>QLTV01004225.1:149084-212201 GCA_003457575.1 Thermophis baileyi
GACGCCATGAGGAGTCACTGAAGCTGAAAGGCCGAAGAGGTGATGATCGCAGTCTGTCCTGGCGTTAACACAGGTGGCACCTGAGCCCAGATGTAACAATGACACCAAATCTTCAATGGAGTTATATCCCTGGGGACAGTGACTCCACACTCTAAGTCCTGATAGCTGGACAAACAGGCAGAAAAATAATGAGTGTTACCCCGGAGGGCAGGGACTGTAGTAAGTGCCTGCTAATCAGTATTCAGCAAGGGGTGGCTATTAACCCGATCTGAGGGAACAAAGGACTCAGGCTGCCTCAGATCCAAATACCCAGAAGACAGAAAAAATGGCGGACGCCAGTAAAGGCTCCACCTCCCCCAGTAAACAGGCGGGCTGGAGACTGAGCTAGAGCACCACAGTGATAGGCTCAGCTCCCGAACTGCTAAACAGAATTCAGCAAGGGGTGGCTATTAACCCGATCTGAGGGAACAAAGGACTCAGGCTGCCTCGGATCCAAATACCCAGAAGACAGAAAAAAAAATGGCGGACGCCAGTAAAGGCTCCACCTCCCCCAGTAAACAGGCGGGCTGGAGACTGAGCTAGAGCACCACAGTGATAGGCTCAGCTCCCGAGCTGTGGCAAATGGCGCGAAAAAAAGGAAAGGTGATTCCAAAATGGCGCCCGCAAGTTGCCGGCTCCCACCGGCATCCAAAATGGCGGACGGAGCTTTCCGAAAGCTCCGACGAACAGCTGATCGACCGAGAGTAATGCCCCTGGGGGCAGAGACTCATCCAACTATAGCCCGGACCACCAGCTCTCTGAGTAATGCCCCTGGGGGCAGGGACTTCCAAAAAAATCGCTGTGAAACGAACAGCGAAATTCGAGTAATGCCCCTGAGGGCAGAGACTCACAACCCAGCTGCAAAGCAAACGCGAGGAACGAGTGATACCCCTGAGGGCAGTGACTCACAAGTCTGCTGTACCTCGAAGTACGGTCCCCCCGGAACAGGAACTTCTGGAGTCACAGAGCCAGCGGAAAAAGGCAAACAGCTAACAGTCCACTGAAGGCACAGCGTGCCAATTTAGAAATGCAGAAGCCTGCAAACTGCAGATCGCCCAGCTAGATAGGATCAAGGCTGGAGCGACTGATAAACATCCCAAAGGGAGACAAAAAATCACTCAGTTAAAGAGTCCAAGGAAGAGAAAACAATTTCATGTCCCTACTCGCTGACTGAGTTAAAAGAACTGACCCATAATGCACTGGGTGGAACAGAGGAGGCGTGGCCACGCATATTTTAACTCAGTCCCGAGCTGCTGACAGAGGTTAATATCCCATCCTTGGACTCTCAAGCAGCGCACTGGAGAACAAATGTGATTGGTCTTAGGACACAGCTTGATGATATATCAACACCTATAAACTAGGGATAAAATGTATAATGCACATTTTGTTTATGATTTAAAACAAACAAAAAACCTGCAGTTTATCATCTGCCACAGTGCAAAAATACCTTTAAAACACATTCTTTAAAAAAAACTTGAACACTATGTACAAAATGTATATTTATACACACACACACACACAAATATACAAGTGCATGAACATATGTTTATGCTATATGGAATGTTTCAATACAATGTTTCTTATATCGTTGTAAGCAAACTGAAAGTTATTTGCTCACTTGGGAGTTGGCTGCTCAAATCAGCCATAAGAAGTTCCTTCTTAAAAAAGAAATTTTCTCCTTAAATTGTCAACATGCTGTAAAAATGTATTTTCATAATTTAAATTTGTTAAAAAAACAGCTTATTTGTTTTTTGCACACAACATAAACTTACAAGTATATGGCTATTTTTTAATGGAAATTTGCTTCACATAAGATATGTGATTATATTAATTAAAGAATTAATCAATTAAAAATAATACTTCCCTCACCCCAGCATAGAAATTCAGCCATTTTTGCAAAAAGAAAAAAAGAAAAAACCCTCCACATTTGATTTTTTTAAAAAACATAAAGATCCTTTGGAATTCAGCTGTTTTGGTTCTGAATGAAAATGCATCAGCTGAAGCTGAAGAGGTGAGAATGTATTTTGCAGCTTCTCATATAAATACTCTTAGCACTACTTCCTGCATATTTTAGAAAGTTATTAAATACAATGTGAAACTTTTAACATTAGATCCCATATTTAAGAAGTATCCGTAAAACAATGCTGATTTATGATATTTCTTTCTGGTTAGACTAGTAGAAACAATATGCTGGAAATTTCTTTGTGAGCTGAGTGAGATTTTTTGATCCATTTGATCAGGCAAAGTTTCAGCCCTATTGTTCTCTTTTTGAACCTGACTGGTTGTCTTACTTAAAATGCAACACTATCACTGTGCATTCGCTGCCTAGAACTTTCCTTGCTTAAGTCTTTCTATATGATAACATAGTTTTAATGCTGGACCCAGTTTCAGACCCATATACTTCATTATCATATCACTCCTCAGTAACAGAAGAGCCTTCCCATCAATTTCCTGTGAGGAAACAAGATGACAATAATTAATGACTAGTTTCAGAACAAGAATATTACTCTAGACTGACACAACACAACTCTTTCTCCCACATTATCACCTTTCCAAGAGAAAAACAGACATTCAAATCTGAACATCTTGGAAATTTTCACTGACAAATCTTCAGAATTTATATTATAAAAATTACAAATAATAATTATATAATATGTATATTACAATTTCTAATTTATTTACAGAATCAGTTATACATATAGAGAGCTGCAGTATTATGACTCAAACTAGGCAAAGCAGCTTTGGATCTGGTATAGTTACACCGTCCATTTCCTTAACGCAGAACATGGAGCTTTAGGACCTTGTCCAGATCTTGTGACCTAAGGAAAAGGTTACCCAAGCCTTTTGGGGGGAGAGAGTGAGACCTCTCATGTTATTCCATCTGGTTTCTCAACTTGCCATCTTTTATCTTTAAACTATTTAATTATAATTTCTTTGTTTGTTGTTGAGTTGCCCAGGTTCATTGGGAATCAGGTGACATACAAGTTAAATAAATAAATGCTGCAACACCTTTAAGTAGGAACAGCAAAGGTTACATACCAGATGAAAAGCAAATTTGTCTGCTTTGAATCTGCAGAAGCCTGAATCTGTGCTCTTTCAGTTCTCATTTTTGTTTAAACAATTTATTTTACTAGCTGTCAGAACAGCACTGAATCCATCTCCATGCTGGTGATGGATAAACATTTAACACTTTTTTCAAGGTCAAGATATTAGTGGCCTGAAACATCTCCAGACCCTCAGGTCTTCCCAACCCACATCCATCATATCCCTCTTTGACCTTTCTAAACACCTGAACACCTGATTTCTGATTCTGATGGGGGAAGCAGCATCTGGAATTTGACAATCTGGTTTTCTTTCTTTCAATCCTGTCTCTGATCAAGAGAAGTTCTAATAAATTATTTGCCCCCATAACATTATCCCAATGGCCTTACTCACATATGATATCAGTTTAGAAAACAGAAACTAACAAATAGGTAAACTAATTGGAATCCATTTTAATACCAATTTCTTCAACAGAGCAGGAAGAACATTTCACACATATCAAGTTATGTTTTCCTGTTCTAAGATTTTTCTCTGTGTATTTTTGTGTAATTAATAATAGTTTGTATATTTAAACATATTCCCTTTTTAACTATCATCTCTTACCCACTTTAAAGCTTTGTTTTAATTGTTCGTTTGTCAGCTTGCCTCCCATATTCCTCTCTTGGATCTTTATTTGTGTCTGCTTCCACATCTTGGCTATTCATTTTAAATATTTCTCCCTTCTCTGCCCTTCTCCGTTGTCTAGTTTCTCTGGTTCCTTTTTTAATTCCCTTAGAATACTCTCTCCTTGACTTGTGTCATCAATCCTTATTATTTTTGTTATTATCTCCTCCTTATCATCTTGTTTCATTTGTTTTGTCTGTTCCATTTTTTCATCTACTCTTTCAGTTAGTTCCTCCTCTTCCTGGGCATCTTGATCACTCATTGTCCTTTGTGTTATATATTTCCCAGCATTCCACCCATGCTCTCTATTCGATTCATTATTTCCTTAAAATGCCTTGTCAGTGTCTCCCTTGTACTTTGGATTACCGACACCATCTCTTCCCAAGTTCCACTCCTTTCTCCTTGATGAAGCATCTCGTTAAATTTTATTGTGTCCCTCTTCTGTCCAATAATCCAAAGACCATATATTCAAACCTATAGTCACTCCTCCAAAAAAAATTCAATATTCTTAGTTCTTTGTATCCCAAAATTAATCAACCTGTTCCTCTGGATAGTCCCATACGTTTTCCAGAACCTCCTTAGGCCCCTCTATAAATTCAGTCTTGTACTGTAATCTTCAGAGGTCATTTTAATGATAATGTCTTCCGTATTATCACATTTAAATCCCAATCAATCAAATAGTTGCAAGATTTTGGGAGTATGTTGTTCTTCCTTTCGTCAGCAGGTGGCGCTCTTAGATTGGATTTCAACATTAACCAGTTTTTTTATTTTCCCACAATGTAAAAATAACGTTGATTTTTAAGTAGATAATTCCAGCATTTCAAAATGCCTATCCAAAACAGTGCCTATCCAGTTTAAAAGTCCAATTTTCTGTACTTTAGCTATTTTTCTGCCTTTTTCCCTTTAATTCTTTCCTTCAATTTTAAAGTTTTTTCAGAATGCTAGATCGCTGCTAGTTTAAAAATAATTGTGAACCTCTCTTTTCCTGGAAATTCTTTTGGGGTTACAATTTGAATAAAAAGAATTCTTCTCACCCAGTTCACACACTGTTCACCAAAGTCCGCACCTGCACTATGCTTAGATGGTCATCCGCTTCGCCAGCTTATTGGCAGCCATCTTAGACTGCCTCTTCTCCACGTCGTGGCATAGAGGGAAAAAAGCCCCAGGGTTCAGCAGGAGAGTTGCGATGTTTCCTGCGACCTCACAGGGCGTCTCATTTTAGCTTCGCCACCCCTACAAGGCGGCTTTGGCTCCTTTCGGAGCCCACAAACAGGGAGAAGCCAGCACAGGAACGGAGAGCTCCGTTCTCTGTGACTGGTAATGCTGCGAAGCTCCACCCCCTCCACACAAAACTCTTTTCTAGTGCAAACTAGTGGTGGTTTTCTGCTTTCAATACTCTTTTGGAGGAAAAAAGCCTATTAGATTTCAGGAATATACTGGATTTTTTTTAATTTCATGTGATTCTAGGCACTATTAAAAATAAGTTGTACTTTACTTACATGTCTCCTGAAGAGTTCGGCATGGGGTGCAAATGCCTGAGGATCTGCTTCTTTTACAAATCGCATTACTTCATCAATTGACCATGTTGAAGGGTCTTTGCTGAAGAGATGCGAAGATTCCTGTTTTAGTGCACTGAGTTCAGGTCCTGTTTTAGAACTTGCAGCTTAAACACACAAAAGGATGAAACTGAAGAAGCTGGAGAAATAACCAAGGCATTTTGAGGATACATGCACACATTCAAATAGCTTTTATAGTTATTGGTGAATAGAAAACAACCCCCCATTATTTCCCCATTTTATGAGCATAATCTGAAAATATCTTGCTACTGTTAATGCAGTGATGACCTATACATTACACACACACACACACACACACACACGGGAAGGCATCTTTCCCAATCTGGTGGCTTCCAAATGTTGGGTCCCCAAATTCCTATTTATGACAACTTCCAAGAATATCAGTTGAACATTCTGTAAATTATTTTAACACATCTGGAGAATACTTAGTTAGAAAGGCCATGATAGTAGCTTGTTTCTGTTAGTAATTAATCATACATGTTTATTTTTAAAACTCCTCTGTATTGGATTTTCCTTCAAGGAACAACATGTATAATAGCATTTATAAAACAAAGCAAAATTGTTCATTTTGGCAAAAATAATAGATTATGATTTATGTTGTGATTCAATTAAGACATAGGGATTACCTCAAAGAGAAATCCAGAAGCAGAAAACAGACAAGTATAATCTATGTGATTTCTCTCCCTTTCTCCCTTCCTCCCTTCCTTCCTTCCTTCCTTCCTTCCTTCCTTCCTTCCTTCCTTCCTTCCTTCCTTCCTTCCTTCCTTCCTTGAATGTTTAATTTCCTTCCTTCCTTCCTTCCTTCCTTCCTTCCATAAATGCTAAATTAATTACCCGCAGCCTTTGCCAAGTAAGGATGTCAGTAGAGCAAAGTGAAGATTCTGGTTTGAGTATGTCTGCTAAATTTGCTGGCTCCTTTTATAAACTTAGAATAATAAAGTGCTTTTAGAGCCAGTTTTATGAATATGCATATCGATGTGCACACAAACAAAGCATGAACTTTTAGAAAAACTCGAGAATACCTTCAATCCTCTGTTGCAATCTCTTTCTGGCAACTTCACAATAACTTTTGTTCCCAGTAGCACTTGATAATTTCTGTAGATTTGGTGCTGTGTTTGAGGTAGCAGATACTGAAGGAAGAGAATGCCTAAAATAGGCTGTGTTCCCTGAGGTACGATATTCAGTGGAATTCTGATTGTTAGAACTTGACAGGGTAACTGAATTAAGTGCAGAATCCATTGAATTCTCAGCAAAGCTGTGCTCTTTGGATGTTTCTTCATTTGGCAGGATTTCTGCTATACAGAATTTAACACAACCAGATTATTAGTAAAGTGATATCTACTATAAAGATTTTATTGAAAAGTTTGCTTTAATATAAACATTCCCTACTTAAGAAAACTTTACCAAGATGAATAGGTTAACAACTCTGCAAGGAATATAGTATTACTAACTATCCAACTTTACTGTCATTTGAATCAGAAAGATTAATTTTGGGAAAAAAAGGAAAAAAGAAAAATACTGAAACAGAAACATAAAAGAAACTGATCCAACTTATCAATTTTCTTGACATTGATAGTGAGCTGTCTAAAAGGTGAAGAAATAAGTATGGATTGTCATGCTGAAGCCAAAGTTTAGAAAAGGCATTTTTGCATGCTGTGTGCAACAAAGAATCCTATGTGTCAACTGTCCCACTGGTTTAGACAGCAAAAGAATCTCCTGGGACATTTTTTACCAAGAGCATAACTTCAGTGAAGATTCCATATGGGTACAGAAGTAGAAAAGCCAGTTCTAATGATGTCATGCCAAACAGCATTGGAAAACTTTCCCTTTCCCCCCTGGATCTCCCATTGTCCATTGCCACCAATCATTTGCACTCGCTTTGTTTTGGGAATGGGCTGTCTGCCTTGGACATTCCCAGCCGTTCACCTTAGGGTGTTGGGTCTATCTCAGGTTTCCAGTCGGCACATTTGCATTCCAAATCCGCCCCCCCAAGCCTGCCTTACATTCCAATGCCTTCCCTCCCCCCTCACATTACTGTTGTCTGGTTGTGAGCGGGGCTGTATAACGAGTCAACCATGACACGCCGACCCTCCAAAAAGATGATTAATCCTACAAAACAAACACGTATTGTTATACCATGATCTCTTTGCACTAATTAAGCTATTGGGTCAGTCCGGGTACCTAAAATAGCAATAGCAATAGCAATAGCACTTAGACTTATATACCGCTTTATAGTGCTTTACAGCCCTCTCTAAGCGGTTCACAGAGTCAGCATATTGCCCCCAACAATCTGGGTCCTCATTTTACCCACCTCGGAAGGATGGAAGGCTGAGTCAACCGTGAGCCGGTGAGATTTGAACCGCTGAACTGCAGCTAGCAGTCAGCTGAAGTAGCCTGCAGTACTGCACTCTAACCACTGCGCCACCTCGGCTCTATGGAACCTCTGCATGAGGGCATGGACATTTGTTGCCATCACCCATTCTGCCTCTGCCAAGGGAAACCCCTTCCATAAGACTAAATATTGCAACTTCCCCTTGTAGCATTGAGAGTCAAGTATCCCCTTGACCTCAAAATGTCTTTCTCCTTCTATCCATGGTGGAGGAGGCTCAATGGTAAGCTACAGAAGGGCTTTAACAAACTACAGTGAAACACTAGGTGAATGTGCCCGAGGTTTTTTGGCAATTTCAATTCCACCGGATTCACAATCTGGATGATAGGGAAATAATCTATGTACTTAGGCCCCAACTTCTTGCAGGGCTGCCTCAACTGCAAGAACTTTGTGGAAAGGTACAACTCGTCCCCTATTCTAAACTCCTTCTGAGGTGCTCTTTTCTTTTCTTGTCAACCTGTCTCTTCTGCGCTTCCCTTGCTGCTTTTAACGCTTTTGACGCTTTGCGCACTATGGGCCAGATGGCTTTCAAAGTACTTATCCACTAGGATAAGTACTTATCCTAGGACCATGGCATCTTCATCCCAGGGGCCACAATAAATCAAATAACTTCTGTGTGGGTCCCAGCTTTCAGTTTCACAGACTCCATTAGGCGGGTTGCTGGCACTCTACCCGTTATCGAACCGTCTAGCTTGGAAAATGCTATAGGCTTCTTTAGCTTCCTTAGCCTCATCCCTAGCTTCTCTACCACTTTGAGGTTGACCAGGCATCTGGTGCACCCTGAGTCCAACAGGGCCCTAAAGGCCCCATTTACTCCCAAGGAGGACACTGAAATCTCCACCCTAGCAGTCATAGGGACGATGGGGCCACTTACCATCGGGTCACCTTCTCCCTCACTATCAATCTCATAGAAGACTGGCCCCATCTTGGCAGGAGTCGGAGTTCCTGCCTCCTCACTGGACGGAGGGGAGAACTCTATGACTTGTTGCCCTTCATGACTTTTTTCCCTTGGTTTCGGTGGAATTCTTTTCTTTGGTTGGCTCGGAGGCGGTGGAGCGGTCATCAGCGGCGGCATGAGACACTTGGCAGCTTGTTGCCCCTCCTTTCCACAGCAAAAGCAGCCACCAAGGTTCTCTCTCTTCTGACTGGAGGTGTACCAACTTTTCCCCCTCTAGGAGCCACTCACGTCTCCACAGGGCGGTGGGACTGACTCTCCAGCCCAGTATGTTCATGGAACTCCATCAGGTCGATCTCTACCTTGGTGGCCACATGGTACCACATCCGCAGGTTGCACGGCACCTCCCCAGAGTAGGGAATTCTGGTACTGTTGTTTGTTCAATCTCTGTCAGAAATGGTAGATCAGTAAGCATTTAGGCCAGTCCCCTAAGTGGCTGGCCAGGAAGCGTAAATCTTGAATGTACTCCATTACCGGTCACGTCCCCTGCTTCAGGGCATGGATGCGGGCTTCCATGCCAGGCTGCCATGGAGTCTTCGAACTGCTCTTGCAGGGCTTGCATGAAGGTGTCGAGGTCATCCAGCTCTGGGGCATTTTCATCATGCAGCGACACCAACCACTCTGAAGCACTCTCTTCCAGATTGACTGCAATGACATGGATCTAGGCCATATCATGGATCTAGGTCTGGGTATATTGCACCATAACGTTAAGCCAGGAAATGAGCTAGGCAGTTCGGGCACCCATCGAAACGGGCCATCAGGGGGAGTGGCTGGCACTCCAGGATGAGTCCCTGGGGCAGAATACCGTCTGTTGCCACCAGTTCTGGGATTCCATTCGCAGCTGCTTGTGCTAGGGCCCCGACCACAGCCAGAGCAATTGGTGCTGCTGGCTGCAACCGAGGAGTGGCAAACCCCACTGCTGCCACCACCTGTGCCGGGGTTCTAGCCGCAGCCATAACTGCCGGTGCCACCAGCTAAAGAATAGAAGGAGTAGCCAGGACTGCCTAGGTTTTCACGACTCCTGGCCCACTGGCAGCGATCGCGGCTCCTGGCATTGCTGTAGCTCTATCCCTCCAAACTTCTCCCTCAACTGTTCCATGGATGGGCTGTGGCCAGGAGCTTCTACTCAGTGGGGTCATCCCATTTGGCTAGTCGCTTCGCTATCCACTTGCCGCCTCAGACCATGTTGACCCCGTAAGGGAGAAGAGAGTCTTTGGCCTCCACTGCCTTGTCCACATTCATTGCCCAGACTTTGCTCACGTTTGTTATCTTCAGCCCCTGGTATGGAATATCCCTCATTCGTTCCTTAATGGCAGCTGCAGTTGCTTGGACTTCTCTTTGGTTTTGGGCACATGCTGGCTGGTTGCGCTCCTGCTCCGGCCTGAGGTGGTGCCGGTCTTCCCAAGCCAAGACCTCGTCCGGCTTCTTCTTCTCTTCCGAGTCTTTGCCCGTAGCTGACATTTCGTGGTTGACCTCCTGGTGGCATCCAGGTGGGCTATTTCTATGAGAACTGGCTTAATATCAATTGTCCCACTGGGTTAGACAGCAAAAGAAACTCCTGGGATATTTTTTACCAAGAATATAACTTTACTAAAGATTCCATATGGGTACAGAAGTAGAAAAGCCAGATCTAATAATTTTGCGCACAAACAGCATAGGAAATGTTTCCCTTTTCCCACTGGATTTCCCATTGTCCATTATCCACCATTCGTTCGCATTTGCTTTGTTTTGGGAACAGTCTGTCTGCCTCGGACATTCCCAACTGGTGACCTTGGGGTGTTGGGACTGTCTCAGCCTTCCAGTTAGCGCATTCCAAATTTCCCTCCCAAGCCTCCCTTACATTCCAATGCTTTCTCTCTCCCCTCCTGTTACTGTTGTCTGGTTGTGAGCAGGACTGCGTAGCGAGTCAACCATGACGTGTTAACTCCTAAAATAGTAATTTGTTACCTAAATTGATGTGTTACTTCTTCAGAAATGTACAAATTGAATAATAAATTGAAAATTGGAAGAACACTGGGGCAGGTGAAGATTATCTTCTGAACTGTTTAAAATGATTGTAAATTGGGAGTCTGTGGTAGCTCTCTACATATGGAAAGACAAATAGTTTGCCAACTTCAAAAATGATTTGGAAAGTGCTTTGGGTCTCAAGTACCTCTCTGATATTCATTAAAGCATAATAAACATTATGCTCTATGCTTCCATGAGATACTTTATTCTGACTTACCCATTTCCATTATTCAGACACCTGTTATGGTCTACAGGGAGGGAATTTGCACAGCCTGAAACAAGCACATATCAATTCTTATGGCATGTTAAGAGATACCCTTCCTCCTAATAAGGGAAGGCTGCTAATTTCTTTTCACATACTGTCTGGATTAGATCTCTCAGTAATCTTCAGATCATCAATTTTCAATTTGATACCTCAGAAGAGCTTCCTTCTCTCATCCCTTGTTTTTGTCTGGAAGGATTGAACTCATTTTGATATTTATGCATTCCTGAATTTAGAAATATTTAATTCTAATCTGACTGACAGATCTGAAATTTCCATGAAAAAATAAAAGTAAATTCTATGGGACTAAATTCTTCTGAGTGTATGGAAGCCTTGACTGCTTGTAAAATGTTGAGTGTGTGATTCTGGACGGGATGCCCAGAACTGTAGTTAAGTGTGACTGTCTTTATTTATGTTGTACATTATAACATTTGTGGCAGGATCATATTTAGGTCCTTTGGATACCTTAAGTCTTGCAAAATTTTAGCATCTCTGTAAAAGAAAACCAAATAAATGGAGTGGGGGGGGCTATTTTCTGGAAACAGCATTATGGGACAAAACATTTAACATAAATATCTGCAAGACTTGATGGACAACTTTCAGCCCCTGCCACTCCACAAACTGATCCAAACATTTTAATTCCACTATGCCCATTGACAGAATAGCAATGACCCTTAGCAAGAAGATGCAGAACATCTAGGCCCTAGAATGAAAAAGGTTGTTTATCCTTACTGTAAGTGAAGATAATTAAAATTCAGTTACCTTCAGATGGGTGAGCTTCAGTTCTTAGAAGCTTAGGAGACATGGGGGGTGAATCCTGAGAATACCACTTTGCAGTTCTACTGTCTGATATTTGTTCTTTTGCTATATAATCAAAAGGGATTAAGGAGTTATAAATGCATGCAATAATTCAAATGTACATACACTTAAAGCTCCACTTTACAAAGATTTCAAATTTCTATGGTAGCAAATTTAGAAATAGTTTAGAATCACTAGGTACAACAATATTTGCCAGTGTAGCAGTCACAACAGGTTCAGGAAAGTTTCTCTAGAGACAGATTTGGAATACAAGATGGATGGGTTAAGGGCCACCTTAGTTAATAGTACCTGCCTCATTAAACTTTCCATGGAAAATGCATATGAACCTTTAATTGTGATGCAATTCCTTCTGTCCATGTATTTTTCTATAGTATTTACTTCAAAGCATTCCCAATGAGTAATTTAATTATGAAATTAGAAAATTAGAAATCATAATTCTTTATTGGCCAAGTGTGATTGGACACTCAAGAAATTTGTCTCCAGTGCATAAGCTCTCAGTGTACATACAAACAACAAAATGATAGGTCATATATCATAGCCCATAGTTACAATCATTAATCATAATATACAAGAAGTGATAAATCATAGATACCTTGAGATGAGAAATAAATATATCACTTATACAAAAAGTGGGCATTTTTTTCCCCATAAATGAGAATTGAATCAGAAGCACACAACAAATTAATGAACTGAAATTAATGTTTTCACCTTAGTCTGTATAAGGGGGGAAAGGTGGTTAAATAAGGATGCTTTAATTATTGCCTATTTTGTATATTTAATATAGGTTTGGTCATTGGTCAATGACAAAATAGGCAAGAATTGCCCCTTTTTCATGAACATGATGATATTAAGTATATGTCAACTTGCAAGAATGGGGAAAAAGACAAATAATTCTGGGCATATTTACTTTTTCTCTATTTCTTTATTCCCCAACTTTTGCAAGCTACAATTTTGCCAAGCCCATTATTTGTATATTAAATAGCAAAGCACATAATTACAGGACAATATAAAATCCATGAAAGACTTTGGTAAACCCCCTAACTCTCTACGTGATACCATTCAATTACAATTTTCAATGATTATAAAATAAGTAAGAACACGCTATATTTCTGTCTTGGCATGACCTAATAGCTTGAATCCTACTCAAACGTCAGTTGTAGTCCTCAGAGTGAACAAGCTTTTGCATCACTTCCATTGAAAGAGAACAGTTTTGTCCATTCTATTACGGTTATAGAAAAAAAGTGGTGAAAAATATAAATAGGAAAGTATAGCTCTAAATTATTGTCATACAATGTACACAATACATCATAACATTAACATTCAATAAGAGACATGTCTGAGCCTTGTTATCTGGGAGGAGTTTGATCTGGTTGATCCTGAGGAAGTGGACAGGGTCCTCGTAGTTGTGAGCTTGGCCATCTGGACCCATGCCTCTCCTGATTAGTTAAGGCATCCCAGGAGGTAGCATGTGGCTGGCTCCAAAGTAGCTAATGCCTTTTTATAGGAGGGGTGTTTCTACCTGCATTGAAAGAGGCAGTGATGTGCCCTCTTCTCAAGAGGCCATCCTTAGATCCAGCAATGTTAAGCCTCCAACTTACTTCTGTAAAAAGTTGTTGAAAGGGTGGTTGGGACTCACCTTCAGAGAGCACTGAACGAAACGATCTGGACTCTTTTTCAGTCTGGGTTAAGACCAGGTACAGCACTGAGACAGCATTGTTATGCTTGCCGATTACCTTTGGAGAGCTTGGAATTGGGGTAGTGCAGTTGACCTGCTCTCCTGGATCTCTCAGCAGATTTTGATACCATCGACCATGGCATCCTTCTGCACTGGATCCAGGAGTAGGAGGTACCGTTTTGTGGTGATTCTCCTCCTTTCTCTGTGGCTAGTTCCAATCAGTGTTGCTGGGTAAGGAGAGATCAAGCTCTGAGCCCCTGAAGTGGGGGGGAGAGGGGGGGTTGCCTCAAGGTTCTGGTTTCTCCCCTATCCTCTTTAACGTGTATACAAAACCACTGGGTAAGTTCATCCAACAGCAAGGGTTATGGTATTATCAGTACGCTGATGATACCCAGCCATACATTTCTGCTCCTGGCCAACAGATGGTGCTGTTGCAGTGCTGTCCAAGTGCCTGAAGGCTGAAACTGTCTGGATGGGGATGAACAACTCAATCCTGGCAAGATGGAATCGCTTTGGGGTTTTGGCCCCCGGATCTGATGACATGTCATCTTTGACTGGACAGGCTTGCATTCCCCACAATTGAGCAGGTACACAATTTGGTGATCTTCCTGGACTCATGGCTCCTGCAGATGACAGCTGTGACTGGAGGGGCTTTGCACTGATCAATGTCGTACACCAATTGTACCCTTTCCTGGATTGAGAGGTCTTCTATACAGTCATTCATGCCTTAGTCACTTCCTGTTTGGATTACTGCAATATACTTTACATGTGTCTGCTCTTTAAGATCACTCTGAGGTTACAATTGATTCAGGATGCAGCACCATATATAGTATTGGATATTCATAGGTTCACCCATGTTACCTTTCCATTATGTGAGCTTTCCTGGCTTCCAGTTGCCTTCTAGATGCAATTCAAGGTGCTGGTAATCACCTTTAAAGCTCCACATGGCATTGGACCTGGTTGTATATGTGACTGCCTGTCCCATTAGATCAGATACTGTAAGCACACTCCAGACCCTATTCTTGAAATCCTGTCATCTCATGGGACCTTGGAAATATGTCTTTTCTGTGGCTTTCCCTACCTTATAGAACACCCTCCCCTCCAGTGATTCGGCAAGCTCCAACCCTTGTAGCTTTCAGAAGGCCATCAAGAACTGACTTTTTACTGAGACAATGGGATGGGATAGGACGGGACAGGATAGGATGAAAAGAATGGAATGTGGGTAATTGTAGCTTGCTGTGGGCATCCTAAGGGGATGATTAAGGCACAGGGTTTTTGATCATTTTAGTGTTTTATTGTTTTATGGTTATTTTATAGTTACTAGTTTTAGTGTTGTGAGTTGCCCAGAGTTGTGCAAGATGGATGGCCATATAAATCTTTTAAATAAATAAATAACAGTAGTTGCCAAATTGTGACTACATTTTTAATGAGATTATTTCTGAGAAAAACATATGCACTTTCAAATTTCTTTTTTTTATAGAAAATCTAGATAAAATAAAGTACATATAAAAATACTGTAAGGTTATTTGATGACTGTAATGAAAATTCCTCTCCATAATTTAAAGGCAAAATACAGTTATAATTAAAGCCTCCGGTTCATGACAGCATTCAATCAATCTCAAACATATACAAGATAGTATTTCATTAGCCAAAATGTGAAGATCCCAAATATTGCTTTGAAAGAATGTCTTTTCTGCTTTTTGTATAGAGTATGTGGAATTAAGATAGGTTTAATTACACTTAGCATATATTAATCTTGTTTCCTTTCAAGTCTAATAGAAATCCTAATATATTTAAAGTTCACATAACTGTAGTTTATCTGAGAGCCAAGCATTTAACAATATACTTAAGGCTGTAGTCCAGCTCAGTATGAATCCTGATCCGAACGCAGTATGTTAGGTGGTTTTTAATTCACCTGAAACAGGACGTAACTAATTCATCCAGCTTCTAAATCAGAATTCTAATATACGGGGATACCAAAAATCAGGCCCCATAGGCCAATCACAATATTAATGGTATTTTTTCAGAGAATATTACTGTGCTTAGGAATGTTTAAAAGTCATGCATGAAACAAGTAAGAATGTATTTAGAATATAATGTTATCATAGTTTATACAATCAAGTGTCTATGAGATCTGACTTTTAGAATCCCATATATAATTCAAGTATAAAATAATCATTTTAGGCACCTGCTCATATCTCAGTAAACAGTAACTGGCCTGTCCTCAATGAATGATCCTTGCAATCGTCATCCTAATCATTATGACTTGGGTGGGTGATGAATAATAGAGAACAGTCCATTGAAATAGACTAAATCCTTGGTTGATGGCCATAATGCTAGTGGCTGTTTGGTCATTATAGCATATAGAGTTAAGCTAGAAACCAGCATTGCACCTGACGTGACTGACTATAAAGCAAGTAAGCAATGTGAAATCAGGACTATGTAAGCTGAGCACTTAAACACATAAAGATCTATAGATACTTATTTCAGATTTACAGATTTCAACAGGCAATTGTAAACTAAAGAATTTATCATACTATTTTCTTATCATAGCAGTTGCATATCCATATTAATGCTATCCAGCAATCTGGGCTCAGTGTAGAAAAAGGTATTTCTGTATGTAAAACTCACACTACAAGTGTCAGCAACTTTTTAAGGAAGCTGCATTTTTCTGGGACTCTGAGGAAAGAGTATTTGATTTAAGAATGTGCCAATAGCTATAACATGCATATTCTGAATCCCACTTTCCTCTTTGAATATGGATTGGATTTGTAGTCCTAATACAGTGGTTTTCAGTATACCTTACTTTTAATTCTACAGTGAATGGCAACAATGGCTGACCTTTTTGGGCTCAGAAGCTAAGTAGGGTCAATCCTCCTTGGTATTTGGACATCAGACTACTAAATACCATGTCTTCAAAATACACTGGGAAATAGAAGTCCCTGAAAAAAGCTTCTGAATTGTTGCCAAAAAATTACATAAGCATGTCGTGTAAGTCAAAATATACTTTAAAACTTTAGAACTTGTAATTACACATGTGTGGAAAAAAGCAAAACTACCTACTTTTTAAAATTCTTACTAAATCACTGTGCACTATAATTCAAAATGATTATTCTACTGTTTTGTTTCTTGCTTGTTTTGTTTCTAAATATAAACCATCAGTGCTAAAATACACAAGAGGTAAGACAAGGAAAGGAACTAAAGTAATCAGAACATTACCTGACTTGTTTCTATCATGTTCGATGGGACTATGTGCATTTCCCATGTAAGGACTAAAGGGCTGGCTACTGAAAAGATTATCACACTGTAGGCTGTGGCAGAGTTTCTCCAAGAAGCGCAGAACAAAAGATGCACTATTCACAGAAGGAAGATTGATGGCATGTTTCTCCTCATCAAAAGAGGCTGTCAGTAAAAAGATTTTTAAAAATACCAATATTATTACATACAATGAAATACCACCAGTGCCTAACAAAAGCTATCTCCCTTTTAATGAATCCTAGAAATAAAAAGAAGGCAGCAGTTTTTGTACTTTTTCTCTACAAGAGGTTTTAGACCATTTGCAGTATCTCTATGATAATCAATGTGCATTTGTTTTGTCAAGTTTGAAAAGCACATTTTTAAGAGCTATTAATTTTCAAGAATGTAATACTACTCAAATGCAAAGAGTTCATAGGGCTCCTCCCTATCTCTCTGAAAATATATGTTCCTTTGGGCTATTGGGAATGATTAGGAGCACCAGCCCATTTCTACTGCCCTAGGGCCAGTACTGCAAATCTGAAACTATTTGTTTTATATTTGGGAATGGATGGGCAATTGGTTCCCAGCCTGGAAAAGCACAATGACGAAGACTGAGAACTCTTGTTCCACTGTCATGATATTAAACATTAATTTGAAATCAATGTGTCTTCTAGAAGATTCAATTTAATAATGCTAGATATAAGGTGTGACAGCTTAACCACAGAAAATGTCTCATCTGGCATTAATATAATGTAATAAAGTAAGGCAGCCTTTTTTTAAATCCCAGAATTATAAACAGGCATCCAAATGTGTATCCTGAAGACTGCTTTTGCTAGAAACAAAGTGACAAGGAGAGAAATATTGACACCATAGGGCAGACAGCAATTATACCTATGTAGAATTCTGACTTTTCCAAAACAGCATGCAGCTAAGATATAAGCTCATTGTAGGAAACAGAACAGAACAGAGTTTTGGATCAAATGTTTTCATATAAAGCAAAAGGAATGGAGGTGTTTTTGCTTTTAAATTATAACAGAAAATATTTTTTCTGGTTATTATTTTGGGAGATATGACAAATGTAAGTCAATTTAAATATAACTTATTTAAGAATAAAGAAAGTTACAGGTTTTGTCATTACCAAGCATATAGAGTTTTTACTGGCTTTCAAAATATTGATTCTGCTGTTTTTTTTAAAATACTGATTTATTGTGGTTAGTTTACAAGAATCACTGACTAATTGTATTGCAGTTAACAACAGGCCAGAAGTCTGGCTTATTCTGCATGTCAACATTACAAATGAGTTTTTTTTCCACCTCTTTGTACAAAAGGATAAAGTCAACCGGAAATAAAAAGCTTCATATAATATTAAATTGGGTCCAATTAGCTAAGTAATCAAGACTCATAAACCTAAAGGGATCACTGAAATGAAAATATTCATTCTTAGCAGAATTCCAAAGGTGCTTTTTCAAAAGGCAACTAGACTTTGTTTTTCCTTGAAGACGTTTCAATTCTCATCCAAGAAGCTTCTTCAGTTCTCATCTAAGAAGCTTCTTGGATGAGAAGCAAAACATCTTCAAGGAAAAACAAAGAAAGTTGCCTTAAAAAAAGCACCTTTGGGACAACCATGACCTGGATGAGTGAGAATCTCCATAGACATTCTTAGCAGAAGATAAGCCAGAGTTGCTGATTTGTTGTTCACAAATGCAATCTATGCACAAAGTTTAAGTCTAAATATAAATCAGATAAAATAATGTACCAGTAATAATCTCTCCAGCATGATGCCCAGCCCTAAGGAATCCAAAGACAATTTTTGATTGATAGGCACAATCTACACAAGCTTGGACAGCCTGCTGAAGTACTACATTCACAGGACCTGGTCCAAAGTGATCAGGAAGCTGCTGAATTTTCTTTTTATCAAGATGAGGGCCAGAATTTCCGTGCTTGTTAACATAGACACAAACTAAAAAACAGAACAAAACACAGTGTAGAATTCATCTTTATCTACCTTCTTAAAGGCATCCCAGTGACATAAAATTTAGGTTCTGACAAATGAACAAATAAAATTCATCTTTGTGTATCATTTTTCTTACCCAAGAAATTCTTGCTTTGCTTTTTAACACCAAAAGGAACTGGAATCCCAAAATTTCACTTACAGGTTACATTCAGATGAAACATAATGTCCACCTTGAGTACATGTTCACATTTATTGCACTTCTAATCCTGTTTTTTGCTACATTTTCCAGAATTAAAGAGAAAATAGAATCCCTTCAATCTAAACTATCAGTCTTCATTTTGTTCTCCTTTATCAAACATCTGCTCCCCTCATCCCTACCCAGAGATTTGACTTCCAAAACCTTATGCCAAACAATGATTAGCAGTAGGAGAGAAATTACCGTATTTTTCAGACTATAAGACGCACCGGTGTATAAGACGCACCAAGATTTCGAAGAGGTAAGTAAGAAAAAAAAAAAGTTTTTGCCCTCCCCCAGCCCCCAGGAGCACTCTGCAGATTTCCCAAACCCTCTGCACACACCGTTTTTGTGAAAAATGGGCTGGTTTTCACCCATTTTTTGCAAAAACGGGAACGTTTTTGCCTTCCCCCAGCCCCCAGGAGGACTCTGCAGACCTCCCAAACCCTCTGCGCACCCCGTTTTTGTGAAAAACGGGCTGTTTTTTTGCCCATTTTTTGCAAAAACGGGGGCGTTTTTGCCCTCGCCCAGCCCCCAGGAGCACTCTGCAGACCTTCCAAACCCTTTGCACAGCCGTTTTCGCGCGGGGCGGGGCTTCAGGAGGCCAAAAATGGCTGTATTCAGTGTATAAGATGCACCAACATTTCCACCCTCTTTTGGGGGGGAGGGAGTGCGTCTTATACTCTGAAAAATACGGTATTTCTTTCTGCTCTGGGTAGACTAAAATAGAAAGATAAAAAGGTTGTTTAGAAACCAGGGACAAGGATAATAAAGGTACACATAGCCAGGAAACACAATCAATGGGGATAAAAAAGAAAAGGGAACTTTGAAAGCAAGATTATAGAAGTTGGAAGGAACATTTAAACATGTAAGAGAGTAAAAGAAAAATGTGGAAAAGTTGCTTAGTGGTTGCACAGAAATTTAGAAAACAAGAAAATAGCTGTGAAAAAATAAATTATTATCAGGAGATCAGACATACAGAAAATACACAGATACACTAAAGAAAGTTTGGGGGTGGAAATAGCATTATTCATCTAAGGCAGCGGTTCTCAACCTGTGGGTCGCGACCCCTTTGGGGATCGAACGACCCCTTCACAGGGTTCGCCTAAGCGCGCGTTAGCCCGCCATCTTGGTGCCACCGTGCAGGGGTGAAATGCTCCCGGGTCGGGCATGCCTGCGGGTTGCCGGACAGCTGGTAGCGACGGAAGTGGGAGACTTCACCCACCCCCCACCATTTGGGTTCTTTTCCCCTCTGCGCATGCGCAAAGTGTTCTGCGCATGTGCAGAGGGTAAAAAACCCCAANCACTGATCTAAGGTACTATCTGCTGATCCTTAGTGAAACAGAAAATAATGCCACAGAAGAAACTAGCAGATTTCCAAAGACGCACAACCTAAGTTCCATTTAACACCATATACAGTATAATGTTTAACACACACCGGCGCTTGCATAAAGTATTGCTTTAAAAATTGATAACACATATTCTATATTTTTCAAATTGATGTAAAATGGGAATGCGTATCCAGTGCAAAGCCTCAGTTACTTTCAGACTTGTTTTTGCGCCTCTAAAACACTGTAGTACCTTAGAGTAAATCGAGAATCATCAGAATTTGACCCCATGAGATTTTTTTAAATAGGTAAATTTACCTGTTGAAATAACAGCTGATGTACCAGTGATAGCAGGTGACTCTCTGTATATCGGGGGGCTGCTATTGTCGACTTTTGCAGAAATAGGAGGAGAAAAGGCAAGAGGTTGCATTGCTATGGTTTTTTTCTGTTGAAAAATAATATGTTTTATTACATTAAAAATATTTTTGCAAATAGTCAAATCATATTTAGGTCAATATCAGTTGACACAAAATTCTGAGACAGTGAATTATTGAATGCTGTCAAACGAGCATAAAATATGTTGCTGTAGATTTAGAGTTTATTCCTGATCTGAGATTCTCCAGAAGAGGCAGAAACATGATCTCAGCTAGAATTAGCAACCAGATGAGAGCTTTCAGAAGCCAAGCCATCACATAAAACGACAACCAGTCCTATATTGAAAGAAACATCTTTGGCAGATTTAGTCAACTATTATAAATATCTGCCTCAGCAAATTTTTAAAACTAGAGTGTATAAATATAGTAAATGTCCTTTTCACCACTTATAGAAACATGCTCATCTATGGGACCACTATTCTATTCCCATCTTCTTTAAATACCTCCCACTGAAAGGAAGTTCCACTAAATTAAAAGATTGTGTGTATGCCTGCGTGTGCGCGTGTGTGTTTGTATAAAATTGTAGTATAAAATTGATCAAGTTTAACTTATCTGCATTAAAGAAACAAGGAGACAAAGAAAATATGAAGACTTTGGGGGGGCAGTCAATTTCGGATTAAGAAAAATTAGTAGTTCAGGAAGACAGATTTTAAACCCTGCAAATTTAAGAATATGCCAATGCTGTTAACACATTAAAATAATAAGATCTGTAATTTACAAATCATATTCTGCATTTGGACAGCAATAGAACATTTTGGAAACAGCTTTCAAAAAATAATAAATCTAGGAAAAGTAGATTCGGTAAAGAAACTTTCACACATGGGGCAGGAGAATGCAAGTTATTAATCAACAAAACAGACTATCACACCTATGATAAAAAAATTTATACTAACTTTTCTTCCTGGTTTTAAGTCCTTTTTCCTTTTTTTGAGGTTTTCTTTGTGAGAAATGTTTTTGACTACCGGAATATTTTTAGGAGACTGGACTTTCCTAAGGACGGTGGATGGAGCCAGTGGTTTTGCCCGAGTGAGTTTCCTGCCTTTGGCAGTTGGAACAGGTGAAGCTGATTTCGGTGGAGACTGCATTGAGCTCCGAGTTCCTTTGGAAGGAGAGGTCTGTGCTTTGATATTATTCTTTGTGCTAGAAACTGTGGAAAGACACATGGACCATCTTTATGGATTGTTAAAGTAATATCCAACCAACAGGATCCTAAAATATTTTTAAAATTCAATAATACTTTAAAAGAGGCTTACAATCAATCATGAATTAATTTTTGACTAACTTTTCTGCAAGATAAGTTAAATAAAAAGATAAGTGAAAAACAAGATAGACTAACTTTTCTGCAAGATAAGGAAGGCCTGCTTTCTTATCCAGAAATTTTCCAGTGCACCTTTGTGTCTATGCTAAGAAAATCTTATTTCTGTACATAAAACTTTCTGGAGGCACAACTATAGGCCTGGCTCTTTTCCCACCTCCCAGCCCTGGGAACTCCAGCTGGGATATAACTGGATTATAGAATTTAAGGCCAAACTACACATTACTTTAAAGATGTAACTAGTGGTTAAGATTGAGGGTTTTTTTTACTTAAACTACCCTGTTTTCCCCAAAATAAGACATCCACTGATAAGCCCAATCGGGCTTTTGAGTGCATGGCAATAAGGCCAAGCGCTTATTTCAGGGTTCAAAAAAATATAAGACAGGGTCTTATTTTCGGGGAAACATGGTAAGTGAAATGAACCTGACTGGATCAAGAGAAACTGTGGAGGAAGGAGGACAGTTTTAGCTTTTCTACATCCATAATATTTCCTGTCTGGAAGAAAGCCTCACATTAGCAATTTATTTTGTCAAAAAGTGATGCAATGAGGTTAGCAGGCACTTTAAGAATTAAATACATATAAATAATAAACAATGATAAGATTATGCATTTCTAAATACATTTCTTTTATTCCCACACTACTAATTAATTACCAGCATGCATTTTACACTTAAGTTGCTGTTTGATATGTTTTGTCTTTTTATTTAAAAATAAGACAAAAGAAATACTTCATATTGGTATGTAGGATTTAGATGGGATCTATAAAGTTCACTCAAGCAGAACTTAACCCTATATAATCATCTTGTATAATTTGACATTAGTTTTGACAAATTAAAAAATGATTAACAATAAATGATAATAGCCCACTTTGCTTGATAGTCTGCAATATTTATAAAATAAGTACAGATAAGTACACAAAACATGTAGGGACAAAAAGTACAGAATAAGCAAAATGAATAAACATAACCCTTAATAGTTCTATCAGTTTTAAAAGTGGTTACCATACAAGAAAAATCAATACAGCAAATATACAAGAAATTATTACACTAGGCAGATGCACACAAATACATCTCAAGAACAAAGCAATAAATCTGTTTAAAATACTGTAAGACTGATTTCTTTATAACATATCTGGTAAATAAATACTAATTGTTAAAAGTTATATAGTATGAAGATGTGTGGGTTACTGTCGGATTAATACTAGCCAGATTATTCTAAAATGTCAAAAGCTGTTAGACCAACAAATTTCAAAACACAAAGGAAACAATTTTCAGTGTGAAAAGTATATGTGATGACCCAGGGCACGGCACAGAGATAACACAAACAGCTGGCAGTTCAAACCGCCCCTTTATTGCTCCAAATTTCCCCAAACGCTCCCAGGTTTCTGGCAAGTCCCAGAGCAGAGTGATAACAAACCCTCACACAAACCTCAAGTAGCCTCTGGCTGCAATTAGTCCAGCCCAGCGCTGTCTGCACCAAGACTGCACAGCAATAAATCCAAATTTATTTAGCAAATCAAGGAGTTTAGGAAGCAAAAGATCCAGGTAATTAGTCCAGAACACCAGAAGGAATGCAAGGACTATTGGAAAGTTCAAACGTCGGCATGCAACACTTCAGGAACTCAGCATTTGTTCCCAACAAATACCCCTCCTTAAGTCTCATTCCCCAGGTGTGCCTTGTGAAGATGGGCGGGGCACTCTTCTCCCGAGTAGCCTGCTCAGTCTGCGCTGTTCACGCATTCTCTCCACTCTCCGAGCCCTTGAATCAGGAGGGGGTGGTCCTTGCTCCTCGCCTGAGCTCTGTCTCTCATGTTCATCCTGCCTCTGTTCCTCCCTGCCTACAATCTGTCCTAATCTTGAAAGTCCCTGACCTTCCCCATTTCCTTCCGAAGACAACGAAGCCGCCCCCTCAATCTCTGTCGGCTCAGGTTCCAGCTCGTCTTCCCCTGCAGATTCAGGCTCCGACGGGGGCATGACAGTATAGAAAGACATGTTTCAAACTTTTACACATACATATTTGCATTTGATTTCCCTTCAGGGGTTGCTGCGTACAGCATATCTGCGTATAGATATAATAAATAAGTCTCCTAAAACGCCATATGTTTTCCCTAATACATACATACATACATACATACATACATACATACATACATATTCAAAAAAAGAAAATAATTATTCTCTTTTTTTAAATACATACATACATATATAACAGATTCAGAACTAAACTAGCAGGAACTTTTTTATATAAGACTGAGGGAGGAAAAGGCACAAGTGTCTGAAATGTTGCTCTGGCAAATCAGGGGAAAGTTATTTGCATTTGTTGACTTAAGAGGGGGGAAAAGGGGGGAACAAAGTGGAATGGAAACGGTTAAAGCAATTTATATATTGTCTATAGCAGAGGTGTCAAACTCAAGGCTCACGGGCCAGATCTGGCCCACAATGTGGTTATATCTGGCATGCGGAGCCGCCCTAGAAACAGCAGACAGGCCCGCAGCGCCTTGGCCCAACCCAGGTTGACCAGGCGCTGATCTACAACCTGGGCTGGAACTTGGTCGGCCTTAGATCCGTGAGGCTGCCCCTGCCCCTCCCCCTGGGAATGCGCAGAGGCAGCAAGCATGCGTGGGGCCTAGCGTTCCTGGGGACCATCTTGCCCCACAGGCTGACCTTGTTCTGAGCGCTTCCCTTTCACCCAGGATGCGCGTGCTTGCCACCTCCTGTGCGCATGCCCAAGGGGTGGGGCAGAGGCAGCAGGGCGGACTCTCACTGGCTCTAGGGGGCCGTGCGGGTTGGATCTAAGGCTGACCATGTGCCAGCCCGGATGGCTGCTCTTCCTCCTTCTTTCCTTCTCCGAGTTCTTTCCAAGTTCTGGCATGTGCGTACATGTAAGTTTTTAATTCCCAGATCTTTGAATAGTGGGCACTAGAGATTCATTGAAGTTGATTGCTGCTGGAATTTGGCAGAGAGAAGGGGGGAGTGCCCGAATGTGGTTTTATTTTATTTTTCTGGGGGGTCAGGGAAGAAAGCCATGCAGGCCTCTCAAGGCGGGCGGGGGTGGGGGGCAGACTGGAAATATGCAGAGAACGGGGCAGCTCCCATTCATTTGTGGTTCATAGGTGGAAGGGGCAAGCAAACAAACAGGGAATTTTTGTTTCTGTTTCTGCTTCTTTCTTTTTTTTAATTTGCCACGGCTTCTTCTGGGCCTCTTGGCAACTTCTGATGTCCTTCGTCCCAAGTTCATTCATTTGGGGGGGGCGCTGGGGGAAGAAATTGAAATCGGAGAAGAGGAAGGAAATCTCTCGTGGAAAGGGGTGTCTGTATACCGATATATTTGGGGAGGGAATTGGAATATGCAGCTGGGAGAGAAGAATCGGCATTGGTATTCTTGAATCGTGAGCTTTTAGGAAAGTATCCCCTCCTTATGTGTTGCAAACAGCCATTTCCAGTGGAGGGAAACAGGACAAAGCAGAGTGGGGAAAAATATTTTCCTTTGCTATATTTCAGTCTGAATTAGACCATGGCAGGATTCCTACAGGAGAGCCCTCTTAAGGATTATATATTAATAGAAAAGCAACTAACTTACCTCTGTTCCTAAATGCTAAATCTGTTGCACATAAAAAACAGAGGAGCTCTGATCAACTATCAAAGCCACCATTTTGACAGTTTTGCTGTACTGTTGTCTGTGGACGCCCCCACTAAATACAAGCATGGGATAAACTGAGCCTGGTTTGTTCTCAGTCTTTTAAGTAGCCATAAACTACTAGCAAAAGTGGCATTTGATCACAAGGCAAGGAGGCATCAAGAAATGTTTCCCCTTTTGCATTTGCGCATCCAAGAAGGAAAGGAAAAAGGGAAAGAGGAAGGACAAGAAAAAAAAGGAAAGAGGGGAAGAGAGCAAGGAAGAAAAAAGAAGGAAAGGGGAAGAAAGAAGAAAGAAAGGAGAATGAAGAGTGAAGGAAAAAGAAAAAGGAAAAAGAAAGGAAGGAAGGAGGGTGGGCGGGGGGGAGATTAAAATGAGAGGGAGGGTCTGAGGGAAGTTCTGCCTTAGCACTTTGCCACCAGCAGCCCTGCTGCCCTTTTGCCATCCCTTTGTCCCCACCTCCTGACCTCTCCTGGTGGTCTCCCATCCTATCAATGAGGATGCTTTGGTTAAAAAACTGGGTCTCCTCATAAGGAGAGGGACTGGGCCTCCCTCTGACCCACATACTTTGCCCTCCCGCACACACCATGAGCAACCTGGCCAAGGAGAGTGAGCACAGCAGCAGTAGTCTTGAAGAGGTAAGTGCAGCCAGGCACCCCCTTGGGGAAGCGTGGCTGGGCTGGGCTGGGCTGTGGAGTCCCAGTGCCCTCAGTCAGTTCGAGGGCTGACTGGGCACTTACCCTCCGCTGCCCTGAAAGGGACGGCGAGGCTCCTCTGGTGTATAAGGGTTTGGTGCTCACCGTGCTCTTGCTTTCCTCCACTGGAGACAATGGATTCCCCAGCCCCGCCCAGGCCACCACAGGCGTCCCCCGACATGAGCGACAGACCTGGCCATGCCCATCCCGCCCCCCACCCCGAGGTCAACAACCCTGATGCGGCCCTCAAAGAAATCGAGTTTGACACCCCTGGTCTATGGGCTCTATTAACAGTGACCATGAGTAACCTAGTTCTACTTCCTTCACTCTGCCTCTAGGAGAAGATCAAATGTTAGAGGGGTCAGAAATTTAGAAAGCATTGAAAAGGCATGCAAAAAAAGTCAGCTACCAACCAGTATACATCTGCAGACAAATTTTCCTCAAGGGAAGAACAGGAACTAAAAATCCTAAAACAACATAATTACTTTAAAAGAATATTTTTAAAAAGCCAATGTATTACAAAGAGAAAATGACACGTCTCTTTGAAATTAATACAGTGTGTGCAGAAGGGGAAGGCTAGAAAACATTTTTGTTCTTTTCAGGGCATTTCTTTACATCACAACAGCCCTTTTAATTCCACAATGCAAACAAAACGTTAGTTGCTTGCTGTGCTACCAAACAATTAAGACATCATTTAATCAGGTCATTTGTGCACTGTCTAGATATGCAGCAGTCTCTGTGCATGTATTATCAACAGTCCTAAAGAACAACTTAAATTTAAAAAGTTTTAAATTGAAATTGCTTGAAATTACTAAGACTATTAATGCAGCCTCCAGAAAACACTAAACTGGTACACAAGAGTGCAGATTTTCAATAGCACAATAATAATTCTTTAAATTAACGAATAATATCAAGCAGGATGTATCAATACCTTGGCTTTCCACTAAGGAGATAAGCTATATTTGCAAAATTGCCTTTTAAATGACTTTTAGTTGTTCTGTATTTTAATGTTCTGATGTGACTTTTTAAACTGTTAACATGATCACAAGCTATTTATATGAGTCCACACCTAAAAAAATTCTACAGATATTGGAATATTATTTTTATGTATCAACTTTAAGATCCATATTAAGATCATTCAATACAACCAGCATAAGCTACCTACTTCTATTGTCACTTAACATTCCATCTGGGTACAGAAGATAGGAAAAGAGACCCCATTGAGTCTGCCTCACAAATAGCTCCATTTAATCCATTTCTTGAACTTTTAATACAGGTAATACCCGGGTTACAAGCGTTCCCTTAGCGAACGTTTGAAGTTATGCGATAAGCACCCCCTAGCGTTTGCGAACAAGGCCCGAAACTATGAAACTTGCAGCACCACGGCAGTTGTTCGCCCTTACGAACAACCGCAGAGGCTCTGTAACATTCGTCCTGCATGTTGCCGGTCGAAATGGAGCTTCTGAGGGGTGGATCCGCCCCTCAGAAGCTCCGTTCGGGTGTCCAGAGGCCTTGACTGGCATGTTGCCGGCCGAAATGGAGCTTCCAGGGACCAGGGGAGGCCCGCGGAGGGCCAAACGGAGCGTCGGAGGGCTGGATTCACCCCTCAGAAGCTCCATTTCAGCCGGCAACTTGCCAGGTGAGGCCTGCGGAGGCCCAAACGGAGCTGCAGAGGGGCACACGCAGCTGAGAGGCAGGAGAGGAGGCTGCTTGCTAGATCTTTACAAGGTAAGTGACCCGACGCAGCAGGTTGGGCGGGGGGGGAAAGCAATTGTGGGGAACATGAGGTATTTCAGTGGGTCAGGGAGGCCTTGGATGGTCTTAGGCAGGTGGCCTGTTCCATCAGTAGGCCCCCCAATGGCCTTCCCCACCCTGAAATACCTCATGTGCACTTAACGAGCCTTGCATTCGTAACTCGAGGACTACCTGTAATATTGGCTGCTAAACAGTCTACAATATTTGTTTAAGAATGTGTGCCTGACTTCAATTGATTTTACTGCCCTTACTTTTAAAAGTGCTTATATAATGTACTCAGTAGCATGAAAAAATATTCCAAATAAATAACTTCTTTATTTCATTTGAATAGTTAATTAACAAATTGGACAAACCCCTCCCCCATACATACATAAAAGAGGAGGAGAGAGAATGGCAGTAGGTAAGCTCAGTGTTGTCATTTCTTTAAAAATGAAATTATAGTTTATTAATCCCTGGCATACCTAAACCAATATAGAAATTCTTACCATATAAAGCTGCATTTTATATAGTAAGTCCCACCAAAAGTGAAGGTTAAATGATTTTTAAAATCAAACCAGAGAAATACCTTTTTGTTGCATTTTATGGTATTTAGAATTTCAGAATATACACCATAAAGATGGAACCTTAAAAGCTTAATCAATCTTGTTAAACACAAACCACACAATTTTAACACATAAAGATTCTTACCACTTTTTCCTGGTGGCTGTAGTGCATCCCCTGTTAAATCACACCATCCAACTGGAAAAATATCTCGAGAATCATATTTACACCAATAGTCAAATGCTCCACGCCAACCATCAAAGGTTATAAAAACTTCATCTCCTCTCACATCCCCAATGGTTGCAGGACATATTAAATAAGGATTTTTTCTGTCTATTGCTTCTAGCTTCATTCCAACCTTTAAAAGGTTTTGAGAAGGCTTTGGAGGTTCCTATCAAAATAAGAAAAAACAAGCAAATATATGCATTTGAAGCTTTTACTTAATCAAATTGTTACACATTTCTTATTTATGACGATTTTTCCACCCATATCAATTTCTCAAGTATTCTTTTCTCAAAATGTCAGAAAATTATATGCATTGAAGTTTTTTACATAAGCATAAAAAACCCCATGAATACTTTTTACATTTTTGAGAATGCAATAAAGATTATATTAAAGCTATTATTAAAGAGACCTAACTGTCAAACAATACAAGGTTCTATTATTTTATTAATGAAAAAGTTATTAGAAAAGCAAGAGTTTCAAATGTCATACCTGTCTTTCAATGTCAGAAATATGAATAGGTCATTTACAATCTCTAACATGATACAAAATTAGTGTTTGTAAACTAGCAGAAAGTAAGAAAGCCATTGATTCTTGAATAATGTGAGTTTAATAGTTGTTCAAGTGACAAATTACTACTAGGAGTTTTGTTCTTTATTAATCTTTTTGGTTAAGTTGCCAGTTCAGTGAACAGAAACTAATATTATCTATTAACTTAAGTTATTAAGTTATATCTGCCTAATTTCTAAATCAACAGTTTCTTTTTTTATATAAAGGTAAGTATATATGATACTGGCAATGTGTGAAAAGCTGGCATTGTATAGAATGCCTAGGAAATCTATAGAATGTGTGATGGTTTTAGGCAAAGTATGAAATGTCTATTATTTTAATATGCTACATACTGGCATTCAGAAAGTATTCAGACCTCTCCCCTTCACTTTTGTCAATTTTGTTATGCTGCAGCCTGATTCTACAGATGTTGAAATTCATTTTTTTCTCATTAATTTACACTCAGTATCCCATATGACAAAGTGAAAACAGAATTTTAGAAATATCTCAAAATTTATTAAACAGAAAAAACTGAAATATCACAAGGATGTTCAGACTCTTCTCTCAGTACTTTTTTGAATCACCTTTGGTAGCAATTACAGCCTCGAGTCTTTTTGGATATGATACAACAAGCTTTGCACACCTGGATCGGGAGATTTTCTGCCATTCTTCCTTGCAAATCCTCTCAAGATCACTCAGGTTGGATGGCGGCTGTTGGTGGACAGCCATTTTCAGGTCCCTCCAGAGATGTTCAAGTCAGGGCTCTGGCTGGGCCACTCTAGGACATTCACAGAGTTGTCCCTAAGCCACTCCTGTGTTGTCTTGGCTGTGTGTTTAGGATCATGTGTTGGAAAGTGAACTTTTGGCCAGGTCTGAGATCCTGAGCGCTATGGAACAGGTTTTCATTGAGGATATCCCTGTACTTTGCTCCATTCAGCTTTCCTACCAAACTTCTTCCATTTGAGAATTATGGAGGCCACTGTGCTCTTAGGAACTTTCAATGCAGCAGAAATTTTATTGTAGCCTTCCCAAGATCTGTGCCTTGAAATAATCCTGTCCCTAAGCTCTGCAGCCAGTTCCTTTGACCTCATGACTTTTGCTCTGCTACAGTATGCATTGTCAGCTGTGAGGCCTTCTGTAGAGAGGTGTGTGCCTTTCCAAATCATGTCCAATCAATTTAATTTACCACAGGTCGACTCCAATCAAGGTGTAGAAACATGTCAGCAACAAGCAATAGCAATAGCAATAGCACTTAGACTTATATACCGCTTCATAGTGCTTTACAGCCCTCTCTAAGCGGTTTACAGAGTCAGCATATTGCCCCCAACAATCTGGGTCCTCATTTTACCCACCTCGGAAGGATGGAAGGCTGAGTCAACCTTGAGCCTGGTGAGATTCGATCTGCCAAACTGCTGGCAGCCAGTGATCAGCAGAAGTAGCCTGCAGTACTGCACTCTAACCACTGCGCCACCGCGGCTCATCAAGAGGAATGAGGGACACCAGAGCTAAATTTCAAGTGTTTTTACAAAGGGTCTGAATACTTATGCCAATGTGATATTTCAGTTTTTTCTTTTTAATAAATTTACAGACATTTCTAAAATTCTGTTTTCTTTTTGTCATTATGAAGTACTGAGTGTAGATTAGTGAGAAAAAAATGAATTTCAACAACTGTAGAAACAGGCTGCAGCATAACAAAATTGAGAAAAGTGAAAGGGATCTGAATACTTGCACTGTAGTTTCCCTAGGCATTATACAGACTGACAAGAATTATTTGGGAAAAGAATGAAAAAAGAGTCATGAAAAAGGTTACGGTTACAGTTAGAGTTAACAAACCCTTGACTAACCCTTTTTTATTGAAAAGATGTAAATGAAAATGAAAGAAGAAATGCAAAATAAAGTACAGGACTTTGTTACTAAAAAAACAAGAGAAAAAGACGAATATTAAACGACATTGCAACAAGGAAGGCTAGAATGGCATTTTAGCAGGAGTATTTTATACTTTGCCAGTTTTCCTTTTGGCATTGCATGGAATGCCTAGGAAATGTGTGAAATATTAAGCATGTCAGCCCTGAAGCTGGCCTGACTGAGGCCATTTTGAGACTTCAGCGCTGACATACTGGAGAAAAGGGACAGGGAGGGGGGAATAGAGATAGTTGGGGTTTGTAGTCAAAACAAAATACTTTCTCTTGGGAACCAAGGACATTCCTGCAGGTGCTCAGAAGGAGGGGACTGGAGTCAACTAGCAACTGGACAGTATCCTGATTGGACCATATGACTGTTTTGAGAAAGTGAAAAACTTTTACTTTTAATTAGGTGAAAACCGCGGGAATAGTCAGAGTCGGTTTTCACCAGCCTGTGCCAATATGACATATCCAATAAACTTATTCTTTGAGGAATTTACCTGCCTCCGAGTTTTGTTTGCTACAGGTATACTTGGAACCCTGACAAAGCATTTCATACTTTGATGTTTCATTTTTAGCATTCTATAGATTTCCTAGGCATTCTATAAGATGCTAATTTCACACACTGAAGGTAACATATATAACATTAACAATTTTGATATCATTAGTTTTACCATTGATGATTTTGAAGCATTATTTGATAATATGGACATGGTGCCAATTTGTACCTTAATTCATGTATTTTCTGTTAACTACCCATTTGACATTTTATCTCTACTACCCTCTATCCTAGTTATACTCAGTACCTTTGGTGCATTGTTTTCTCTAGATAATGTGAGAATACTGAGCAGTCCCAATACCTTAATTCCCAGAAATCTGAAAGCTTACATAATCTACTGTTCCATTTGCCATTCCTTGGCCCAGAACACTCCTTCCACTTACAAGGTTTGTTTTGCTTGTTATATAAAAGATAAAAAAATTCTAATTAATACAGCAATATTTTATTCAGAGTACAAAACACATAACTGACTATCCTTGACCTTGGAACAAGATACAAATTGACTATATAAGAAATAAATTATATTTTTAAAATTAATAAATGGTTTGGAAACCATTTCTTATTCATTTACAGTGAATTTACTATGTAAGAAAAATATTCCTAGACAGAACTGTATGTACAATGAACACGTATTTAATATTTTAAAGAGCAATTAAAGTATCTATAGATTATATACATGCTCAAAACAATGTTTTTTCACTCTCACTCTATATTTATTAAGTTGGATTTATATAGGAATTTTCAGATTTCTCTAGTTAAAACATAAATAGAAATTATCAGGCATATTTCCCATATATTTAATATGTTCTGATTTGTAAAATGCTTCTCAAATGACATATATAAGCTCAGCACCATAAATGAGATTTTGTCTTGAATTTGTGACATGTAAAGTAAGTCTAATTTCTTTTATAGTTTATATGGCACTTGCCAGTGGTTGGCAAAAGATTGCTGTCTATTGCAATCAGAGTTTGGGCTTTCTATGCTACAGTAGACAACAGAACACAAGGGACTTCTCAGCAACCAAGCTTCTTACCTTCTTAAAGAATATAGTAGGTGCCATTTCAGCTCCATTTAGGGTTCTTAGGAGGAACATTGGCCAAGAGGATGCATTCATCTGGAATCCTAATTTGACAATAAATATATAATGGATATGATTTAAGACAAAAAGTAAAGTGGAGATAGGGGTGGAAGCAAAGCACGGTTAACCCATCACCAGTGCAAAGCACTCCTAATACAATCTATAACATTATATCCATTCTTTTTCTCTTGATTTATGACTATTTCATTGTTGGCTATTTCAAAAAATGATCCCTGTAAATCACACTGTTGAATTATGTTTCCTTACCCAAAGGAGGCTGAAGCATTCCTCCTTTCTTTTCACACGTTCCAATTTGTTGTATATCAGAGGAATCCACTAGCCTCCAGAAATCATTTTTATTGTCACTTCCATCAAGACGCAGCCTTAATCTAGTACCTGAGATTCCAATTACTGTAGCTATACACACAGAGGTAACATTCCGGGGGTCATGAGCTTCCAACTTCATACCCACTTTGAAATCATTGCTAGGGGGAATCTTAGACTACAAAAGGAAAGATAACAAAAGGTTTACAATATAGTTTAACAATATAGTAGTTTAGTTTTCTAGATAGTAAAATATATAGATAGACCAGTATGGGGAATTTAATGAATGAGCATTGACTGAACATCTAAAAATGAGCTAGATGACATCACACTGGTTTGATAATTATACAAATGCATCTTTTTACATTTCAATAACAAATCAACACATGCAATCTAAATTTATTTCATGATATTCATCTCTCTGTGCAACAAGCATTTAATACTACTTTGTGTTTTGATACATCAAACAAGGTGATTGTTATTTCCTACCACATGAAAAGAGGCTGTAAGTCTAACAGTAATGCTTCTTATATTAGTAATTCTTACTAACATGAATATACCATGTACCACATTAAGTGCATACTACATTGAATGTTACACTTGTAAGTAAGGCAGTTCGACAGTTTACAAACACATTAATTTTAGGAGTGGTTCTAATTATTTTAAACTATCACCTGTCTGAAACACTGTGAAGGGGCAGCTACAGACCCAGTTTCTTTCAAGTAGTTGTCCCAGTTAAAATATTCTATGAAAAAAATGGAAATATTCAAACATTAAAACAGCAATATAAATACTACATAAATATACTTCAAGCTATAGGAATGTAAATAAAATCTTAAGGAATTTACAAAAATGTAAAAATATTTTTCCCAAACATGTTAAAAATAATTATAACAATTGTAAAAAATACAATTTCAGAGTTTTACAGCGTGACTAGTATTATGAGATAAACCCAGGAGCAAAACACAGCACACAGCACACAGAGCCTTTAGATAATTAACAGTGGTTTATATACAACTAAATATATACATACATATACGTGGTAGATACCTTATCATACAGCTACGGACACAGGGAGAGCAATGAGATACACGACGAGAGAGAGAGATACGCCCTCTAATGATCACCTATATATAGACACCTCTTAACACGGTAACAGTCTTGTGTGGACCCCATCAGAGCCTTAAACTGGCTATGTCAATGCTGAATCATTCCTACTGCATCAGCTTACAACCTTAAATCAGCTTACAGCTGTTAAATCCACATTACCTGACACTCCTCCCATTTAAAGCTGTACAGCTGATAATCCGAACACTTTAACATAGTTCCTATATTTTTCTACAGATACAGGTTTTGTTAACATATCAGCTATATTACAATCGCTGGAACAATGCTGTAATGTGTTATTGTGTAACACCTTTTTCTTGTAAACCCATTTGCACCCTACTGCTTTTTTCCCTTCTGGTAGTCTCATGGGAGTAAACACCTGATGCACATCCATAGATTTCATTTCCTCATCCATAGCATCCTTCCATTTATTTTGTTCTACCTTTGGCAATAACAATATTTCCTGGTAACTCTGAGGTTCATACCTAACACTGTATGCTCTGACCTCACTTGCAGTAAACCGTTCAGGAGGTACACCTTTGTTACTCCTCTCTGATCTCCTTGGAATTACATGTTCCTGTGTAACTGTTTCAGGCCTCTCCTCTTCTATATCTACGTCATCTGTGCTTTCACATTTCACCATAGATCTATCCTCTTCTAAATCTCTATCTGACTCTATCGCAGCTTCCGATAGATTAGAACTCTGTATTGGCATGAACACCTCACCCTTAGCGTGTATCTTGTTCCAGTTCTGCTCTGCAAAACTAGCAGACCTTGAGATTACAACTCGTTTAGTACCATCTGTAAATCTGTAACCCTTCGTTCCTGGCTCATACCCAACAAACCGAAGCTTTCTGGCCTTTGTCTGACCTTTTCTCCTAGTAGCTTTCAGAATATGCACCCTGGCATAACAACCAAATGTTCTTACATGACTTAAAGAGGGTTTCCTACCATGCATCAGGAAATATGGTGTTTCCTGTATTGCCTCACTCCATAACCTATTAACGATATAATTCGCTGTCAATATGGCTTCTCCACAGAATGCCTTACTCATGTCTGCATCAGTAAACAAAGCATCTTTCATTGTCTGTAGCACACCATTTCTTCTCTCCGCCACACCGTTTTCAGAAGGTGAATATGGGTTTGTTTTTCTATGCCTTATGCCTAGACTGCTTAACCACCTTTGAAACTTCTGACATAAATTCTGTTCCCGTCTGTTTGCAGCTGACATACATTACATCCATGCTGTCGTTCTACGAGTGTTACCCATTTCCTGAACTGTTGCAATACCTGTGTCTTATTTTTCAGTAAATAACAATATCCATATCTACTGTAATCGTCAGCTATGACTAAGGCATATCTCGCTCCTCCTAAAGAGGGTGTCATAGGACCAACCAGATCAGCATGAACTAATTGTAATACCCTGTTTGTAGTTCTTGCACTTTTCTTACTTACAGGATACATTTTTGCTTTTGATTCTTTACATACAGAACAATCCAAATACGCATTACATTTCTTTAATTTCAACCCCTCAGCTATATCCGGCATTTTCTTCAATACGTTAAAACTTGCATGCCCCAATCTTCTATGTAACAGGTGTATACAGTTGTCATGTGTAGGAACATTTTTAAGTACACGTGCATATTTGTTCTTGCATTCCCAGAACATACAGACCATCCTTTTTAACCCCTTGTGCACATACCTTTCTTCTTAATTGTATATAGTCTCCTAGCAAATATTATTTCATATCCCTGCCTGTCTAAAGTTCTGGTACATACACATTACCTTCCCCTTTTACAGCAGCTTTCTGTCCATCAGCCAAACTAACCCACATTTGTATCGCTGGTTTCAAACCAGAAAACACATGTGGATTGTTAACAATATGCTGGCTTGCCCCACTGTCCAACAACCACGTATTCCTGGTGTGTTCAGTCATTGACGCTGCCAGGAAAAACGACACTGGAGAACCACTCCACATTCGCTGCTGAGTTCTGCTCCCTTGTCTCGCTGCTCCTCTGTTCCTCCTCTCAGGACATCGTCTCTGGAGATGTTCAGTAGAACCACACGTGTAGCATCTCTTCACAAAGTTAACTCTTTCAGCTGCTCTGCCGGCATCCTGAACTGTTGCAGATGCTGGTCTGTGCTGAACGCCCTTTCCTGGTTTCCTCTCCAGCTGTTTCTGCTCCTCCTCCAACAAGCGACCAGTCAAATATGCCATAGTTAAATCCTGTTCTTGCATGGACTCTAGGCTAGTCACAAGAACGTCCCATGAACTGACCCATGAACTAAGCACCACATACACTTTGTGTGCTTCAGTAAATTTCAATCCCCTTTCTTCCAACTCGAGGAATGTCCGTCTCATGTTCTGCAAATGTGTGGACATACACTCTCCCGGCTTCAGCTGTGCCTTATACAGTCTCCTAGTCAGCAACACTTTACTGCCTGCAGTCTCCCTCACATACACGCTGCGCAACGCCTCCCAGCACTCTTTCGCAGACTGGAGACCCCTCACGTGTATCAGCTGACTATCTTCTAAGGCAAGGATTATGCTGGCTAATCCCTTTTCGTTTTTCCTCTGGTCCCCATCATCCAGGACTGCTGGTGTATTAGTAACAATCGTCCACAACTCCTCCCTTCACAGGTACATCTCCATCTTCACACTCCAGGAGAGGTAGTTAGTCTCATTCAGTCGAGACACCAGGAAACCTCCTCCCATTACACTGACGGAGGCCATGCTGCCTGCTAACCACGATTTAAACCACTTACTCTGGTGCAAGCTCACACTGGGATTCTCCTCTCTAGGCTCACTAGTCACTAGTCATTCTGGCCTTCTCTCTGGACTGGGCCCATAACCTGTCAGAGTTTTACAGCGTGACTAGTATTATGAGATAAACCTAGGAGCAAAACACAGCACACAGAGCCTTTAGATAATAATAGTGGTTTATATACAACTATATACATACATATACGTGGTAGATACCTTATCATACAGCTACGGACACAGGGAGAGCAATGAGATATATGACGAGAGAGAGAGATACATCCTCTAATGCCCACCTATATATAGACACCTCTTAACACGGTAACAGTCTTGTGTGGACCCCATCAGAGCCTTAAACCGGCGATGTCAGTGCTGAATAATTCCTATTGCATCAGTTTACAACCTTACATCAGCTTACAGCTGTTAAATCCACATTACCTGACATACAATTTTTAAATTATCTTTTTAATCTGCACTGAATTTAGTTGCTATGTTGTGGCATATAAATTATCAAATTGATTAATTGAAATTACTTGAATGTTATTGTAGTCAGCTTTTTGCCAGAAGATTCCATCTCAAAAAACAATGCACTGAATGTGACCTTTTAAATATAGGAAAGTTCTAAAAATGGGAATTCAAATTAAAGCATGCAAGACAGATGGTTGCCAAGACTCTCCACTTAATATATCCAGCAAAAGTGAGCTCACCATCGCCCTGGTAACTGATTCCACTATCACTACTCTTAATGTTTAGAAGGTTTCCAAATATCCAACTGCATACAAACTGTCTGTAATGTTATTCTTTATCCTGAAGTACAGGACATTCAAGTATTTGAGGAGTGCTTGTATATTCCCAGTCTTCTCTTCTAAACACTAAACCTTCCAAAACACTTTAATATGTCCTCAAAAGATTTACTTTTTTTTAGTTCAATGATCCTCCTCACTGCCATTCTCTGAACACTTCTTAAAAGAAGATGCCTAGAATTGGACATACAATAATCAAGATGTGATCTGACCAAAGCAGCATGTAGTAGAATTAGTACTTTCTGATTATTTGGAAATTTATGACCAGTTGCTTAGCAACAGTTTGAAGTTACAATGGACCTCCTCAGGACTACTTATGACCCAGATTTGAAGTTCTGTTGGCTCCCCTCTCCTCCCCACAGTCACATGATTGCATTCTGGGCACTCAACAATAGGCCCGCATTTACAGCTGTTTACAGCTTTTTGCAGTCATGTTTACTTCTGGTTCCAGCAAAAAATGCCCATTGGAGACAATGTATTCTCTTAACTACTGCCACATTCGCTTAACTATGACCACAATGGTTGTGAAATCAGGCATAGTCACATGGTGACCCACTTAACAACCAGCATAACTTACAACCATAATTCCAGGCTCAATTATGGCTGTAAGTTGAGGACTACCTGTTCATGAATAGATTTAGTCTAAATTTACATTTGTCTTTTTAGCACTCATTATTTAATATATGATGTTTTAATACTTCATGTATTGGAGGAATATTGTACAGAAATAAAAAGAAACACATACAGCAATGAGTTAACCTAGTACCGTGATGGCGAACCTATGGCATGCATGCCAGAGGTGGCACGCAGAGCCCTCTCTGTGGGCACGTGCGCCATCACCAGCTGCTCTTTCGGGTTCTGTCGCGCGCTGGCGCGGTGGGCAGCTGTTCCGGAACGCATGTGCGCGGCGTGCAGCTGCTCTTCCGGGTTCCGGTGCGCGCATGCGCGCCGGACATGTGCATGACGGAACCCGGAAGAGCAGCTGGCCGTAGCACGCAAGTGCACCGGCCAGCTATTCTCTTCCGGGTTCCGGCGCTCGTCCTTCAGTTTTGGCACTCAGTGCCAAAAAGGTTAGCCATCACTGACCTAGTGCATCAGCTCAGATATTATAAAGTAATAAAATGTGGGGTGAGAGCATTCTGCAGAAAAAGACAAATTTACAAGATTTATCTAGATGAAGATTTATTCAATGCAGTTATACCCCACAAACCAATTTACAATTCAGTGAAGGTATTGGAAGCAACATACAGTATGTAACATTCCTCTGCTATCTATATTAATTCAAGAACAAGGTTGCTAAGGCTATTAAAACCTGCTTAAACAATCAAACAATAAAGGACCCACATAAAATGTTAGAGGAATTCCTTCACACATCTTGCATTTCAACTCATTTAACATTTAGTTCTAAAGCAAGTAGAGGCTAGTCCATATTCTCTATCACAGGGATTTGATAATATGCTACCAATATAGGCAGAATCAATATAGATGAAAGTATATGTAGCTCAGGATTGAACTGTGGAATACACTTATGATGTTACCTAGTCAGGTAATGAAACATCTCCAAGAAACCAAGCTCAGAGAACACCGAAGACTCCACAGAATCAAAATAATCTATATTTTCAAAATAACCAAGATATCAGAAGGTCGCACTCCAATCGTCCACTGTTTGCTAAGATCACTCAACTGAGACAGTTCCTTCATTTGAAGTGGAACTACAGCAAAACAATCTAGAATTTTGGAGAGTCACTGAAGCAGAAAGCTGATTGGAATATTTGAAGAGAATAATTCTAATGCTACTTAAGGACACCAAGTCAAGAAAGGCTACCCTAAAGCCACCAAAATCTGGCAATAATTTGCATGAGATTTAAGGTAGCTTTTTCAGTTCAGTAAGCACAAGGCATTTTTACTCTGTAGACATGCATATATCACTACCAATGGCTTCTGAAAATTTTTAACAAATATGAAAACCACAATCCAAAAGGGCAGATAGTTCATGAAAAGCTTTGCTGCTCAAACGATAGATGATGAAATATATTCACACTTAAAATTCTCGGCCAATAAATCTTCAACCAATACATTAGAGCTAAATGATTGCAAATGTCTGCAGTCTGCACTGGTGATAACCATAAAATTTCTGTTTCCCAGCTGCAAACAATAGCAATATATACAGATGGCAGTACAGACCATGCATCTGATTAATCGTATATTCTAAGATACAGCATGAGAGTTAGTAATATGCTATTTTTTTTTCAAGATACAGACACCTCTCAATGAATTTAATCCTTACAGGGACTTGCTTTATTCCTTTGCACCTACTCTTCTAACAGTAGCAAGGCAGCCAAATAGGAAAAGATGTTGAGATAAATATTCATGAATGCAAATCAAAGTATTTTATATATTGCCCAGTAATAAAATTCTTGTTTATGCTAGTAGTCTATGTATAGTTAGCTAACGTAGATGTGCAAAATGGCCAACTTCTATGTGTTTCACTCCATTAACTGCTACACATAAAATAAAACAAACTAATAATAATACTATGCTGCCACCTAGTGTTTCTGATGGGTAGGTCTCCTTCAAACTGACCTTAACTCCTGGTGTAACTTTTTTGGCAATTATACCAAAGTTAGATACCACAGAATAACTAAGAAGTTTCTTAGCAAGAAGCTGAAGTTTCTTCCAGAGTGATTTAAGGTTTATTCAACAATAGAGCATTGACTTCTATAAGCCTTTATTGCAACTTTTGTATCCAACGTTTGTATTGTTTCTAAGCATGCAATGAACCACAAATGACACAACTGTATACTGTGCAAATACATCTCATGGATTTACTCATGAGTAAGCAAACTGTGTGAGAACGAACATTATGTTTTATAATTTCATATTTTGAGAATCAGGAAAGGAAATAAATGTCATTCTGCAATACAGGTAGTCCTTGGGTTACAACCAACCATTCAAAGTTATAATGGCACTGAACAAGTAGTTCAGTAGTTATGACTGATCCTCAAAATTCCAGCAGTCACAGCACCCATGTGGTCACATGATTGCAATCTAGGCGCTTGACAATCAACTCATACTTACAACTGTTGCACTGTCCTGCAGTCACATGATTGCAATTTTTGACTTCCCCACAAGCTTCCCACTAGTAAAGTCAACGAGAAACCAGCAGGGAAGGTCACAAATTGCTCTGATAAGTCTCCCCCACCTATGCACCTCCCCTAGCCCCTCTGCACTCACAGTACATGAGCCACCCATACACCCTCCCAAGCCACTCTGCACTCTGCACTGCACCTCCCTGGATAGTTGCACTCTCTCCCCCACCTGGCAGCCACATCCTTGCACATTCTCCCCAAGTCTTGATGCACTCACGCCACACCTTCCCCATCAATTGTGCCCACTCCAAGCCACACAACACTTATGCCACACCTCCCCAGCCACTCATTTACCTTCTCCCATTTGGCAACAGCCACCCAAGTCCTGCTGTGCTCACACAACACTGTTCCTGAGCTTCAATGTGCTCCTTCCATACCTCCTTGGCCACTCGCACACCTCCTTGGCCACCCAGGCACAGGGGTGGGCTGCTGGGGGTTCGTAGGGGTTCGGGAGAACCTCTAGCTAAGATTCTGTGCAGTTCAGAGAACCCCCAAATCCCACTCCTGGCTGGCCCCGCCCACCCTGCCCCACCCCTCCCAGAAGTCCCCACGCGGCCCGTTTTGGATGCAGGTAAGTGCAGGGTGCGCGTGGAGGCTCGGGGAGGGCAAAAAATGGGCCTACCGGAAGTTCGGGAAGGCCGGAAACGGGCCTGTTTCCGGCCTTCAGGGGATCTCCAGAGCCTGGGGAGGCCGTTTTCGCCCTCCTGGAGGCTCGAGGAAAGCCTCCAGAGCCCGGGGAGGGCAAAAAGCTACTCCCCGCCGGCCATGGTGCAGGAGGCCGACTAGGTCATGCCCACCATGGCCATGCCCACCCAGCAACTGGGCAGAGAACCCCTTGCTAAAAATTTTGAAGCCCACCCCTGCCAGGCACCCTTTTCCACCAGGCAGCAGCACCCTCGTACACCCTCCTCAAGCTTTGTTGTGCTTGTGCCATGCTTCACTCACTTAATGATGGCATACCAGGAATTGCAGGAATTGCTCTCCTAAGAGATGCAGTTATATTTACGACAGTGTCACTTACTGATGGAAATTCCGGTCCTATTTGCTGTCATAACTCAAGGATTATCTGTATATTAACAGTACCAGTTTTAATAAAATTGTAAAGTATATGTATGCATATGTAATGCATACATACAGGTAGTCCTCGAGTTATGATCACAATTGAGCCCAAAATTTATGTTGCTAAGTGAAACATAAGTTTGCCCCATTTTACAACTTTTCTTGCCAGTTGTTAAGTGAATAGTTGTATTTGTTAAGTTAGTAACATGGTTGTTAAGTGAATCTGGCTTCCCCATTGACTTTGCTTGTCAGAATGTTGCAAAAGCTGATCACATGACCCCAGGACTCTACAACTGTCATAAATATGAACCAGTTGCCAAGCATCTGACTTTTGACCATGTGACCATGTGGATGCTGCAAGGATTGTAAGTGTGAAAAACAGTCATAAGTCACTTTTTTCAGTGCTGTTGTAACTTTGAACGGACACCAAATGAACCACTGTATATAGTACCTAAACACATTCCTAGAACAAATTTCCTATTTTATCTGACAGAATGTCAGAAGACAGTATCTTCCCTAATAAGCTTTATTACCTGAAATTTTATCAACATTCATATTTTAAAGGAGTTATTTCACAAAAATAAATACATATCAAGGAAGTTCAATTTCCATCTGCCTAAATGCTACAGTATTATTCTGTATAATAGCAACCTTTAATGAAGACTACTACCAGGATTATAATCAAAGCATTGAGAAATAGATATATACTTTGTATAACCGCAAGGCTTATACATTTAAAAACTAATTTATAAAACATTTAATGGGATTAAAAATCATCATCAAACTGCTTTAAATATAATTGTAGTTCTTCAAGTGTACACTTCTGAATACAATCTATGGGTACCGCATTTCTGTACAATCCTTATTTGATTCTTCTATAGCTGTGGCATATTTTTAAGCAGATAATGCTTTTGTCCAATGTGTGCATGATCCTGGGGATGATGCCTACCTTTCCTTTTAATTTCTACCCAAGCCAGGAAGAAATGTTTAAATTGCTATTAAACTGGATGCCTAAAGTGAAAAAAGTAAGAGGATCTTGTGAATGCAGATGCCCAAAGAGGTATAGTTACATGAAAAAATAAGAGTTTCTTTGCAGTCACTCTGCTCCAATATAGTGGAATAGCAAACCCCCCCCCCCCATTTTCCTGCTGATCATCCTTTCCTTGAGGAGCCCTGCACAGACACACATCCCAAAAATGCTCCCTCTGAAGCCTCCAGCCTTGCAATCCTGCGCAGGGAAGGCGGAGGTTTGCTCCGAAGCTGCGGCAGAGCATTGCACTAGTAGGCCTCCACAGGTAACATTGAGTTGCACGTCTTGCTCCAGTGAGAAGAGTGCAGGCTGGGGACTCAACGGCCAGGGAAGACAGGATTTTGGGGTGCAAAGGAGGAAGGGGCGTTCTCCCCCTCCCTCCTGTTGCAGGGCCGCCACGGAGCTTGCGCAGGGCAGCGCGACCACTGGCAAAGGGGGCCCTGGCAGGCCGGCGGCGGGGGAGGTGCTCCGGAGATCTGGGCCAAGTTGCCCCACGCCAGGCAGCAACAGCCCAGCAGGGCTGCTGAGAACAGCACAGGCAGGAGGGCGAAGAGCCCCTGCGAGGCCAGCAGCAGCAGGTGTAGCATGCCCAGCAGCCGGGCCGAGGTGGGGAGAGCCAATTCCAATGCGCCGCACGGCTTTCTGCCTCGTTGTAGCAGAAGCCTAAGCAAGACCCGAGCTCCAGGCCTGGTGGAGTGCAAACCGTGGTCGCCGCCTGCTCCAGAGCCACAAGGTGAGCTGCGGAAGAGAGGGGCCCTTGCTGCGAGGTTGCCTGGCTTCGTGGGCAGGGCTGGGGCTGACAAGAATGCACCGGAAGCACCTCCAGGTGCCAGAAACAGATATATACTTTGTATAACCGCAAGGCTATACAAAGATAGACAGAATGAGAGGCAGCTCCTGGCCCTCGCTGGCTCAGCTGATCTGCAGGGACACGATTAAGGGGATGAGCCTCCATGAGGTGACCAGGGAAGGGAAGGGCTGTCTCCTGTGCTTGCCACGCCCAACTCTTCACTAGGGCTTATTTTTGGGGTAGGGCTTAATATTAGGCCCATCCCAAAAAAAATCAGGCTACGGCTTGTTTTCGGGGTAGGTTGTATTTTTGGGGAAACACGGTACCTGTAGCATACAATTCGCCAACCCATAGATAAGCATCAACTGCAAATTTCTTGCAGGTTAGAAACTTAGTATTCATGGTAGAAAGAAGTTCAAACACACCATTATAGAGAAGACAGCTGAAAGCACCAGAAGCTTTACTGGCAGAGATATTCAAAATCCCTTGAGAAATTGGTTTTGTGATTGACTAAGAGAACACTGAATTAATTATGTCCATTATAGGAGTTGCTACGTAGATTTAAATCAAAGTATCATCTATATTGCTTTGTTTCAATAGAAGAAACAAAAAGATCAGTTACAATAAACTGTTAATAGGATTCATTCTGAGGTTTGTTATGAACAATAACTGATACATAAATTACTTCCATACCGATATTAAATCTTCCTGGCATCCTCTATGAAGAACTGTGAAGAAGAACCACAATGAGAACTGTGTAGTACAGATGTAGTACATCTCTGGGCAGATAGGTTTTTTCCAAAGAAAGTGTATTATAAGCTAGGGTTGCCTTGATCATCAGTATCTGATCCTACAAGGCTCAAGGGCATATTTATAGGAAAGGTTTAATCCCTATATCAGTGAAAATATTTCCTAAGAACCTCGTCATTGTACACTTGCAACAAGACCTATGTCATTATGTATTTGTGTGTACACAAATGTACAGGCTGAGCTGGCAAAGAGATAGTTCAGGACAGTATATGTTAATAAAAATTGCCAATATATTGTCTGAAACTGTTGAATGGTATAGTCTTGAACAATAGGTATGGAAATCCCAATATTTTTCTGTGTTAATTTCCATAGAATTGATATGTAAAGAAGTTACATCTATTGGATTGATATTAAGTTCCGCTTAGCATTTATTATCAGTGATAATGACCTCAACTCTTTAGTGATAAATCTTGCCTAACTCCATGAAGGCCACCTCTACAAGATGGCAGGTCTTCCCCACTATTGCAATAACTGACAAATCCAGCTAAGAAGGAAAAAACAGATTGAGGCGAGATGTAGTTCTGATAAGAAGTCATCTAGTAACTTTTGCTGAAGCTCCACACAAAGTACAACAACAATAAAGGTCCTGTGGCCTGACATAAGGAATCACAACTATGGAAATGCTTGAAGCTGACAGACCTGTACTTACAGAATGATTCAAAGTATAATCTTAAAAACATTACATTAAACGTTAGCATGAAATATACTGGAGAAAAGGATTTATAAGCATAAGTAGTATTCAGACAAAAGCAATGATAAAATAAAAGACCTAATGTTAAAGATTTATCTTATAATCCATAAACAAAGTAAGTTGTGAGTAAATGGTAACTTTATATAATAATTAACCAAAACTGAAATACTTTCAAATTTAATTAAGTCTGTTGGTTTGAAACTCTGTGGAAATTTGACTAAGAATATTTTTCTCTCCTCCACTCTTGTAGTTGTCTGCTCTCCTTTAAAAGCTCTCTTTGAGACCAGAGACTGTTTAGCATATCTTCAAGAAAGCTGGAATGGAAGAAAATGATTGATTCAAAACTGGGAAGAGGCACCTTCTAGAGAGATTTTTCAGGGACAGCGGAAGACTGAAGGAAATGAGAAAGTTTGCTTTTAAAAAGCCTGCATACACCAAAATCTGTTCTCTTAACATTTACAACACATAATGTTATCCAACAATTGGTTCCTTGACAGATTGCTGTTGCCATGTCTTTCTTTTTTAATAGACTTGAAATCTAAAATAAACATAATTGTACACGTTGCCATATACTTCTACCAATATCATTTTATACATTTATAGAATTCTATTAATATATCATTACAGAATTCTATTAGTCTCAATAGGATTCATTACTGGGTAAATAGATACAGGATTTGGGCTTAAGTTGGCAACATAAAGAATATTTCAAAATATTTGAAATCTAAATTGATTCTCAACTGAATCTACATTCAGTTAGGTTTATTTCTAAAATTAAATCTGGCAGTAAATCTATCATAATGCATTGACGTTTAAAAACTCAAAAGGTAATGCAAAAAAGCAAGCACTTTGACAAAACAAAGGCAAATACTTTCAGTAAGTATTATGTAATAAATTATAATCGCAATGTGTTCTCTATAATTATAATAGGGATTTCAGCATAAGCACATTGTGCAAAGTAGTAAATACTATTCTACATAATCCTTTTTATCCAGTGTTATATAGACACCAGGGACACTTGCTAAAGAATATGCAGACAAAATTACCTAATATGACCTTTGGCTTATTAACAAGGCAAAGAAGATTAGAAGATGCTAACACAAAATAGAACAAATACTTAAAAGAGTTATTGAACAACTCATTGTAGACCATTCATTTAATGCACAATGGATTATCAGATGAAACCTACATGGCTAGAGGGGAAAAAAAGCAATGGCAGTAAGATAACCAGTTCCATTCAAAGTCACAGTTGCTGAATAGATGATACCTCTAGCATGGATAGATATTCTGGCATTGGCAGGATGAAAAAGGGTAGCTATTTCCCTCCCTGGAAATTTCATCTAGCACATTTCTTCACTTGATATTACTGAGCATTTTTTATTTCAACCCAAGTAGATAAATGAGAAAAAGCTTTTTGACATCTATATGTACTGCAGAAGAAACAAGGATAATTACATCTTCCAGTACTATATTTTTACAGTATGGAAATAATGTAAATAGAATAAGTAGTCAATTCAGACATCATAAGAGGCAGAAGATGACAGATTTTGGATCTCTGACAAGCCAGTACTTTAATCATAACATAAACAGTATTTTAATATATGTAAAGGCTGAATTATCCTATTACTGTAATTGGCACTCTGCCATCTATGGTACAGACATCAGTGCTAACTATACAGTATTCCCAGAATGTGAGTTCATAGTACATTTCACTTGAGTATCTTGATTTTGTTAAATAATGAAAGAAATGTTTGAACAGAATTATATGCATATGGTACTTTTGTGAGCTTTGTGAGTTTTTATTGATACACTTGAATGTAAGACATGACATTCATATCAAAAACAACTTAGAATGCTTATCAGATATTTTAAAATGCCTACTTTATGGAAAAAATTCTACCAAGTTATTAGACCAGTAAAGAACTTAGATTCAGAAAAGGCAATTTAAAGCATGTCCAGTAGCTCATGTTGACATTTCCTTAAACGAAATGATTTTTCACTTATCAGCAATAGTTATACAATCCCAGAAAAAGGTACAACTTGCTTAAGCAGCTGCCAACAACTGTTAAATGAAATCATTCCAAAAACTTTCTAGCTTCTTCCTTAAACCAAACGTATCTTTTTCACTTATCAGCAATAGCTATACAATCCCAGGAAAAGGTACAAATTTTTAAGTAGCTGCCAATAGCTGTTAAACAAAATCATTCCAAATAAACTTTGTTTCAAATCCAGTTTGCCTACTATTTATTTGATTGCAAATTAATTTAATAAAACAGCATATTTAAAGACTTTTGCACATTAAATTTATTTTCTTTCACAAATTAAATTGTATCTAGCAGATGCCATTAAATATTTATCCAACCAGTTTTAGTTTTTCCCATGATCTAGAAAAGAAATCAAAATTTGAGTTCAGAAAAAAAGTTGTTTATATCAATACTGTAGCTATTCTGCAAACATCTACATCTCTTTTTCATGAAATTATATTACTAATTGTCAAAAAAATTCCCAGTTTAGGAATTAGGAGTACCCTTAGCATTTATTAAACTCCTGAAAATAAAGTCACAATTTAAATGTCTGGAAATTGTGACTTCTGGTGTTAATCTTCACTTTTACTATCTTATTGTTTCAACTTTACCTGTTTTCCCCATGGTTAAAAGTCTGGTCCTCCCTGTCACAACCCTGCCTGAAATGTTCACTCTTCTGTTTCAGTAGAATTGTTTCCTGTAAAGCAGTAATACAATAGATTAGGAAGAAAGTACACACACACAAATATAAATATATATTTATTTATATATAAAATAACTAACAGTATAAAATCAGTACATTAATATGGAATGGAATTAAAAATAAGAATACATTTTAACTCTATTTCTACTCATTCCTACAAAAACTCATGCACATTTTTTTTCAATTTTAGGTTCTTTAAATTTCAGATTTAGGTACTATTTACAACAGATTTATTGAAGGAATCCTATTATTTCTAACCATACACACACACACACACACACACACACACACACACAAGTAGAATTGCATTTATATTAGGATATTATAGTAATTATAAGTTCAATGCTAGCACCATTTAACATTACATAGAAATTGACATTATTTGCTTTAGTTTTTTTAGTTTAGCACATATACAATATTGTTCGTTTGATTTACATTATAAAACAGTTGCAGCAACAACACGGTAAATCTATCATTTTATTTACTGCACAAGTACATCTAAGATAACTGGTCTTAAGTCAGCTAGATCCACTTAAATAATGCCATTTATTGCTCCAACCTTCCTGAAAAGTGCAATCTTGATAAATGCTTGAAGGTACATATTTATACCTTTTATCAATAATCAGTTAGGTCAAAAACTGATTATGATTAAGGAACAAAATTAAACACCATTTGCCATTTGTCTGTATGAAATTTGCTGAAATAGAAATATGAATGCAATAATCCACATCTTTTGTGGTCTTTATATCTTGAACTAATAATGTTCAGTAATTCTGTATATGTTACTTAGAGATTATTGCTGCTAAATTATATATAACATATTGCAAGGTAAACAGGGATATACCCTAAAATGACCTAACTTGCTGAATATTCATTCATTCACAAATAACAAGTTTTACAGAGTTCAAAGATTCAGATACAAATGTTCTATATTATTTAATTGTGGTATAAGTTATGTACTAATTAGTTATGTACTAATTTAAAACTTTTCAAGAATTGCATATATATGAATACATTAACAAATCTTTGTTCCCAGTCTTATAAAATTGCATAGTACATTTAGAAAACTAAAATCTGACCAAATTAATCATAAAATATTTGAGAATCAGCTAGAATAGTTAAAATATGAAACTTGAAATGTTTAATTTGGTTATTACGCATACTGGCATAATAAAATGAATAAGAATATTTACTCTTCATGATGGCACTAACTTTCAACTTTCACACTTAGAAACACACTTAGGGGGAAAAAAATCTAAATTTTAAATGTCATTTTGACAACCTTTAAAATTGAAGTGCATTGTATACAGATTGTAATAAAAATCATTTCTTCTCAAAACATGAAATTCCCTAGGATGATTATGTCTGAGCAAATACATGAGTAAACATTAATGTATGTATGTATTTTTAATTTCAAAAGTTCACATGCAAAAATGATAACATGAGAATATTTGTAAAAATATACAAATAATAAATAAAGCATACTTTTCTATGAAATTAATTCAACAAATGAAAATCCATTTCAATAAAGGAAATAGGGACTACTACAAAAAGCTGTTGACAAACAGATTTCAAAGCTATCTTACAACTGAAAGGTGATCCAAGTCATCCTCTTTATGAGCAGTCAACTTTAAACCACTTGTGTTTATCTTTCTATTGTTGCTTTTCTAGCCAGCAGCAGATTACACTTGCTCCTGTAATAAAGATTCCAGTTCAATAGTGATTATATCTCTCTAAGCCACTGAAGTGCTTGCTGGAAAAACATAAAAAGAATTCCAGCATTTCAGACAAGTGAGCATCTAGATGGAGACAAGATTGTCAGCTAACAGAGAAACCCCATCCAAAGGCAAGGATTGGCAATAAACATTGCCAATAACCTATTTCATAGCCTATAAAATTCAGCCCACAAATCCATCCAGAATTCTAGATCTAATGCTGAAGATTAGGAAATCATTTATGTAGCAACTTCCTAAAATAAAGTACAATGGGCAAAAATGTACCTGCCTCATCATATATTGGAGATACAAATTTTCCAAAAATGGGGATTAATTTCTCTTCCAAACAGAATTTTCCATTTCAGATTCAACATAGAAAAAGCACTATTCTGATTTATACTGTTACTATAAATCATAATTACATGTCAGTGCATCTACAACATAGCATTAATTATTCATGTTGCTATTTCCTTCCCCTTCTCATTTATTCCTTAAAAATCTAATACATTATTAAATACATCTCTTGGGCTTTGTTTACAAATTGCCACAACGTCACATAATGGGGCCATGTATTGCCAAGGGTATTTTTACCCTTAATTGCCAGAAGAGAGAACAATCATGAAATGTCAACCTGAAAATACAATTTTAATCAAATGAATCCATCTCTAATAATATAGAATAACTGTATAAACTGTTCTAAATCTAAATTCAAGATTTCAAAATTAACAAAGAGGAAATTTTACCACTGCTATATTTTAAAGAGCTATGTGCCTTTATATGAGTTAAGTAATTGAGTCAGCTTCATAGTTTTATAAGGTAGGATTTATTTTGCCTTATTCCAGATTGATAAATGATTTAAAATTTGTTGTGACTGAGGAATAAAAAGCAAAATACTAGCTAAACTATTAATTTTAAATTTGTAATATCTTAAATTAACCTATTAACATATAGCTCAGTGCATGGGGGAAGGAGTGCAGGCAAGAAATTTTAATGATAGAAAAATAGGCATTAAGTATCATTTTTAAAATGTGCCGGATTACTACTTTAATTATCAAATGTTATATTTCACACTGGAAGGTGAAGTGGTTATTTATACAGTTGACTATAAATTCAACTGCAGCAATTTACAGAAAAAATCATCTCAAGCAAAATGATTTTGGTAATTAGAAAAATTAATGACATTGCTATTATTTTATTTATTGATATGTAATTTTTTAAAAGTTGAAAATATGTGTACCCATAATCTTTTTCCATTCATATAATTTAGTATTCTAAATTACAGTGATCTTAAAGAACATGATTAGAAGGAACATTCTTCAGACCAAGAAAAGAAGTAACATTTATTCAGAATTATAACTAAACTACTTTGTGAATGGTACAATGCACAGAATTTGAACAAATCATACCATGGCTTTTTTTGCCATGGTACTCACTGATTTGTAGTGATGAAATCACTTTCTTACCTATGCCTTCCAAAAAGTTCCTTTAGAGGAGGATAATTTTGTAAATACATTTACACTGACTAGAATTTTACATCTGTACTTTAAGAGTCTTTTTGGAGTTTGCTGTCCTTAGCAAATCAAATCAAATTAAAATCTCAAAATTGTTTGTTGCAATTCCAATTCAGTAAACAGAAATTGCTTTACTAATAAAACACTCTAGGAAAAAAGCCCTTAATTGCAGGGATCAAGCACAGTTGTCACCTTTTCCCACAAGCTATCCTACGTAATAGCTTGAATCATGTAATAGTTTGAATTGTCATGTACTATTTAAACTAGAAGTGAGACAGGAGTTTTTATATTGCTCTGAGACTAGGAATATTTTTCTGAAGGACAAACCCAATATACATTTACTTCTGTTGCTTTCAAAAAGCTCTAGATCTTCCATTTAACCATTTTCATGATAGTGCTTCATATCATAAATAAATTTTAAACTTTTTAAACAACAATTTTCTACATAAAGAGCACCATCAATCCAATCATATAAATTTAGTTAGAATTAAAGCTGCAGTCCTTTGAAACTAATTTTCTCTTACATGATTTTATATAAGCAAAGAAATATTTATAAATTGTGTATAAAACATTTTTATTGGAGAAAAATATAACTACTGAACTAAACATTCCTAGATGTGTTAAATGAAACAATTTTTAAAGACAAGCTGCAACAGACAAAAAAAATTAATGTATCAATTATTGCAGGCCAAATTATAATTTGTATATCCTAAATGTTTAGGTTTCATCTTGTAATACAACTCCTCCTCTTTGTTTATTCTTTAAAAAGTTTTTCACAAACCTAAAATAAAGTCAGGTTTACTTTATTACAAGCAGATACTGCAGTTGATATACCTAAGCAGATGAGTAACTTGAATATAACACTAATAACTCTTACAAGAATGGAATAAAGTTAGCACTAGCTCACCCTTAAATATTTAAAATTCTTGCACTCCAATTGCAGACATTTTAATAGTAACAGTCATTATCCCAATGACATAAACATGCTTTGTTCCATCATAGTTTGATCACTATGTTAAGTACTGAGTTTTAAAATATATTCAAACTTTGTCTGAATGAAGATTCTCTTTTGTACCACCTGCAAAAGGATAAGCAAGTAAAGGGGGGAAATACAGTAATTAACTCCATATAACTTATCTTCCCCTCAATCAGCCATGTATACTGTATGCAAACATATATAAGAAAACTGAATGGACTTGGGCAAGTCATACTTGCAGGTCCACAAAAATCAGGTATCTTTTCATCTTGTGTGATTTCTACTCATTTTCCACAGCTAAACTATAGATCAGAGAGTTTATTACTTTGCATTGATTTGCTTCTTCTAAACACATTACTACTGGAATATTACAGCAGCAAACTGCATGGATAAGAATAAATGGAAATATGCTTTCTTTAACATAGAAATTTGCTGCAATAGCAGAATTAATTACTAATATATAATTCAACCATTATAGAGCTGGAGGGAAAATTGAAATATCAACAGTGAATTAGTTAAGTTCCATAGCCATATTATTTCCTATCCTTTAAAAAAAACTGTTAAAAAAGCTATTTTTATGCCTTTATCCCAAACATATTGCTTTTACCTTAATACCATTTTTAATGTGTACTTTAATGGGTATAAGCCTCAAAAGTTATCCAAACTTTACACAAATTAAATAAAGGTGTTTAGGACCCAAACTTGGACAGACCATGTTCTTATAGGACTAAGATTTAGAAAAACTGTATCAATACTTTGATTACAAATGTTTTTAAGTTTTCCCTAAACTCTTTTTAGCAGCTCAAGAGAAATTATAAGGATCAACTGATCTAACTCAACCACTGTGTACCTTACTGGCAAAATAACATGGATTTTCATCTAAATTACAATTTCACTGAAACATGTTGTATTAACCTTACAGAACCTTTACATTTAAAAAAAAAACCTTTGTTTTTTTATTAGATTTAGATTAGAATATTAGATTTTTATTTAAAGTGATTATCTGTACAATCTTACATACTCAGTAGTCAAGATTTTGTGCAAGGAAAATAAAAATATTTTAGTGGAGACTAGCTACTGTAATTTGCAGACACAAAAAGCGATTTTATGTATTATTACTTACAAATATTTCTCCCTGTGCTCAATGGGGCTTGCTCCTCAGTAGGTATCTTTAGTATTAAAACCATACAGTGTAATGTTTTGCATGCTTACTCAAAACTAAGCTATCCTAAATTGTACTGAGCGTGCTTCTGGGACACTAGGTTGCCCCCTTGGTCAAAATTCATAAAGAAAATAAACACAGGTTGAAAGTGTTTCTTGGAAGAAATGAATGGGATCAGAAGTCTATTATGGCCAACATACACACAAACCCAAAGTAATATATTTCCTGAAACTTCTTGTTCCTACACGGAAGAGTATTTCTAGGCTCAATTTTGCACTAGAGAAGCATCGTGTTTCTCTGTTAATATACCTTCCACTCGTCCTCAAGGCTCTTTAGGCCAAGCCTTACTGACTTCGGAAAAAGATTGGCCTTCATTTACAAGACGAGAAGAAGCAAACACCGCACCCAACTCATCGGTTACCAGAAGCAAAGAAAGCGCATCTATTCTTTGGGTGCCTATTTGCCGGCCAAGCAAGATAAAAGTAGCTGCCGCAGCAACAGCCGGTCCACGAACAAGTGAGTTTTAGGCGTCACTCGCATACAGTACTGTACTTCATGCCAAAGAAGAGGAAAGGGAGGAGAGTCCTCAGCCAGAGGAAAACTACATCTCGAAGAGGGGTGTCCACGTCTACGCTGTCAAAGCACATCCAAGCAAGCCAAAAAAATAAGAGCCAATTCAAAATGCGCGCGCGGGGGTCAAAATAGTGCAGAACTGCCGCGAACAGCTTTAGTCCTTGAGCGTTTAGCCCGAAACTCGCCTTTGCCCCCTCCTCTTCTTCAGTGCCCACGGTTATTCCCGCCCTACTAAAGTGAAATGCTTGTTAAGCAGCATGCCCAACAGAAAAGCCAGCATCGTTACCAAATTTAGCTAGGGCTAAATGCGACAGCTGTGCTGGCTCAGCTCTGGTCAGGAGGCGTCAGTCGCTCCTCTCTCCTCCCCTTTCAAATAAAACCGCGCAGCATTCAAAGCGCAGAAGTGCCCGTCCAGAACCGGCTCTCCGGCCGGCCTCCGCCTACCGGTAGCAGGGCTTTCCAGAGAACGCGCGAAAGCGGGAGGGAATGAGACCTGCCATGCCCCCTGGCTAAATGCAGGGGCGAGTTCCCCTCTCGCACCTCCTCCTGCCCCTCCTCAAAGAGGATTGCAATGTTTCCTCTCTTTCCTCCCTTCACCTTTTGATCATCAGGGAACTGAAGATTTAGCTGAGGAAGGGAAAGCGGGGTTATAAATCCCCTCCGACCCGTTAAAGTATACAACCAAGGACGGGGGAAGGTAGCGCGCGCCCCAAACTGCCCCAAGACCCAAAGGGAGGGTGCAAGAGGCCGAGAAGAAAGAGGCAGCTCGGGAAAACCTGAAGAAGAGACAGTCGCCTAGAAGACTGGTTGGGGGAGGTGGAGGACGAGTATCCGGAACAAGTCACTCCGACCCCGCAGACACCAAATACTCGGCGAGAGGTGGCGGATGACTGCTGATCTGACATCAGCGTTTTCCCTTCTCAGCTCGCGTTTTAGAATGCGGGACCCAGGAGATCCCGCAGCAGAGAGAGGAGAAAGAGGCGACGAAGGGGGGAGGCGGCTCCAGCTCCGCCTGCTTTTTCTCCCTCTGAAGGCAAAAACGCTCGGAACTCGGGAACCGGAGGCACTCACCGAACACGAGGAAGCCCCGGTCTCGTAGCACGCCGGGGACTCGGCTCGCCCTTCTGTCAGCTGCGCGGTGCCGCCGCCGCCAAGATTCACGCTGTTGCTGCCGCCTCCGCCATGTTCCTGGGGCGTCGCGCATGCCCGGCAGTGGCCCTGGGGGCTTCCTGCGCCTTCGTGTCTTGTCTTTGCGGCCCCCTGATGAGGGGGCGGAGGGGACTGGTGACAATTCAGCCGTTGCTGCCACAGTTGCCGCTATGCTAGTGGCTCGCGAGAGCGAGTTGGGGGCTGTCCTCGCGCACGCCACACCACTCGTCGTGCACTTGCTGTTTGTACCGCTGTAATATGCTTCAAGTGGCTGCCGCCGATACCCCACTGTAGTTGTCCCGAAACGATATAAATATAGGCTTTCTCTGAATAGACTTGGTCTTGAATTGACAGATAATATTGGGTATTTATGTACTATTGTGTTTTGTAAGTTAGAAAAATGAACGGTGCAAAAATGAAACAATGTGCGAATCGCATTTCTAATCTGTCTGAAATAAATAAGCTGTTAAGCATGCGAAAAGAGATTGTCAAAGATCCAGAAACAGGAGAAAGCAAACTGGGTGTCAGAATAAACTGGAAATTGCCAGGAAGAGAAACCAAAGCCAAGAAAGACAAAAGTTCTCAGGAAGAGGTTCAACAAAGAATATCAGAGAACTTGTAGAACAAACAGTATTACAACATCTGCAATGAGATTAAAAATAAAAAGACACAGAAAAATAAGAAATTTTCCAAAAGAGGTCTGGAGTAAGAAAGAGATTCTAACTTCAAACTGATATGATGAACAACACTAAAGAACAGATAGTCCTCGACTTACAAATATTTGTTTAGCGACTGTTCAAAATTACAAGGTCACTGAAAAAAGTGACATCAGTTTTCATACTTATAACCGTTGCAGTATCCCCATGATCATATGATCAAAATTGTAATTGTCATTAGTTTACATATTTGCAGTTGTCAGAAAGATAAAAAAATTGCAGACTAAAAATGGAATTTGAAGAACAATTATGTAGTACTACCTGATACCTGTGCTTTGCTACGAAACTATGTGATGGGGCTTGATAAATTGACACTTAAAGCTTGAAAATTAATGAGTAGTTAAAAAAGGTACTGTATTATTTCGTTAGACATGGTAAGCTAAGTTTCTGTTACATTATTTGCATAGCATAGACTTTAAATTTGTCCCTCAGATGAATTGCTCAGAACCTCCCTGTAAACAACATTCCTGGTTTTGCTCTCTGGCTGGAGGATGACCAGGCTGTCAGGTGAACTGACTCGGGAGCAGGCCACATAGAACTGGCCATGGGAGAAACAGGCAGCTTCCCTTACTTGTGTTTTCCTAATCGCATCTGTAAATCTTTTCCTGCGTTTTTTGCCTCTTTTCCCTTTAACTGGTGTTACAGTAGAAGGAACAGATTCGTCTGAACTGAGGAGGAAAATAAGGGGGGGGGAACCTGTCTCTGCCTACCAACATCCATCTAAGCGTGGCTTAGCTCAACTGTTCTGTAGTAAAGCTGCTTGCTGCTGTGAAAGCAAAAGTGAAACTGAAACTCCTCTGCTTGTTTCAGATTTCTGGATCAGATTTCTTTTCAGGTGGGGAGGGGGAAGTAGAACTCCTTAGCATCAGAGTTCGTTAATATTAATATAAGAAATACTCATGCTGCGATGGTCATTTTGAAAAATCCTTTCTTAGTGAGCACCTAGAAGCCAAGAGGAACATACGTAGCAAATTTCAAGTTTGTAGGCTTTACAGTTCTGGAGATTTCATGATTAATGTGTGAGTGGTTTTTGCTTTTATATATATAGATGACCGTCTTATTACAAAAGTATATAAAATGTTAAAGTTTAATTTGAAGATTAATTTGTGAAAGATTGTATTGTCAAATGGGCTAAAAATATTGATTACAATATTATGTAACAGTACTTTTTTTCCACCTTTGGTGGTAATGTTGGTTCAGAAATTTTTGAAAATGAACATAATATTGAAACCTGAAGTTTTTCTTTCAGGGAGGCAGATAAATGGTGAAAAAATATGAGACTGTGTTTTTATATGTGATAATGGCAGCAAGGTTGCTATTTGCCCAAAGATGGAAAAGAGAACATATACCTACAATGTAAGAATGGGTTGTGAAGAGCTGAGATAGCAAAATTGACACCAGGGATAATTTGTCTAAATTTCATGTGGCCTGGAGACTATTGTTATATTTCTTACAAAATAAAGAGAAGAATCTTTACTTTGACTTTGGGATTTGAAGGTTAGATTAGGTTTGACTAGAGAAATGTTGTTTTTTAAAATATTTTACTCGTTAATTTCCTATGTTCTTATGTTTTAGATGAAATTAAGAGAAAAACATTTTAAGTATACTGGGAATTTTAGTATGTTGACAGTACTTTAAGATATTTTATAAATTGGTGTTATTTGTTTAAAATTAGAGAGGTCTTTATATTATTCTCTCTCTTAAAAGAAGTCCAAGGACATTATTGTTATAGTTATATTTGTATAATTTTTGTCACTTTTGTTATTCTCCTTCCCTTTTTTCTTTATTTTAGTTTGCATTTTAATGTTTGATGTTAAAAAAATTATGTACTAAAATTGTGTATTAAAAATGTGTACTAAAAATAGATGGTATTAGAAATTATTGAAATATATTTCATTGACATTGGAAAGGGTTCTCTTGGACAAGTTGTTGCAAAAGATGAGGGGTGGGTAAAAACCAAGGAATTCCAATCAAATTTTATTTTTTATTTTTTGCTTGCCTATCTTCCTCATAGAGGGAATTATTAATTTGGGGGATTCACAAACCTGAGAAACATTTTCAAATGTATAAAGTAACAAGATAATCCATGACCTGTTGGCTCATCATTTCAGAGATATTTCCTTACCCAAACAGAGAAAAACAGACCACAAGCAGCCAAAAAACCCATTGGGAATGGAAGCGACTTTGAACTTCCTGATGACTGTTACATTGTTTCCTTGTGGGAAGCTGGCAATGAGCATTAGGAACCTTCCTTCCTTCCTTCCTTCCCACCTCCTCTCCCTTTTTTCTTCCCTCCTTCCCTCCCTTTTCTCTTTCCTTCTCCTGTTCCTTCTTTCTTCCTCTTTCCTGCCTTCCCTCTTTCTCTCACTCTTCCTTCCTTCCCTTCCCCCTTTCTTCCTCCGTTCCTTCCTTCCATTCCTCCCTCCCCCCTTTCTTGCTTCCTTCTCTCCCTTCCTGCCTCCCCCATCTCTTTCCATCCATCTTCACTCTTCCTCCCTCACTCTTTCCCTCCTTTGCTCCCCCTTCCTTCATTCCTTTCCCCCTCCTTCCTGTCTTCCTCTCTCCCTTGCTTTCCCTTCCCAATAGGCAAGACAGTGGCTTCCTTTCTCTTACTCTTCTCTCCCTCCTATTTCCTTTTCTTCTTTCCTCTTTTTACCTTCCTTTCTTCCTCCCCTTCCTTCCTAACTTTTCTTCCCTCTCATATTTCTCCCTGTTCATTCCTTCCTTCACTCCATGTTCCTTCCTCCCTTTCCTCCTTCCTCCTCTTCCCAGCATGCAGGTGTGGCTGTTGCCACGTGGGTGAGGAGAAATGGAGTGTGAGCACAGAAGGAGTGAACCATTTCTTCATTGATGTTCTCCCTGCAAACTTCCCACAAGCAAGGACTTTGCTAGTGAGAAGATGGCAAGGAGCATTGGTGCATCGGCATTCATATCAGGACCTTCTGGGTTCCCCATCAATTTATGGGAAGCTGTCAGAGAACATTGAAAATGAGAATCACATCACCGTGGCTGACTGCAGCAGTGATGCTGAAGCAGGAAAAAAAAAACCCTCAAATTTCATTCCCTCAGGAGTAATGGATCTGGCATTCTACAAGTTAGCTCATTTGAGGTACCTTTCTTGACAAATTTTTGCCCAATGATGCAATGTTTCATCCAAGTGAAGGTTGCAAAGTGTCAAACAAACATCAGAATTTTATTAGTATATAAATAGTAATGAATGTTGCTATGGTCTCACTGTATTAAAAGAATCAAAGTTCAGGTAATATACGAAATGTTAAATGTAATTGTAATGATAGAAAAATTTACAACTGCAAGTGCCTTGCAATCATGTGATCTCCATTTTCAATCTTCTCTGCCAGTTTTCCCCGAATGTCACTGGGGAAACTGGCAGGTAAAATTGCAAGCAGAGGACACATTGGGTTTGAGATGTTTCCACAGCACACCAAGGGAATTTCCCCTCCCCTCTGTGCAGGAGGGAGAATCCTCCCGCAACCTGGAGGAACAGACCTCAAATCCGGTGAAAACTCTATCTTCAGCCCTATCTCTATGGACTTTCTAACGGACTTGCCCCCGTCTTCTGGCTTCACAACCATGTTCGTGGTGGTGGACATGTTGACGAAGATGGCGCATTTCATTCCCTGTCGAGGATTGCCGACAGCTTGCGCCAATGCCCGCATGTTCATTCAACATGTCTTTTGGCTACCTAGACTACTGGATAGGGTCGTGTCGGACAGAGGGGCCCAATTCACCGTCCAGTATTGGAAAGGGCTGATGACAGATGTCAAGGTCTGCCTGTCGTCGGCACATCATCCCGAAACTGACGGCGGGACTGAAAAAGTCATCGGGATCCTAGAGCAATACCTGTGCTGCTTTGTCAATCAGCAACAGGACAACTGGTCCAACTATTTGGCAGTCGCAGAGTTTGCCTTTAACAACTCCCAGCACACCTCTACTCAAACGACCCCTTTCTTGGCCAATCTGGGCTATCACCCTCTTTTCTTCCCTCTCACGCCCCTTGACTCACCGGTTCCGGCAGCGAATGACTTCCTGACCAAGTTGCAGGCCGTGCACCAACTGGTGAAACCATATCTCGATAAGGCCAAAGAGGATTATAAATGGGTCGCGGACCGCTCTTGGTGGGCAACACCACCGTTGGCTGTGGGGGATCGCGTGTGGTTGTCGACGAAGCATCTCCCCTCAGACCGGCCGGTCAGGAAACTGGACCATCGCTACCTTGGCCCGTTCCCTGTGGAGGCGGTTATCAATCTGGTCGCCTACCGCCGGACCTTGCCACGGTCTCTGAGGATACATCCTATTTTCCATCGGTCCCTCCTTGTTCCAGAACGACCCACCTGTCCGCTCCACCAACTTGATCGTCCCCAACCGGCGCCCCGTGACGGAGATGAACCGCCCGAGTATGAGGTTGCCAGCATTCGAGACTCCTGGTGGATGAAGGGCCGGTTCCAGTACCTCATCGAGTGGAAGGGGTATGGGCCAGAGGACTTCACCTGGGAGGATGCGACCTCTGTCCATGCTCCGGATCTTGTGCACGCCTTCCACGAGCAGTTCCCGTCCCGACCGCATCCGGACCGTCAGACCCGGGGGAAGGGCCCTGCGGTGAGGGATAGTGTTGTGGTCCACCAGCGGCCTGTGCAGCTGGTAGCTGATTTGGACAGCGAGGAGGTTGGAGAAGGCTTGGTGCCAGAGGCAGGGATTCAGCCTGGGCCTTCAGAACCTCCAGAGGCTACCATGAGTGACAGAGAAGAGGAGGAGGAGTCTGTCATCAATGCACACATGCGCAGAGCTGCCAAAAGGCAGGACTGGCTCCTGAGGAGAAGGACTACTCGGGAGTAAGGCTTGGGGTTAATTGGCCACTCCCATAGCCTATTTAAGTGATGACAATGCTTAACCAATTTGCAGGAAACAACTTCATTTCACGTCTTGTGCTTCGACACTCCTGTTTCAGCTCGTTTTAAAAGGCGTCATTTTTCCTGCAAATTGCTTCTGGGCATTCTGCCAACCTCAGTAAGTTTGTGTGCTGTTATCAGACAGACTCTTAGTCGGACTCTTGGTTTCATTTTGCTTGGACTATTGCCGGCTGATTAAGAAAGTAATTAACAGCTGTTGTACCGAAAAGACTGATTTATCATTTCATTGACTTTAGAACGGCTGCTAAGACAGTTCATTAGTAGTTTGTTAATAATAAAACAAGGTTTGTTTGTTACGCTGTTGTGCTGTGTTCCGTGGTCTGGCAGCTGGGTCAGAACACTCCCATCTCTGACTTTCCTAACAAACTCCGTCAGCTGTTTGCCATCATGTTGGTTTTCTGCCAAGTTGCAGACCCCCTAAAATTGTGGGAGAAATACAGAGACAGTCTTGCGGAACATGTTAGAAGGCTAATGGAGAGAGAGTGTGGAGATGCCCAACTGGTCCTCCAAATTGTTTACAACCAATGCCTTATCCTTCTTGAGGATATTGTCATATCCATATCGGGTAAAACACTCCTACAGTTTGGATTTCCACAACCTTCACGAGAGCAAGCAGCCACTGTCAGCAACCGTCAATACCTGAGTGAACTGTCTTATAATACTGTTCAGCTGACACAAGCAGTTGCTGTGAATGTTCCAAAATTAAATCAAGAAGAGAGGAAAGCCTATGATGAAATCATGCACAGTATTGCTTCTGATTCTGGGCAGTTGTTCTTTCTTGACGCTCCTGGTGGCACTGGCAAAATGTTCTTGCTCACTCTCTTGCTGGCCAAAATTAGAAGCAGAAGGAATATCGCCCTAGCTGTTGCTTCCTCAGGAATTGCAGATACCTTGATTGACGGAGGCAAGACGACTCACTCTGCCTTCAAGTTACCTCTCAACCTGAATCATTCTGAGTCTGCACTTTGTAACATCTCTAAGCAGAGTGACATGGCTCAGGTGCTTCGAGAAGCCAAACTTATCGTGTGGGATGAATGCACCATGACTCACAAAGGAGGTCTTGAGGCTGTAAACAGGACGCTCCAGGACATTAGGGGCAGCAACCATCTTATGGGTGGAGTTACGATGCTTTTGGCTGGTGACTTCAGACAGACTTTGCCTGTTGTGCCACAAGGGACACGTGCAGATGAAGTCAAGGCCTGTCTCAAGTCATCCATCTTATAGCCTAAAGTCAAAGTCCTGACCTTGACAGTTAACATGTGTGTACACCTTCAACATGATTTGAGGGCAGAAGAGTTTTCTAAATTATTACTTGATATTGATGATGGCAAGCTTTTGGAAGAGGAGGGAAGAATAACTATTCCGAGTAACCTTTGCGATATTGTGACAGATCTGATCAGCTTGACTGACAGAATATACCCCAACATTCATCAGGCTGGAGTGGATTGCGGTTCATGTCTGAGGGAAAGAGCTATGCTCACTCCAACAAATGACTCAGCCAACAACATCAACAACTTTCTGCTGGAAAAGTTGTCCACTGAGCATATGAAGTATGAATCTGTGGACTCAGTAATGGAGATTGGGAGTGCTGTACATTACCCTGTGGAGTTCTTGCACACTCTCAACTCACCAGGATTACCACCTCATGTCCTCTACCTCAAGGTTGGCGCTCCAATCATGCTGTTACGCAATCTAACCCCTCCGAAACTGTGCAATGGCACCAGTCTTCAGGTGAAGACTCTGTACAAACACATAATCAAAGCCACAATTTTCACAGAAGATTGGGAGTGCTGTACATTACCCTGTGGAGTTCTTGCACACTCTCAACTCACCAGGATTACCACCTCATGTCCTCTACCTCAAGGTTGGCGCTCCAATCATGCTGTTACGCAATCTAATCCCTCCGAAACTGTGCAATGGCACCAGGCTTCAGGTGAAGACTCTGTACAAACACATAATCGAAGCCACGATTTTCACAGGCGTCAATCAGGGAGAAACCGTTTTCATAGCCCGAATTCCTCTGATCCCATCAGACTACCACTTTGAGTTCAAACGTCTACAATTTCCCATTAAAGTTTGCTATGCCATCTGTTAGATAGTGGCACAGGTACAGACTTTGAAAGTGGCTGGTGTGCATCTCACGAGTGACTGTTTCTCCCATGGCCAGTTCTATGTGGCATGCTCCAGAGTCAGTTCACCTCACAGCCTGGTCATCCTCCAGCCAGACAGCAAAACCAGGAATGTTGTTTACAGGGAGGTCCTGAGCTATT
>QLTV01004225.1:215486-238892 GCA_003457575.1 Thermophis baileyi
ACGAATCTATTCCTTCTACTCTAACACCAGTTAAAGGGAAAAGAGACAAAAAACACAGGAAAATATTTACAGATGCCATTAGGAAAACACAAGTAAGGGAAACTGCCTGTTTCTCCCATGGCCAGTTCTATGTGGCATGCTCCAGAGTCAGTTCACCTGACAGCCTGGTCATCCTCCAGACAGACAGCAAAACCCGGAATGTTGTTTACAGGGAGATCCTCAGCAATTCATCTGAGGGACGAATCGAAAGTCTATGCTATGCAACTTATTAGCCTGGCTACATAGACAAAACAGCCACGATTGCTACTGGGATTAAAGGCCTTAAGCCCATCTATTTCATTGTTGTTAATTACAATAATGTCTTCATCTGTAACAGAAACTTAGTTTACCGTCTCTAACGAAATAACAGTCACTTTTTAAACTACTCATTAATTTTCAAGCTTTAAGTGTCAATTTATCAAGCCCCATCACATAGTTTCGTAGTGAAGCACGGGTATCTAGCTAGCGTGTGTGTGTGTGTGTGTGTGTGTATGTGTATATATGTATATGTATACACACACACACACAATTGGAGGGCAACAAATTCCATATATCTCATATATTTACCATAGTATAACGTGGTAAAGGCAATCCTTGACTTACAACCATTTGTTTAACCACCATTCAAAGTTACGACAGCACTGAAAAATGTGATTTACATTCAGAGTCAGATCCACCAGCTTTGGCTTGGTGCCTTGCTGGCGTTCTGTCATCAATTGGGGAAGGGAGAGGGGAACAAATGGGCAATAAATCTGTATACCTTTATGATGGGAAATTGGGAGGGGGAAGTGACAGTTGAGAAAAAACAGAGCGGATTGGCATCTTCAAGGCTGTTTGCCCTGAGAGTGGAATTTCACCAGCCCAAACACCTCAGTTTTTCCCATAACATCTCCGCGGTGCCAGATTGGCTACACATGGACAGATCACGGGGGGAGGGCTAGGGGGACCCAGGGGTTTAGTTCTGTATTAGCGAACGGGAACTTTAGATTCCACTTGACTCTACTGCAATCAGCATCTCCTAGTAAAAGTGTCTTTTCACTTCAACCAAATGGAGTTGGGAGTCTTACTTCCCTAAGAGATCATACTGGGGCATGTCTGACATTAAGCGGAATCTGCAATCGTGGTCAACCTGGAGAGGACATCACCTGTACCATGGGAACCGTACATGCAATGTTGGCTCAAGGGAGCAATCAGGAGGAGATTGAATGCTGGTGGGAGCCTTCGTCCTGGGCTGGATCTCTCCGAATGGACAAGAGACACGGAGAGCTGCAGTGACCTGCCAAGACCCAGGTGGTTCCTGGGCATCAGAAGGAAGCAGGACTGGGAAGCGAGACCTGCGGGGGTGACATTTACTTGTGGAAGCAGTGGAAGCTGCCACCGAGAGCAGAAGATGGAGATGGAAGAACAGGAGGAGGAGGAGGAGATGGGCAGAGAGCATGGCCAGGCCAACTGGATGTTGGAGCAAGCCATCAAGTTTATACAGGGGGCTTTCAAAAACCTCAAGGTGCGCGAAGCCCTCGCCTGAACCTCCTAGCCAGACGATCAGCCATGTCCAGCCTCAGCGACTGATGGGGCAGCTGTACCTACCGCAGCAGACAACAGGGAGGCTGGATCTGCAGCAGCAGCAGCCCCTGCAGCCCCAACACCTGGAAGGGTGATCCAATGCAGGGACCTCACAGGGCTAGTGCCAGCGAGGAGCCACAAGACCTTACCACAGGGCCTGAAGTTAGACAGAGATCCTCAGCAGGAAAATTTTGAAAGGAAGCTAGATATGCTCTCATCTTGAATAGCATCAAAGGGATGGTAGACTGCTTAAAGGACAGGAGTATCCGCTTCCAATTTGGAGCATCTGGAAACCATTCGACAGCACACAGATCAATCTGCCCACCTTGGCAGTGAGGTGACCTAAGGAAGCTAGGATTGCTCTCCTGATATTCCAACATCCAAGGTTAAGTCTGTTCATGCAAATTCTGAGAGCGATCTGTTGTGTTTGCAATGAACAATTTAATTTGGTGGTGGATACTTTGCTGACTTCCAAGGAATATTTAACATTTGTACGTTTTACTCTTTTTGCTTTATCAGAAGATAGTGAATTAAGAGAGCTGTGGCTTTTTGACAAGTTCTTTAGCTATTACTTTCGCTCTTTGCTCCTTATTAGCGTACATGCCCAGAGTTGGAGATTTGACTGTGTCTGTTACAGAAGCTTTTGTGGGAGTAGAGGGTCCTTGCTTTTGAAGAAAAACAGCTATATCTCTTTTCATTGTCTCCTATTCATGTTTTATGGCTATAAGCTACTCAACTATTGACATAACAGTTTGTGCTGTGAGGAGGCATTGTTTTGCCATAAGCTCAGTTGAATTTTTCCCATGGTAGCCTCTCTATGTTCTGATCTTTCTTATTATTTTTGGGCTTCCTTTCGACTCTCCTGCAACAGATACCCGGGTTGGTTACTTGTAATGGTGACTGGTTATCATTTTGCTCTTCCCCAAGAAATGAGGAAAGGTCTAATTGTTGTTTTGCCAGCTCTGTTTGGAGGTTCCATTCTAGTGCTTCAAATTTGTTAGAGGTGAGAGAGAGAATTTGTTTTACTTACAGTTCTCTTTTGTGCAAAGTGCTCCTCAATTCTTCGCTGTGTTGCAGAGTTTAAAGGAGGGAGAAACACTATGGCGTTTCTTTTTTTTCTCCATAACTATCAGTTCCAGGCAAAATCCGTTATCTGTGTATTTGACTTCACTTTCATCTCATCCAAACAAAGTTACCGTAGTTAAGTAAAAATAAGTCCAGTAAAAGTACTAATAAGCTAATTATATAATAAAATAATAAAACTGAGTGAAGTTGCTGTAAATGTGTGTTGCTGGGCTGACAGCTCAGGCCAGCAATCGCATTAAGATCAATGATACTTACCTTGGAAAATATACATGGGACTATAATCTAAATTATTTAAATTTACACTATTTACACTAATCATATTTTTAGAAAATTATTAATAACTAGTGTGAATAATACCAACGTGGCTAAAAACTTTTTAAGAAAGTCAGCAGGACATGCAGAAGCTGAAATATAGGTTAAAACAATGCTATCAAACATTTATTATAGTTTTATTATGTAACAATTTCTTTGTATAAAGTTGCAAATGTAATTCTTAAGTCACAAAAGTGCATATATAGTATTATTTTAATGAAAAGATAAGTAGCACTTAAATTGTCATTAGAACTACATCTTCTCTTTTCATTCAGCAGATGTCAGTGTAAGACAAGCTAGGTTGTAATACTACGGTCAAGTTAAAAAAATAGTGTAAACATAAGTTCTGAATTTTGTCAAGCTAAAGGTCTGTTTTTATAGTCAAATGTTTCTTGCTATTTTACAATATAAAATAAATTTGCCTATTTTAATGGAACCTGGTTGTAGTTAACCTGGTACATTTTATAAATAAGACTTAAGTGAAACAAATAAAGGTTAATATAATCTAAATCATGATTTTAAAATGATGCATAATTGTAAATTTTTAGGAAAAATGTTAAGCTTAAGTATTCCAACATTAAAAACTCATGAAAATTGTAGTGACTTCTATGTTCTGTAAATTTGAGAAAATTAGCAAATACTGATATCAAATTTCCTCCAAATAGAGGGTAGAGTGGAATGGGGTAGAATGGGCAGAGAATAAGACATCCACTTTTCATTAGGCTTTACCGCAAATAGCATCAAATTTAAATTTAAATTTTTTAAATTGTAATTCGATTTCACTCCTTTCTTGGTACCTTATTTTGTTTCACTATGTCATTATTTTTAACTTTGATTAGGAGCCTCACAATTGGAAAATGTCTGGATTTCTCTAGATCTATAATCATTTTCATTTCTATTTAGCTACAGACTGAAATTTTGATTGTTCTTTTTAGCCAACGTAATAAAAAATGGTTGTTTTCACAACAAAGTAAAACTATAAATTTTCAATATGAAGGTAAATCTTCAAATAGTACATTACAAAAGTTTGGTATTATAAAGAGCAAGACAGAATTATTTATCATTTCCCAAAGAATGCCTCACCTGTCCATTCTTTTGGTTGAAGGTCCTGAAAGAAATGGAAAAAAGTCACCCAACAATATTTCACAATGAATCCTGCTTTGGATTTTAATGTCCTTATTTCCTAAGGCATTTATTTATTTTATTTATTTATTTGTTAAATTTATTTGCTACTAATCTTGCCTTGGGATTATGGTAAGAAAATATTAACTGAATTCATATTGTTAATGGCCAGGTTTACCATTTTAAAACGCTAGAGAACTAAAGTACTTTTTTGATTGAATCACTTATGAAAAATTTCTACAACCAAAAAATTAACACAAGGAGGATAGTAAAACAATTTTAAAATGACCAGACATTTGTGTGTCCACATAAAGACATAACATATGCAACATGTTCACATCACCATGGCAATGCTGTAATGATCATAAGTACAAGGACTGGTTAAGTCACTTTTCTCAGCATCGTCATAAGTCATGTGTCACTAAACGAATGGTCATAAGTCAAAGACTACTGTATTATCATTATTGTTATTACTTTTAACAATATTCACTTTTAATTGAAAGCTATACTCTTGGTAAGTTAGGTACTCTACACCACAGAATATAAAAGCAGCACTTTTTTTTTCTTTTATGTTAAGGAACCGAAATCCTTATAATATGCATATGAAATTCACTCACAGCAAGAATGAATAATGAATAGTTTAGAAATGTTCTATGCAAAGTCCTGCTGTTTTAATTCAGATGCTGCTTCCACAGATTTCATGCATTAAAGAATAATTTTACAAGACACAATAGCTATTTTCCTTAAAACACTGTATCTTTCACACCCATGCAAAATAAGATGCCTAAATGGAGTTATTTGATTAAAATGATTTCATATTATTATTCTGGTCTCAACTTAAGTTTATGTATGTGTGTGCTATTCTCAGTATGCAAAATTAAAATCCAAAATACTATTTGAGATTGATTATATTAGATAACTAATGTAACCAAAATGTCATAGATTAGATTAAAACAGAATTCAATTTAAAACAGAGCTGCAACTGTAATAAAATATCTGCCAAATCTTCATGTATACCTTGATAAGGTACCATGCAAAATACTGAGGTATCACTGCTATTGGTAGCAGTGATACCTCTAAGTATTTAAAGCAGCTACAGGCATTATGCTGTAAAAAACCTGTTTTCACTACCCTTTTGCCTTATGCTTCAGGGAAGAATACTGCCAAAAACACATTCTTCTGGTTGTGCTGTGGCCTGGTGTGTTTAGCTAAAGAAAACAGGTAAGTCAAGCAGAACATAGAATTTGTTGCTTTCTCTAGTATACGCTGTAGATGATCTTGTCTGCGGTTTCAAAAATCTGCAGTTGATAAACATTTTTTGCACCACAGGAGTTTCTAGTGCATCATTCTGATTCATTATTTTGTGCATATGTAGATACACATCTAGCTTCCACCCCTGCAATGTCCACTAAACTGACCTTGTATGAGCATCTTTTTCCTGCATGTAATTTCTACACTGTGAACAAGTGTGCAGTGGTTTCCACAGTAGTGACCCTAAGCAAGAAGAGCTCTTTGACAGCCTGTACTGAGGAACACCTTGGTGAACAGAGTTTGAACTTGACTCCCTGATGGAACATAGCATCAAGTTCAAAAGGCAGATACAGGCTGCCTTGCAATCCTGTAAAAACACATACCGGGCTTTGCAAAGCAAGACCAGGCAAAACACCATCCCTTTGCATACATCCATCACAGCAACACTGGCTTTTTGCATGTTTGAGGAGGCAATGAGGATTGGGCTTCTACTGCTTCTTTATTGTGTTCTTTATAAAATAATCTTATTTCTTCTTTTTTGTGATTTGGGGGATTATCTTTCAGGGCTCCAGAGCTTAGCGTACATAGGCTCAGTGTCTTGTTTGTTATGGTTCCACAACTGTATGCTACAAATAATAAGGTCTGCCTTTAGTGTCTTACATCTCTGATAGACACATACACTCCCCTTCTTTCTCTTTCATACAAGGAACAATAGGGAACCTGAAGAAACCTGGAAACATTTACTACAATGCATTTATTAGAAGTCTGTTTCCACCTGATGCTTTGGTAACAAGCAACATGCTTGGATTAAGAAAGACTAAACTACAGTAGAAATTGAAGGCCTGATCAGGATAATTGTTCCTAATTGCAGTTTTTTGTTTGTTTTTGGCCTTCTTGATAAAGGGATTGTAGTTGGATGCAAATCTGTATTTTGTAGTCATACATACTATAATACATTTGTGTTCACACAGTTGTATATATTTATTATATAAATAGTCACTTTTATTCCCTAAAATGCTTGTTTAATTTTTGGCAGTGGTTCGCTCTCCGAGCTTGTCAAATGTTTTGTTACCTGACCAGGTAACATCATCAGTGGGACTTCGGTAGAAGTGTCTTGCCGACTTCTACAATTGAGGACAAGACACTTCTACCTAAATCCCACTGATAACGTTACCTAGCCGGTAACAAAACGTTCAGGAACTAAATGTTAAACTCAAGAGAGCAAACCACTGCCAAAATCTAAAACCCAAGCTACGAGTATTTTCTAGTATTTCAATGCTTGTTTAGTCTTCGGCCATGAATTAAATAAAATAAACAGAATAAAAATGATTGATGCATGTTAATGTTATACTCTAGAACTGTTGGGAATCTTTTTCCTTGAAAGCTAAAAAACACTTATCATTATTGAGCTGATATATAACTGAGTTATGGATGTTAGCCCATTACTGATTTCAAACAGAACATCAAAAGTGTGCATGCCTTATCTCCTGAAGCTGAAGGCTTTTTCCTTAATCACAGATGGAGATAATGATCATTGTACTTCAATTTCATTTGGAAACTGACTTCCTTTTTTTAATCACAGAAGAAATGATAGATTTAAACAGCTATGTCTGCAGTAATTGGTGAGCCATTTTTAAAATTTTCTTAATTGTTGACCAAAATATGAATATATGCATTCATTTCACAATCTAACTGGAAATATACTGTACAATTCTATATTATATAGACTATATTCTATATTGCCTAGTGTAAATTGCAAATTTTAATAAAAAGTATGTTTATGTTGGTGTTTGTGAAACTATATCTAATCCAATAAAATCAATGACTAATTTAATATTTTTATAATAAAGTATATCATGATTATGAGACCCAAACTACCATTAATTAATTAACATGTAGGCGAAACAGAGAAAACTACCATTGAGAAGACTAAGGAAAGACACAGCTTTCTATATCACACAGTGGCCAACAATGAACATATGGAATGTTCCAAAGTCTAGACTGATGATCTATCCTTTTCAAAGTTTCTCAGCAACTTATCTATAAGGTATGCTGCCTTATAGTGAAAATAATTTGGTCTCTTTCAACTTGGTATTATCTTTTAAGATGTGTGACCACAACATAAAAAATACTGTTGTCAGGGTTCAAATAGCATCTGAAATTAAATCAGAGTCCGAGGCAAGGCATTCCTCACATTATCCCGAATCTCTCATAAAACTCTCTCAGCTGCCCCAACCTTGGGGTGCTGAGCCCCAGCACCGAGAATAAATTGGATCTTTGAGGAATGCCTTGCCTCGGACTCTGATTTAATTCCAGATGCTATTCGGAACCCTGACAACTGTTGTATAATCTCAAGATGTGTCTAACAAAATTATTATATAGTACTAGCAGTTTTATAGTTCACACAGGATTGACATCTTCATTGAGCCATCTACTGTGACTCTTAGATCCCTTTCCTGATCAATCACTGTCAGTTTATATCCCATTAATATATTACAGGTTGTCCTTGACAGACAACTGCAATTGTGACCAAAATTTTCATCGCTAAGCAATGCAATTATAAACTGCTACATCACTTAGCAATGGCAGTCTTTGCAGTTCCAGTTGCATGAACAATTCCATCGATCTGCAGAATCCTTAAGTCATTCTCAGTAGTTTGGTCAAAATGATTTCAATTAGGTCATATATTTTACAAAGAAACATTGTTGCCTTAAACATTTACTCCCCCCCCACCGTTTTTACTACTGTACTGTTTTACAGAAATTAAATGTATTAATTTATGAATTAAATAGCTTTATTTATTACTTACATTCTCTTCATTATTTAGGAGAGAATAACATATTTGGACCCTCGGAAACAAGATCCCTCCACTTTTAATTCTGAGGGGATTGCATTACCCCAGAGAGACCCAGAGTGGAATCTGGCAGTCCTCTTAGACTTGCAGCTCTTGCTTGAAGAGCAGGTGGCAGTTAGGGCTAGAAAGCCTTTGCACACCTTTGGATAGTGTGCCATTTGCACCAATTCTTGGATTTGGAGGCCCTGCTCACAGTAACCCATGCCTTTGTAACCTCTTGTTTAAGCTACTGTAATGCACCCACATGGGGTTGCCCCTGAATAACTTTCAGAAACTTCAAATGCTGCCAGATATACTGCACAAATACCACCACTTCTCTGTGGCTGCATTTGTTACCGGTGTGTTTCTGGGCACAATTCAAGATGATGGTTGGTTATCATCTTTAAAGTACTACATGACTTGGGACCATGTTACCTGAGGGATTGCCTTTTTCCAAGAATCTCTACCCATCTAGTGAAATGGGCATATTGCAGATCCCATCAGCCAAAGAGTGCCGGCTGGCAGGGACTAGAAGATGGGCTTTTTTTTTGCAGTGGTCCCTGCTCTACGGAACATCCTTTCAGACATTAGAATGGCCCCAACCCTGTTAGCCTTTCCTAAAGCTCTAGAAAACTTGACTATGTTCCTGAGCCTGAGGTGCTGAATGCATCAAGGACCCCGTTTCCTGGCTGCATTGCTAACTGGCCAAGCATCTCAACTGCTATGTTTATTTATTTATTTTGGATATTTTTATTTTTAATTGTTTTTATTGTTTTAAAATGTTTTTATTGTCTTAATTATATATATTTTTGTAAGCCACCCAAAGTAGTTGACTGAAATGAGTGGCATAGAAATTGAATAAACAAATGAACAAACAAATTTCTATTCTTTATGAAACAATTCCTAAAATAAGATGGAAACTAGTGTATTAGTACATTATACACTATATTAAAAGATAAGAAATTGTTTACACTTCCTGCTGGTCTGATATCAGAACACTATGTATACTTCAAATAGACATAGAACATACACTATAGAAAATAGAGAACCAGTCTGGTGAGTTGGTTAAGGTGCTAGGTTAGAAACCATGAAAACTGGCTGAGTGACTCTGGGCCACTCACTCTCTGTCTATATGGGACCCCACAGAGTTGCTACTGTGGGGAAAATAGGAGGTAGGAGTGTTAGGTATGTTCACTGCATTAAATTCTATAGATATAAAAGTATAATAGATAAAATGTGTCCATATCTAAATGTCTGTCTGTCTGTCTGTCTGTCTATCAATCACCAAGTGATGTACCCAAAGTAAATTGTGCTAAGAATTTTTGAAATGTAGTTTTAAACTCACTCACTAGAATATAAGTCCTATTATATTCATTAATGTTATCCAAAGAATCTGGTGCTGAAACATCAAATCCACATCTCTGGATCTAAAACATTTTCCCATTAAACATTTGAAAACCAGCTAGATCATATAAAACTGAAGTAAAAACATTTCTGCTTGCATCCAACACATTTTCATCTTCATCATTATTCAAGCAAATTTGTCCATTGGGAAACTATATAAATTAAATTATGTAATGCTCTCTCCATCTTCAGTAAGAATCTTACTGTTCTGTTGCACAGAGTTCTGATTATTAGCCATTTATCAGTTTTAACAATATGTACTGGCTTGATTTTTTTGATGAACTGTATGATTTAAGTTACATAATTTAAGAAAGCATTTGTGCTTAATTTTTTTTCAATATCTGTATAATTTGTTAAATGCTACAAGCATCAACATAACTCCAGATTGCCTTGACCTTTGTGACATGCATACAGTGACATGTGACAAGCAGAGAAGTAAAGTAAACTTGCATGTGAATTATACAAAGATCTCAAGGAAATAAGCCTCCTGCTGAAGTTTTCATAACTCCATTTTCTAAATATAAACAATTATAACAAATATAACTAGTACGTAGGCATTTGGATTTTGTAGCATACTGCAGAATGACAACTGGGCAGGTGTTTTTCTGCTAAATCTATGAATAAGTATAATCATTTTGTGGCTCTCGAAGAATAAGGTAATGTTTGTTTGTATGTTCATTTTTTTATTTTAAACTGATGTAGCTGAACAAGAGCATTTGACGAAGACAAAAGTTAAGGTCATGGAAAGCTCTGGTTTGTTTAACTGGGTTTTATGGAATTAGCCACCATTAGTTGTTTTTACACATTAAACCAAAATACCCATAATAGTTTACAAGCCACAACAGTTGAATTCTGACACTGAATGAACAATATTATTTAATACAACATAAACTGCATTTTCAGATCCCACAAGGCCTTCTAGGATATGCTAAAGCATCACCCTCCTAATGTAGTAGCTCTTTTGCTACATTATTAAGTATAATGGATTTCTTTGAAGAGAGACATTCTTTGAGGGACATACTATTCTCTTAATATGGAAATGTGAAATTGCTAAGGTATTTACCAAAACTATGTAACTTGTTCCTAAAACTGTCTAGTTACTGAAAAATGGCCTGGGAACACCAACATTACTGTAGGCTAGTTAAGTAAATATATGAAAAGAATTATTGTTTCTTGTTTCCAAAAGAATTATCAAGGACAAACCCAGGCATATACAACAAAGGTGACATTTTTTTTCTGGTTGGAAGTTCACACTTCACCTTTAAATGAGGTACCAGGGATATGCCGAGCTTGAGCAAAATCTAAATTTCATTTCCTTTACCTTAAACTAAAATTCAATACATTTCAAATTCCAGTCTACAGCACTGATATATTTAATAAACTTCTCCCTCAACATCACATTGGAGGTGTTTGAACACCCCATTTAAAAAAAATCACCAGAGGCTGAATGCAGCTTTGGGTGTGGCTAGTTTAAGTCTGTCTCATTCATGGCCTGGGGATGAGATAAATTACACCTCATGATGATGCAGAAAAGAAATGTTTTCAGATTATGTCTGTGCCATATTTAGTCAAAGCAGAGACATAAGCCTTTCTCATTTTGACTGTAATCCTTCAGAGCACGAACACACATAAAAGAAAAATATACCGTGCTTTGCAAGTCGTACTGAAATTGTATCTATCTCTGATCAGCTATTTCTCATATAAATGGCTAGGCGGTTCTACAATCTTATTAGTCTACATCCTTCGTCTCCGCCCCTATTATAGCTGCTGCTTCGTCATGACAGCAGCCATCACTAATAGTGCAAGTCCCTTACGCCTGAGGATCCACTAACACTTCGCCATCAACACAAGCTACAACTTCCCAGTGATGATTTTCTGCCACTATCCTTCCCAAACCCCTCCACTTCCAGCCGCAGCCGCCAAACCCGCTTCTCCCCGACGGCTCCTTTCGGCGTTTGCGAGCCGCAAAGCCAACCGAGCCCGCGTATGCAGTGCGGTGGGCGGCCCTAAATCCGCGTACAAGCGGGAGGACGGGATGGAGACGCGGGGGCGCTGCTAATGCCCGCCCATCTTCGGCCCACCATGCCGCAGGGGGCATGCATGTTCCTATTGGCTCTCTTTCGACAAAGGCGTGGCCTCTTCTTCCCTGCGCTTGTTTCCAATTGGCGACGGCTCGTGTCAGTGACCAAAACAACAACAACTAAACAACAAGTTACCCAACTCAGCAACACCTCCCTCAAAGCTTTGCAAGCGGCAGCGAGTCTGAGGTAGGACTGGACGTGGGAGCGGAGAATCGGAGAAGGCGAGAGCGGGAGAGAGGGAGGCACCGGTGGGATTGTCGCGGGCGGACATAACGAAATCAGCAGCGGCGGCGGCAGGAGGAGCAGCGGAGGCGGCCGTGACTGAAGCGTATCGCGGATCGGTGAGAGGCCCGGTGAGTCGCTGGAATCGGGGTATGGGGGCGTTGACTTGCTCCCGTCTGTTGGCCACCCTCCTGTCATTGCACTTTCCCTCCAGCCCTCGTCCCTTTGCTGTCATCCTTTCCCCCTCCTCCTCCCACTTCCCGTAACCGCCCCCTTTTAAATCCCACCCACACCCACCGCCCACCACCCTCGTACCAAGGCTGTCGCCCTTGAAGATGCCGCCTACTTCTTTGATGCGGCTCCCCCCGCGCCTCGCGCACGCATGCTCCCATCTGCCAGCCGCGGCTGTTGCTCCCCACCTCTCCCCTCGCCTTGGTGCTTCCCCTCGGTAGCTCGAACGCGCTTGGCGACCCCTCAGGTTCGCCTTCTTTTTCCACAAGGATTTTCCTCAAGTCTTTGCTTCGGGAGGTTTCTCCCCACGGTTATCACAGCCCATCTTCCCGCCCCCTCCCAGCAAGAGCCCGCAGCATAGGTGAGTGCCAGAGCTGACCAAATCTTGCATCCCTGAATAAATGGTCCTGAGAATTTTAGGAAGTGACCGGGTTCCCGTTGCAATGAATCTCTTCTGACTGCCAGCCTGCTTGACATTGTCCTGGCTTTAGCTTAAGAATCTAACTCAGACAGCTTTTCTTCCTTCTCAGTTTATTTGTATTCTTATGGTATGTCATCTGTGTCTTCTGTCTGAGATGCTGTTCGTTTCAAACCCTGCCTCCTACCATGAGTTAGGAATGAGTAATTTTATGGATTTAGAGATCCTGCAGACATAAAATATTTTTTGTGTTTCGTTGCCTACAGTGTTCATTAAAGCTGTAATCTGGGCTGCAAGATGTGCATCAAATTTATTTTCTGTTCTATTTTCTCTTATTTGCTCTAGATTCTTGCAAGATATAAGACTAAAAAAATCTCTGAGAATATTCATGCATGAAAGAAAATGTTCATTTACTAGCTTCTTCTTCCTCTTCCTCAGTGAAAGAAATGATATAGACAGCTTTAGATCACTGACAGCTAATGTGATGGCAAAATCCTGGAAGCACCCTGGGGTGAAGTTTGGATTTTCTTTACAAAGATAGGTTCAGGGATTCCCCTCATGATGCCATCACTTGATTTTGTTCTGAAGTGCAGCCTTCATGACTATCTCATTGTAGTCCATTAATACCTTTAAAATAAAATATCTGTTTATTAGTTCTGCTATTAGAATTAAAATTTCCAACACCTATACTGCTATTTCTTCTGAAAGTGGCTGAATTTTACAGTGCAGTATATGTACATTCCTGGTCTTGGACTATATATTACTAATTTGCTATACTGACTTAGTTAAAAGAATCCCTTCTGTCATGTAAGCATTCTCAACCTATGCAATCACACCTAATATTACAATCAATTATTTTTTTTTTAAAAAAAACAAAAGTATTTTAAAGAAAGTGTTTAATTACTTGACAGGTAGTGCAAATTAAATCTGAAGGTAATGAAGTAGAAAAATGTCCTAATCGAATATTAATTTTCAAAATTTCCTTGGCCTCTCACGCCAAATATCTCAGGGCATGTCATCTTTTTTTTAATCTGTATACAATATTTGAGTGCAGTACACACATGTAGCTGTTGGCTAATGTCAAAGTTTGCCACCAAATGAGGCAGTTGAAATAAAATCAGTGCGTTATATAAGGTCTATGGAGAAGAAGAAAATACAGTCAATGCAATCTTATTTTTTCTTACCTTCTATCTCCTGCTTTGATTAGAAAATTAGAAAATGGGGCCAATTTTTAAATATAGCTTCTCTTAAATGGTTTTATTGTTATAAGAAAGAAAAGGTAATTTAAACTTGTTCCCATGGTTTTGAATGTAAAACAGTTCTTGGCAGGATTTTGATTTGGAATCACAGCACTAAGTATATGCCAAACTATCATAACTTCTACATATATTAAGGAGGTAGCACACTCCTATTTGAACTTAATGGGATTTAAACATGTATAGAATTGCCCAGATAAATGGTATAATTAAATTTCCTGTTATTCGAGATATAAATTTCAGTGCTCAGTATTAATTTTACAGAGAGATATTCTGTAATTAATATTTGCATTTATGCATATGGATTGCATACTCTAATATAGGGTAAAGTTTTTCATATACACTAGTTTTATCCCTAAAACAAACTTGAAGATCACTGCTTCTATCCTCATGATATAGTTGAGATACTAATTTATTCCAGTTTTGTATTCAGGTTTGAAACAAGAACTCCCACTTCAGATACTTAACCTGCAAGGTAGCTATTATTAGTAAGATAAACATAGCAAGTCTGAATGCTATCTTCAGGAATTTAATTTTGTGCTTAACATAATTTAGTGCAATCAATCTACTCTCTAACATTGCAAATTAAAGTTCTTTGAAATCAGTGAAACAATTGTGTGGAATTTTGGGTGGACTGCACTGAATTTCATATTTATATTATTGCTTATTCGTTTTTGAGGATGTTCTTTCTGATACCATAGTTTATTATTCTTAAAATCTGTAAACATAAATTTTCTGTAGATAGAAGAATAAAAGTGAAACTGTTTTCTTTAGTTATTCTTTTAATTTAATTACTGATTATTTCTATGTTTCAAAATACATTTGTGTGGCTTGCTTTAAAACAGGAAGCTGTATTGAATTATGTTTATAATGATGAAGACCCTCTACATGAATCATATCTTCTTCCATATGCCAAACTTGTAATAGAAGTTTTGAAGTTTTCTTATGATGGATATCTATGTTAAAGCATTTTATTTGTAACTTAATAGAAGACGATTGATTTATTTGGAACAACTTTTGTATTAATTTTATAGTTAAGATTTTATTTTTAAATTAGTATTTATAAAAGTAGAGGTTAATTCTGTGCATTTTTATTCTCTTTAATGAATTCTCCTTAATGAGATTATATACAGATTTATGCACTTAAAATGCAAAAGATTTCTTAATAATTACCGTATGTCTTTGAATTAACATTAAGAATTATTAGATTTAAGAAACAAATTTAGCAGAATTCTTTGCTCATATTAAAAACGTTCTTAAACCATTAACAATATGTTGTGTTTCTTATATAGGGATATTAAAATCAGTGCTAGTTTTGTTCCTAGTTTTTATTGTTTAGCAAATAAAATATCTTTGTTACACCACACTTAAGTTTTTATGTGCAAACTAATCCTATGAAATCTTAGTGCATTCACCCATTATTCTAAAAAGATGGAATTAATTCTAAGAAAGCATGTCTATGATGACAATCAATAGTTAGAAATGTTGGCTGAAAATATAGGTCATCCTAGGAAGATAATTTAATTTTTATGAACTGGCATTATGGGAAAAGTTATGGCACTGAGGTATCTTAAGACTTCTCAGTTGATGGTGTTGAAGGCAGAAACTTTGTGTGACCATTACGGTAATTCATTCTGTCAATGCATGAAAAAAGACTAGACAACTAGAAAAATAGGCAGGATGAGAAGGCAAAAAACCTTAAAGTTTTAATAACACAAAACAATCTGGAAATAAAAGTCTGACTATTTTTTAATATATCTATCAATTGACTATGAAAGATCTATTAATCGTCTTTGACTTTAAAACCCTTGACTTAATCATATGGGGCATCTTTTATAATGTTTGAAATCCATTTTATTTATTTAATATTCCATTATAATTATTTATTTGGTTTTTAAGGTCACCCATTTGCCAAGTAACTTTGGATAGCTTATATAGAATACACAGTGCAAATAATAGAGCCAGAAGGGAGGAAAACATCTGAGGCACCCCACAGAACAGGGGCCTTGGGCTAGATCTCTCCCAACCAACACTGATTGGAACCACACCAGAGGAAAGAGGACAATTACTACAAAACAGTTGCCTCCCACTCCCTTCTCTTGAAATTGGTCCAGAGGTTACCATGATTGGTGGCATTGAAAACTCTTGATAAATCAAGGATGGTGAGAATGGATGTACTTCTCTCATCCCGGTTTTGTCAGAGATACTTCCCAGGTGGGATCAATGCTTTCTCTCTATTCTAACCAGCCCTGAAGCCTAAATGAAAAGCTAGATAATTCACTTCCTCCAGGGGTCTTTGAAGCTGCAGTTCAACCATCTTTCCCATAACCTCTTGGAGGTTGTTCAAACATTATTTAGTACTGTTGGTTCTAGTGAATATTTCCTGAAGAGGGGCTGTACTAATAAATTCACCACTGTCTGGGCCCAATCATTGTCATTTCCCTTGAGATCTTGTTAAACTAAGAGAAACATGGATCAACATACATGTGGCTGCACTACTTCAAAACTTACAGGCTGAAACTTCCCCCAAATAATCAAGCCAGACTATACCTCAGTCAGCTAAGAAGGAGCCTGTATAACTGGAGGATTTGAACAATGTTATACTTAAATGCCTAAGATGTATTTTAAAATGTAAACCTTAAACAATTCATGCTTAAACTGAGTCCTAGGAAGGCAAAAAGGTATCTTTTCCAGTAGTATTTTTTAGGAGGATTTACATGGTATCATATAAAATTACCATTTTACATCATGTAAAACATCTACTACACTATGAACCTAAAGAAAAACTTTCAGTTATTTTTGTTTTAAAACATTGTGTAATATTATTCAATAAATGATTATTGATCTTAATTTTCAGTGTCTCTATAAGCTTGCTTTATTGAAAGGCAGAATATTAAAAAAAAACATTGTGCTATTGCTGAATTGGCAGCAGAATTTCCCAGATTTACAGTGTCTACCTCAGTATATTCACTGTCAATTTGATGGCTAGTTGCTGTACTTGTCATTAGTTTGGTCTTTATATTTAATTTTAGTACCATTTTTCACTGTAGTCCTTGACTTTCATTATTCAAGCTTTCAGATCCTTGGCATTTTCAATTATCAGAGTGGTGTCATCAGTGTAGTTCAGGTTACTGATGTTTCTTCTTTCCATTTTAAAATATTTCATATTTCAATTCAGCTTTCTCATTATATATCATATAGAATAATTGCAGGGAGAGTTTACAGCCTCTTCTTACTCCTTTGCTGACCTGGAATTGGTCTGTTTCACCATATTCCATCCAAATTTGCATGAAGACAGTGAGATACTATGAGAGTCCCATTTTTCTAAGTACATTTCATGCAGGGGTGGGTTCTAACTTACCTCGCTGCCGGTTCGCTTCCTCCCGCGCCACTTGGCTGCGCGCGCATTGTGCGCCGTGTGGATGCACCGCGTGGCTGCGCACTTCATGCGTATGTGCAGTGCCAAAAATTCGCAAAAAATCCCCCAAAAAAGCCAAAAACAAGATGGCGGCGCATGCACAATGCCGAAAACTCGGCTTCTGCGCATGCGCAGAAGCAAAAAAATAGCAAAAAATAGTCCCCCCCCCCCAAAAAAAGATGGCGGCGTCCACGGCCCGGCACCAACAGAACCGGAGCTGTGACATCACCAGTGGTTTGCTACCGGTTCTATAGAACCGGTGCGACCCGGGAGGAACCCACCTCTGTGTTCAACATCTTCATNCATGCCTTTTCATGTACAAAACAACCAAAGTCCAACAAATGAAGTACAGACGGACTTTTTTTTGGGTGTGTGTGCATTCTTTGGCTTTCTCAATTATCCAGCATGCATCAGCAGTAATGAATATGATTCCTTGGCCTTTTCTAAAACCAATTTGAACATCTGGCATTTCCTTTGCATGTACAGAGAATGTTGAATTATTGTAAGCATAATTTGCTAGCACAGCGGTTCTCAACCTGTGGGTCGCGACCCCTTTGGGGGTCAAACGACCATTTCACAGGGGTCGCCGCGCGCGTTAGCCCGCCATTTTGGTGCCACCGTCACTGCAGGGGTGAAAAGGTCCCGATTCAGCCGTGCCTGTGGGTCGCTGGACAGCTGGTAGCCCGGACGCCGCCATTTGGGTTCTTCTACCCTCTGCGCATGCGCAGAATGCTTTGCGCATGCGCAGAGGGTAAAAGAACCCAAATGGCGTCCGGGCGAAGTCTCCCGCTTCCGATGCTATCAGCTGTCCGGCGACCGGCAGGCAAGCCCGAACCAGGAGCATTTCGCCCCTGGTACCACGCCCCCTTTGCACTGTGCTAGCATATAAGAATATTGTGCAATTGTTTTCACACTTATTAAGTCTTCTTTTTTTAGTATTGGTATGTAGACCAACCTCTTCCAATCCATTTGCCACTATGTTATTCTTCAGATTGGCTGGCATAAATTAGAACTTTTACATACTCTTATGCTTTTCCTTGCTATATTTCTATAGATATTCTATCAATTTCTGTAGCTTTCTGACTTTGTAATGACCAGAGTTCATCTTTTGGTACCAGAGGTTTTTGTAACCAAGGAAAATTTTCTAAGCCATCTTAGATGTTGACATTTCTATTGTACAGAATTTCACTACACTATTTGTTTGGTATTGTTTGATATTATTTGAATTAGTTATTATCTGATCTGTTGTGTCTTTTATTATAATTTGAGGTTGGAACCTTATTTCTTTAGAATAAAGATCTTTAAGATCTTTAGAAGGCTTTTCTTTTTTGTATGTGTGTCTGCTTCCATTTTCATTTATATATTCTTTATTGCTTCCATCTTCAGTCTATTTACAGATGTGGTTATAATACTGTCTTTTATCTCTTCTCGTAATCATGTGAAATTTTTTGCAAGTTCCTTCCTGAGATTTTTGTTTTTCTTGGCTTCTTGCCAATTTTTACTGTTTTTCTGGCATCCAGTTTCCTTTCTTCTATTCTTGGTCTCTGGCAATCTCTTTTCATATTCATCTTTAACAGCTACTTTGGTTTCATTCCAAAATTTCTCTGATTCTCTATCAATAAGTTTAAGAACTGTAAACTGGTTCTTGATGTTCTTTTTGAAAATGGCAGATACATGTTTGGGGTTCATGTGTGGAAACTGGTTGCATTTCTTCTTCCACTGTAGCAACTTTGGTATCCCAGTTTCCAATCACAAGCAGCACATCTTTCTTGGATATTTTGTCAGTTTCAGATTGACCCTGACCCTAAAACTAATCAATTTTCTCTTCTTCTGCATCAGTGTTCTGAGATAATCTTGGATAACCATCATATTCAAGAATTGTCATAAAGTCTAAGTTCTGTTATTGATTTGTACTCAGGAACTATCCTTGCTTATCCTTGAAAGTGTCCATTACCAATCCACTTCAATTAGGTGATGCCACAATGTCAGTGTGTAGTTGATTTACATGTTGAGTTTTCACATATTCATCTTTCTTATGTTTCATGTTTTCACTATGACTTCAGAATTTCTTTCCCTGCTTGACAGCATCAGCAACTGAACATCTCAAAGACATCTAGTCACATCATAAATATCATTAATATTCCAAAAGATCTTGAGTTCTTCCTCAGTAGCACATTGAGTTTCACTTAATATAATTTCCAAACTATATTGTCATCATTTTATATTTTTTGTCTATGTAAGTTTTTCTGTTAAAATATAATCATCATTTACCATTGCTTTCTCCCACACAGTATGAAATTACGCCTTTACATCAGGGGTGGGTTTCTCTTACCTTCCCTACCGGTTCGGAAGCGCGCGTGTCACATCTGGGTACTGACCCTCTGCACATGCGCAGAAGCCTTTGCACATGCGCAGAGGGTTATTTGCCAGCTGCTTTCAAGCAGCGGCGACCGGGGAACCAGTTCGGGGGCATGGCAAGCCAGCCCTTCACTACCGGTTCGGTGACCGTGGCCGAATTTCCGCCACCGGTTCTTGAGAACCGGTCCGAACCAGTAGCAACCCACCACTGCTTTACATTGTTAGTAAAAGTGATATTCCATTTTCAGCATGTTCCTATATTGCTATTGACCAATATAGGTGTCTGCTTGCTTTTAGCTGGGCAACTGTGATGATGTTTGTCAGTATATATTCATGAACTGGAATAGGGCTTAGTAACAAGGTCAGCCAATGTATACCGGTAGTAGACAGCACGGGTTTGTTAAACGTTTGTGCCAAACCAATCTTATTTCATTCTTTGACAGAGTGACTAAATTAGTAGACCAGCAAAATGCTGTGGACATACTTAAGACTTCAGCAAGGTATTCAGCAAATTAGACCACAACCTACTTCTTGGTAAACTAGAAAAATGTGGGATGGATAGCATCATCAACATATGGATTTGTAACTGGCTGACAAACTATACTCAACAAGTAATCCTTAATGGTACTACATCTACCTGGAGGGGAGTAAGCAGTGGGGTACCTCAAGGTTCTGTCTTAGGCCCAGTACTCTTCAATATCTTCATAAATAATTTAGATGAGGGAATAGAAGGGGAACTCATCAAATTTGCAGATGACACTAAGCTAGCAGGAATAGCCAACACCCCAGAAGATAAGCTCAGGATCCAAAAAGATCTTGACAGACTTGAACAATGGGCCCTATCCAAGAACATGAAATTTAATGTGGAGAAAAGCAAACCTAGGCAGGAAAAACCAAAGGTACAAGTACAGATTAGGCAAAACCTGGCTCAAAAAACAGTAACTGAGAGGGAGTCCAAGTGGATGATCAAACATGAGCCGGCAGTGTGCGGCGTCAGCCAAAAAAGCTAATCCAATCCTTGGTTGTGTAAAGAGAGGCATAGACTCAAAATCACGTGAAGCATTAGTACCACTTTATAAATCTTTAGTAAGACCACACCTGGAATACTGCATTCAGTTTTGGTCACCACATTACAAAAAAGATGTTGAGACATTGGAAAAAGTGCAAAGAAGAGCAACTAGGATGATTAAGGGCTTGGAGACAAAACCATGAAGAACGGTTGCAGGAATTGGGTATAGCCAGTCTAGAGAAGATAAGGGCTAGGGTGACATGATAGCAGTATTCCAGTATTTGAGGGGCTGCCACAAAGAAGAGGGGGTCAACTTATTTTCCAAAGCACAGGAGGGCAGGACAAGAAACAATGGATGGAAACTAATGAAGGAGAGAAGCAACCTGGAATTAAGGAAAACTTCCTAACAGCAAGGACAATTAACCAGTGGAACAACTTGCCTTCAGAAATTATAGGTGCTTCATCACTGGAGGTTTTTAAGAAAAAACTGGACAGCCACCTGTCTGAAGTGGTATAGGATCTCCTGCTTGAGCAGCGGGTTGAACTAGAAGACCTCCAAGATCCCTTCCAGCTCTATTCTGATTAAACTTAAATAATGCTGTTTTGTTCTTTGTTTTCTGTTCTTTTTCACATTATAATCAGAGATGTTAGTACAAAGAGCTTTTGTTACAGATTCTGAATACTATTTTTTGTTCTTCAGTATACATACAGTACCAGCTCCTAAGAATATTTTATCACAAAGTGGTTTTATCAGATTATCAGATTCATACAGCACCATTATCTCGTTCCGGCCAGCAAGGGCTGCACTACTCCTTATACGTTGCAGCACTTCTTGTACCACCCTCTACGGCGGAGATTTCCAGCCCCAACACGAGCTGCCTGGCTAGTCCCATATTCCAGAGCTCTAGTCACAGGACTGGCCCATTGGTCATCCCGGAGCAGCTCCTCCACCCGGGTGCTGGCAGCTCCTCCACCCTGGCCCGGAAGCGGCACATCCCCTGGTTGCGGGCTGGATGCGGGGCCTGAGGCGGAGGGGAGGGCGAGCAGGCGGCAGGTGCCCAGAGGCCCCACGGAAGCCAAGAGGCAGGCCCAAAAGGCAGCTGAGCCTCGCCATCCCGTTCAGCCGAGCGCAGCAGGTCCAGGGCAGATTTCCTTTCCCTGCCATTGGCCTTACCTTCCAGTTTCAGGCCGCGGAGCTCGCACCGCTCTGCTCACCGCAGCTGCCCATGAAGGTAAGGCCTGCGCTCAGCCGAAGGATGCGGGCCGGTAGGGTAAGCAAGCTGGCGGAGGGGCGATGCGGGCGGCGCAGCCTCATCCTTCCTGGCTGCTGGCAGCCATGGCAGGTGAGGCCCAGCAGCTGCTGAGAGCGAGATGTGGGCCGGGGGCGAGATGTGGGCTGGGGGGGTGAGCGGCAGAGGTTCAGCCCTGGCTCGCCTTCCTCTCTGACACCAGCTACAGGAGAAAGGGAAGAGCAGGTGTGGGGATCAGGTATCGTGGCCAGCCAGGAAAGCTGAACTGCTGCCCAGCCCAGACCAGGGCCCGAAAGGTGGCTGAGTCTCACTGTGTCCACCCGAGGCGGCCCTTCGGCAGAGCGCAGCAGGCCCGGAGCGGATTTCCCTCCCCGCCGTTGGCCTGACCTTCCAGTTCCAGCCCATGGGGCTCGCACCGCTCTGCTCACCGTGGCTGCCCGCGAAGGTAAGGCCCGCGCTCACCTGAAGGGTGGGGGCCGGCAGGTGATCGGGGCGATATGGGCGGTATAGCCTCATGGTCCCGCGCGGGCCGGATTAATTGTTTCGGTTGGCTGTATCTGGCCCGTGGGCCATAGTTTGAGGACCCCTGCTATAGGTAGATCAGGCTAAGAATGCAGTGCCATATATCTAAAATATTTTTTATTAGAAAAGCTATAGTAACAGAATATTGCAAATCTGAATGTGGTTCCCTCCTCCAAAGCCTTTTTACTGAATCAGGTATTTCAAACATTTTCCCTTCACTTCATACTCTTCCTCCCCACAATAGGGGGAGATGGAACCCGTTATAGGCCATAAGCTGTATGGGTGCCTCCCAAACAGGCAATAACTGACAGAAAACAGGATGAATCTTCATTGATGCTAGAAAATGCAAAACAAACACGAATGGGTTTGTTTGCCAAACCTTTGGGAAGGGACCAATACACTTTGAGTTTAGCTTCTTGTAGGATCAGGCAAAGAACAAAAATTTTGTAGAAATCGCACTTTAGCAGTTTTAGCACCTTCTTGTCTATGTGTATCTGCAGCCTGTTTGTATGCTGCCTTTGCTAGATCCAACAGTTCTTTTAGGAAAACTGAGCTACTTCATCTTGTGCAAGAAATCTGAGACACAAGGAACTGCAGATTTAGGAATTCTGAAAAGCAACACTCGGGGATGGTAGCTGGAAATGGAGATCTGCTGTTGGAGGAATGTACTGAGTTATGTAGACAAATTCTAAGTCCGATTGTCTTAATAGTAAGAGGTACAGCACCTTAAATATTACTGTAATAATTGCTTCATTCTGTGCTTCATGCAAGATGATATAAGGATGACAGATTTATTTTAATGTTGAATAATTGGAAGAGGGCCTTCTAAAATCTGGAGGTAAATTACAACTGCAAAGGGAACAAATTGCAGCAAACCAGCTGTCTACTCAGGTGACCCTGAGGACACATAAACCTCCAAGTGCTTCAACAACCCTCTAAAACAGGGGTCTCCAACCTTGGCAACTTTACGACTTGTGGACTTCAACTCCCAGAATTCCTCAGCCAGCTTTGCTGGCTGAGGAATTCTGGGA
>QLTV01004225.1:239893-264409 GCA_003457575.1 Thermophis baileyi
ACCACCCCCATCTACACCAGTCTTTATTTTATAAACCCATTTACAACCTATCGCATGTTCACCTGGTGGCAAATTAACATCTTCATATACATTTAAATTCTTTAATGAATTTAGCTCTCTATCCATAGCTTCCTGCCATGCTACTTGATCCTTTGCAGGATAAAGCTTTATCTCATTAAAACTAGACGGTTCAGCATTAATCTGACATACAACGCTAGCTTGATATCTATCCGGAGGATGTCTCTCCCTAGGCAATTCAACATCAATTGTTGATATATCCTCTACCTTTACTTCTTCTTTTTCCTCCCCTATCGAATCTTCCTCAACTAAGGAGTCATCCATTAATGAGTCATCTACTAAACTATCATTAACATTACTTTCTTCATGGCTATCATCAAATATTGGAGTTTTAACAATAACACTATCCTTTCCATTATTGTGTTCTTGTTCAAGCTTACTCCATCCAACATTCTCCATAAATTTAGCATTAGCACTACAATATACATTCTTAGTACCTGGCTCCCAAAATCTAAATGCTCTATGATTCGATTCATAGCCAACAAAATATAGTTTCCTTGCTCTATGTTGTCCTTTTCTTCTCACTTGTGACGGAATATGAACCCATGCTGGGGCTCCAAATGTATGCAAATAACTAAGGTCTGGTTTTCTCCCATTCCAATGGGTAGATGGTAATTCATCAGTTGTTGAATTAACCACGTTGTTAAGAATATGGTTAGTGCACATTATTGCTTCACCCCACAGTTTATCTGGTAAACCAGAATCAGCAATATTGTCCTAACCATAGCCTGTAATGTTTGCCCTCTACGCTCAATATACGCATTATGCTGAGGTCTGTAAGGCACTGAACGTTTATGTTCAATTCCAGCCTTCAATAACATGGCCTCAAAGTTCTTATTTGTAAACTCAGTACCATTATCATTAATTATACAACGAACTATCTGGTTTTTCTTCCTTTCCACAAACCTGAGCCAAGTTAAAAAATATTGATACGTTTTTGTTTTAGTCTTCATCAAATAATAAAAACGATATTTTTTATAATGTTAGTCTTCATCAAATAACAAAAACCATATCTTGTATAATGGTCAATTATACTCAATATATAACATGCCCCACCTAAACTAGGTTTCTTAGGACCAATTAAATCTACAAATACAACCTTCAAAGGTTCAGTTGTTTTAAATCCATTAAACCTATTAGCTGGTGTTACTTTGCTTTTCTCCTGGTTGCAAGCATTACAATTTAAATATTTCTTACAAGATTTTAATCTTATACCATTAGATAATTCTACAGTTTTTCTAAGCATTTTAAAATTTATATGACCCATACGTCTATGTAGCAAATGAATGCATTCATCATGAGGTTTTATGTTGTCAAACACCGAATTAGCCTTAATTGATGGTTTATCATGGATAAGAAATAAACCATTTTCTAACTTCGCAATAACAATTTTCCCCTTTTTCTCAATTAGACATTTTTCTTTCTGAAAATTTACTACAAACCCTGTATTTACTAATTCCTTTACAGATAGCAAGTTGAACATAAGTTTTGGCATATACAACATTGATAAATTTTCATTCAGAAATGAACAATATACAGTACCTTCTCCAGCTGATTTCATTTTCCAACCATTTGCTAATGAGACATGTTGGTTACTATTTTTCATATTTAAAAACTTTTCTCTACTATTGGTTATACATTGTGTTGCACCACTATCAACTACCCATATATCATGGTTTACAGTTTTAGTACTTGATATGGTTAAGCTAACATCTTTATACTCTCTCTGTTTATTATTTCCATTCCGCCTATTACCTTTCTTACAAAATCTAGCTATATGCCCTTTAGCCCCACAAGAATAGCATTTTCTAACTATATAAGCAGTTGAAGATGTTTTTTCTTCTTCCTGTGGTTGTTTATCTCTCAATTGTCTTCTATCAAGCCTTCTTTTAGACTCTTCTAGCATCCTTCCCGTTATACCAGTCAATGTCAGTTCATCTCTGGTTAACACTTCCAGTGAAGACACATAATCATCATAAGAGTCATCCAACGACATCCATCCACTATCACGACAATAGAGTCTCTTCAAAATATCCCAACACTTGGCAGCAGATTCTTCGCCTTGAATATGGACTAGCTGCCTATCACTCAGTGTCAGTCCAATAATACTAAGAGCTTTTTCATTTTCACGATTAAAGGCAGTTATTTTCTTCTTATCTTCATCATTTGAAAAATCCCAAGCTGTTACATTCGGTGGATTATTAACTATAGTCCATAAGCCTTCTTTTCGCAGAAGTAGGCTGCAATTCATGGACCAGGAAAAATAGTTTGTTCCATCCAGACGAGGTATCAGGGATATATCAGATGACTGCTCTTGTGCCATTGTTACTTTCACAATAAACTACAAACTTTAACTGTCTGAATATGAAAACTGAATATTCACAATACTCTTAATATATCTCTGTATTTCACTCTTAATATCACCCTGGGAATCTCTCTGGGCCCATAACCAATGTTAATATAATAGCGTAGTAACCTTTGAGTTATCAAGGAGATGCACAGAGAAACGTGATACCAGAACAGAGATGAGTAACTATTCAGTCACATACAGATACGTTAAAGTGCATTGCAGGTTTTACTTTACAAATAGCATAGTAAATAAAAAGTCCAAGTCGTACACATTAAATCAGTCAATAGTTAAAAAATACAGCAAATACAGTAACAAACCTCTCAATACATACATACACACAGTATAGTAGTATATCACAAACAGTGTAACGCAGTAAGTAATCACAGAGAGAGAAACTAAGTTCTCTAGCTCCCTCTTATGATTAACAGTAGCAAACTCATCCAATCACTTTTCAGCATCCAGTTAAAGCTACAATACTTCAATACAGTTCAAACTATCATGGTTAGTTTATATATTGCCGACCCAACTGAGTGGACAGAGTCCTAACAGAGACCCCTGCTCTAAAAGGATGCAAATTACCAGCTATCTGCAAGGAATATAAATCCTTCCATTCCCCACTATCCTGTCAGAGCTGAAGAAGCTTCTTGGATGAGAAGCGAAATGTCTTCAAAAGAAAAAACAAGAAAGTCCAGTTGCCTTCTGAAAAAGCACCTTTGGGACAACCATGACCTGGATGACTGAGAATCTCTACAGACTTTTAGCAAACCAACTGGCTTTCCAGGTATAGATTTTGTCCTGCAGCATTTGTGGCAAGATGAAACAGAATTCCTGATGTCTGTCCTTACTATTGACCACTAGAAGTACCTAAGGAGCCAAAACTGAGTTTTAAACATGTCTAGCTGGCCTCTTGTTATGACAGAGTTGCAGTACTTCTTTTCTTAAAAGGAATAGGAACATATAAATGACCATTATGCCTTTCCTCAATCATGAAAGCAAAACATCATCTTGTGAAGGACTCTGGAGGTCATCCATTCTAGCCTTGGCATAAGCATACACTACTGCTGAGTTTTAATCTGATCTAAGATATCAACAGTCTGCTTCCTTGCTTCCAGTCTTCCTGAGGAATCCAACCTCTGGAGGAATTCCAACCAAACAAAAATTGCTTGGTTGCTGCACTTCCTCCTCCTATAGTTGAGATGACTCCCCCAGATGCTTCCCCAGATATCTCTCCATATGTCAGCTCAGATGAGGATGAACCAGTTCCCGGCATGTCTGGAGGGGAATTGATCAATGGCTCCAAACAGGCATCTGAGAGGAATTTGGCTGAAGCACAGCTGCAGCAGGACAACCCTGAGACTCCGGGTAGGGAAGGCACACAGCTGCAGCCAGTCAGCGATGAGGAAGTGGAACTGCCTTCCGAGAACACATAGGGCAGAGCGAAGGCAACTCTATTACTCGTGAGGAGGCAGCCACGCCTTTCTTGATGGGCTGCACCAAAAGCTAGCTATTTAGCATAGCAGACAGATGGAGACGATGAGATTTAGTCATCTTTAAACTACCAACCATTCTTGAAATTCAGGTAACATATTCAGATACTTAGATAATTAAAAGTCTGTCTTCTGATAATCAACTTGTCTGAAAAATATAGTGCAAATTATGAATATGGAAATTAAAACAGTTTTCCTTTAGTTTTAAATATTTTTGTGCATAATTGCATATGCAACACCAAATAATAATTAATGCGCTTTTCCTTGAGATCTCCTAATCTTGTCATCTCTTTTTACTCTTATTACGGAATAGTTACTAAACCCAATAAAAATGTGTTCATATTATTTCCTTTCACTTAAAGAAGTGCATCAGTTCTGGTTTAAATTTACATATTTATTTAAAATATTATGTAGCCACCCATCTTAAAACAATCTCTGAATGGTTTATAGCCAGTAAAATGATATATACAATCAAAACCAGCAATAATAAAACAAAAAATCCTAAAAAAACTGATGCCACAACTATATTTTCAGCAATAATAAAAGTAAAAAATACTGATGCCACAACTATATTTCCCTGATGCAACCCACATTTTCATCTCACTCTGAATTCATCATGTCTCATTGCTTAGGACAAGAACCAAGTCCTGAGTGCTGTCCAGAAGGGTAAAGAGGTAGGAGCAAGTAGGACCTCAGGTGTGGGGAAGACAGTGTTTCATACAGCAGGGGTAATAATTAGCATTAGCACCCAGAGGAAAACTGGGAGCCAGTGCAATTTGCACAAAGGGTATTATATGAGCAAAAACTAGAGGCACCAACACTGTGCACACTGGTGCTGTAATGATATGTGAGAATGACCTTGAGAGATGGGAGGAATAGACACAAGCTACACAACGATCGGATAAGAGGCAGATGAATCCACAGAAGGACTGTGTGAGGGGGCATGGCAAACATCTTAGGAAGGACCCTCCCTAGTTTCTTGGACTAAATGTGAGGGTGTGTGTGAAAGACTTGCATGATTCTGTTAATGTAACCTCATAATGTAACCTCATAATAAAGTTAGAGCCACAGTGTCTGGCTTGTCTGGCTTACCTTGTCTGGCTTGTCTGGCTTACCTTGTCTGGCTTGTCTGGCTTACCTTGCTAGGTTAACAGCTGCAGTTCCGGATGCTCTTCAAGGGTAGCCCTATGTAGAGTACATTGCAGTAATTCAAAGGGGAAGTGACCAAGGTAGGGATGAGTAAGGTTTCCTGTAAGGCACAATTAGTGCACAAGATAGATCTGTGCAAAGCTCTCCCAAAGCACGGCTGCCACTGTTACTCATGCAACAGCACCCCTAAATTAATTCTTTATTCTTGATAGGATCAAGATAAGTGTTTCAAGTTGGAACAACCTTCATACCATTTTGTGCAATAATGTGGCTGTTTTGTATGATTTTCTTAAAGACTTAATTTTATAGCAAACATTCTTTTATTAATTTTAAAGCAAACTATTCTACTTAGTCTGTAATTTCTGAATAGCATATAAAGTCCTATAAAAATAAGCATTCCTATAATGTCATTATCAATGAATTGTGCTATATTCTTAGATACATACTATATTCTAACGTGGGATAAAAAAAACCATGATCCAGGATGATTTACAGTTCTCCTAAACCCTTTATATTCTATGATGCCTTACAACTAAATCATTGTAATTGTTTCTTGTCATTTTAAAGCAGGCAGCACACTAAAAGTGGTAGAAAATCTTGCTATCACTCATATAAGTGATTTGGCTCCATCCACTTAGCATCATTTCTTCTGTCCTTAAAAAAAGTATTAACACATCTGAACACCAGAAGATTGTCTTCTTGTATATTAAATCATAAATTATAGTGTATATATCATGATGGCTGAGTTTACATACCGGTAATATGCTCAACCCAAAAGAAATAATTCATATATCATAGAATTATGAGACAACAATTTTTTATTATTTTTATTTGGTTCTTGGAAAAATTCTTATCACATTTTACTTATAATTTTCCCATTGTTTCATTAGAAATTCCAGTTACAGAGGTGAACTCTTTTCAGTAAGTAGTTTTGGTTCTCTTGTACATTTACAATAATAGCAGTTGGTCTAATGAATTATTGGAATCTAAACCTTGCCCAGAATACAAACACATGTTAATATGTTTAAATAGAGATTAGCTTGACTGCTACATTTTTGTGACATAGTGTAAACATATACCTGTTAAAACATACTGGGTTTTTAAGTTTGTTCCACTTGCAGACTATTTGTAATTATATAATATTTTCTCAGTTACATTTAACTTGTTTAAGCTTTGCATCTTGGATGCTGAACTTATTCAAGTTCTGCCTACTATTTTCTTTCTTGATAATTCCTTCTTGATAAAGTTTTGATAATTTGTTTATGATTGAGAAGATTTCTAACTTTCCCCTTTACTTTGAAGCAGAGCATAATTGAATGTAAACATTCTTAGGATGGAAGTCTTAGCACCTATGCGCTATAATACCAGCTCTGCCATATTCAGAGATCCTTGTCATGGTACTGCTTTTCAGCTACCAGACTTCGTTCTTCTTGCTCCTACCTTTATTATACAACTATTTTACTACCAGTCACTCACTATTATACTAGAAAATTGTACTTTTTATTAATACAAATATTGCATTTTGCTGACCACCATATTAGATTAGTCCACACTGTGATATATATGTGTATGTGCATATATGTCTGCAGGTGTGTTTTTGTGTACATATTGTACTAATGTGGCACCAAGCTTAGACTTTCATTCAAAAATTCCATACAATTAAATTTTTAGGAAACTTGGCCAAAGGTTTTTGTATGTGTGCATGTGAAAGAGAGGAGAAGAAATGCAATGAGAAAAGATCTACAGCAGACCTGTCAGTTACCAATCATGTTAACCACTAATGCAAACTTGATATACCTGTCCCCATCCCATTAATCATATCACTGATAACAGCTCATGCTCAGTAATAAAATCAATAAAATAGAGAATATTTGCTTCATATTCAGGATCTCCTATGATTATGGAATGTTTTATGGGGAGATCTACGGGTAGTATGATGTAGTTACTAAGGTGTTGGACTCAAAGTGGGAGACCCAAGTTGTGCTTTGTCTTGCAGCCAGAGAAGCTAATTGGTGATTTTAGGCTAGCCACTGTCTCTCATCCCAGTCTATTTCACAGCCCTGCTTTTATAAGGGAGAAAATGGAAGAAGCAGTATGTATTCTTCCTTGAGTTCCTATATAAAAATAAGTAAATGTTATTGGTTCAGTTCAGTAGTGGGTTCTAAACCCCGTCGCTACCGGTTCGCTCGTGACTGCACGTGCGCTTGCACACACGCGCGACGCTTCTGCACATGTGCAGAAGTGTCCCGGGCGGGTGGGCGGAGCCTCCCGCCACCGCCGCTACCGGTTCACAGAACCGAGCCGAACTGGGAGCAACCCACTGCTGGTTCAGTTGATGCAAATTTGCTTGAGTATTTTTCAGTAATAACAATAACAACAAGAAGCAAGTTAACAGCTATAGCCAAGAAGAGCAGCATACATGAAGCTTGAATTGCACACTATAGGCAGCACCTCCAGTTTCAGTCGAATTAGAAACATTTCTACCAATCCATAAGTGGAGATATGCCATGACCCAATCAACAGCTAAGGCAGCAGCAACTAACATTATTGCTAAAAATCTAACCTGGATGTGTCCATGGAGTCAGCTGGAGTTGAATGTGACTGGAGCTAGAGCTTTTTTAGACAAGCAAGGACTAGATATCAGACTGCTCCATATTATACAGTGAAATAAAATCTCTGGGTTATGAGATAGAAGAGATATGTCTCTTTCCTATTATCTGCATCAATGTTTCTTACACCTTTTTGCCTTTGGCCCCTTTCTGATCTTTTTCCCCCCTGTGGTTCCTTTGCCCAGGTCCCATTATTGATATGGACATGGGACAGTAACTGGTATGTTTTCTGGTATCAATAAATATAACACACTTGCAGAGGTTGTTGTTGTTTCCTTGCCACATGCCTTGGCCCTCCTGTTATGGTACATTGTTTCCCTTGTGGCCCCTTGAAATATCATAGGGACCCCAGGGAGCCATATGGCTCCTGGTTGAAAACCCCTGATCTACATATTAAATGCAACCTTGGAAGTAGATTCTTAGCAGATATTAATGTGGAAAATTATTTTTGGTGGCTCTCACTCTGCTAGAATGAGAGAAGTCTTTCCTTTGTTAGTATTTGATGTCATCTCTGTCTTTCATTTTGAGTGGATTATATTTTGTCTCATTCTAACCCTTATGAACACTTACTTGGCACCTAGATATAATTTCACCATTTTTCCCAAGTCCATTGATGAGAACAGCATTGGCATAAACCAAACAAGTTACATCCTTGGAATCTATTGAAGTGTATCACAGATGCTTATTGTCATGCCCCTGTCAGAGTCTGACTTTGAGATGGAAGAGGAACAGCTGACAGAGAGTGGCTCCGTTGGCTGTGGAGGAAACTGGGGAAGCGCAAAGTCAGGCTGGGCAGAGCAGGGGAGAGGTGGAACAAGGGAGAGGGGGTTCTGATGAAGACCAAGGCCCACCCCTCCTCATCCTAGGGCACATAGGGAAGAACAGAGAAGAGAGCAACGTGGGTTGCGAGGGAGGAAAGGGACCCGATTCCCTTCACAAGGCACACCTGGAGATGGAGTTTAAAAGGAGAAGCAAATGGGAGGGGCGGTTGTCGGGAACAAACGCTGAGTTCATGTTCGTGTTCACTGCTTTATCTGAGTTCCTGGCATCCTCCCAATTGGTTTGATTTACTGCCGTGCTACTTTAATTCTGGAACTCCTTATCTTGCTTGCCCTGCTGGATTAATTACCTTATCTTGCCTTGTTGGATTTATCGTTGGAAGTTTTTCGGCTTACAGGTTTGTGGGAGAGTTTTTCTCCAGACCGAAGAGTAAAAGGGACGTTGGGGGCACGTTTGGAGCTAATAAAGGAACTACTACTTAATCTCTGGCTGTGTTGCCTTTGTGCCATGCCCCGGGTCATCACACTTATAGATTAAATAGTATTTTGTATAATGCAGATAATCCCCGGACTACGAGCATTTCCTTAGCGAATGTTCGAAGTTACGCAATAAGCGCCCCCTAGCATTTACAAAGAAGTCCCAAAAATACAAATCTTGCAGCACCACGGCAATTGTTCGCCCTTATGAACAATCGCAGAGGCTCTGCAACATTTGTTCTGCACGTTGCCGGCGGAAATGGAGCTTCTGAGGGGCGGATTCGCCCTTCCGATGCTCCGTTCGGGCATCCAGAGGCCTCGCCCCTCAGAAGCTCCATTTCGGCTGGCAACATGCCGGGCGAGGCCTCTGGATGCCTGAACGGAGCTTCTGAGGAGTGGATCCGCCCCTCAGAAGCTCCATTTCAGCCAGCAACAGAGCATCGGAGGGGCGCACGTGGCTGAGAGGCTGGAGAGGAGACTGCTTGCTAGATCTTCACAAGGTAAGGTGGGGTGAGGGCAGATTGGGGGGAAGCAATTATGGGGAGCATGAGGTATTTCAGTGAGTCAGGGAGGCCTTGGGTGGTCTTAGGCAGGTGGTCTGTCCCATCACTAGGCCCCCCATGGCATTTCCCAACCTGAAATACCCCGTGTCCACTTAACGAGCCTCACATTCGATTAGCAAATGCATGGGCGAAAGGAGGGAGTGATCCCGTTCAAGGTACGAGATTCACTCCCACGAATCCTCGGGTTACAAATGGAATGGGCAAGCTCCATTACATTTGTAACTCGAGGACTACCTGTACATAGATCAGAGCAAAAAGCTTTTAATGTTCGCTGTTGATGTGTCATAGAATATATCTGTCTGTTTTATGTTTCTTAGAACAGACTAATGCCTTCAGGGATTACTGCATGGTTGGTCCATGAGCAGTGAGTTTCATAGCTCAGTCTGCAAAAGTCCTGTTTGTATGTTTATAGTGCATTTTTTTTTGTACTGTCTTTATTTGTGCAGCATTATAAAATTAATGCATTGTCAGGCCTGGTTTTGAGCAAATATTCTTGCAAAAGATGTTATAAGGTTCTGCTTATAGTAGTTGCTTATTAGGTAGCAGAACAGAAAACAGATTATTCTTATGATTAGTATGACATGGAAATGAACAGGCTTTCACTATGTGTTGTATCTTGGTGAGAAGGAAACAATTTACCTGGATATACAGTAGGTCCCAGGTATTTAGAACAATCTTCTGTTCCCTATTTTGGAAATGTTGCATATGTTGTAATGTTTTGGTGGTTTTATTTTATTTTTATTTTTTTTAAAAGCAGGTGTTGTAATAGGGAATTCTCCTTCCCAGGTACAGTAAAAGATATTTCATTAGCTCTTCCTTCTCTTGGAAGCAGAAATCATTGTTAACAATTGCATCCATCCTTCATTGGCCAAAAGAACAATTTGCTATAAGACTAGCCTGCCATTTTCAGAAGTTTAACCTGCTGATTAGTGAAAAACCATTTTCTATAATATTGTCATTGATAATATTTGGGCTAACCTGTTGATTGTTGTTTTTTTATTTTTTTATTTTTCTTTCACTTTTTATATACATTAGATGTTGGGTCGATTCAATTATTAGATAGAGACCTCCTCATCTGAAATATTTGTTTATATAGTATATTTTTCTTGTTAAATAAGGATGAGAAAGTTTATAACTATTTGTAGACCCATTATGTAAGGGAAGGAGAATTTATCAGGTTTTTTTTTCAGCATCCAGCCACATTGTACTTTTTTATGTTTAATGTTGGATGTTAATGTATTGAAAATATTGTCATTGCAAAAATGCCTAGCTTCTCTGCAGAGCATTGTTTCTAGCCAGGTGCTTTTAAAATTATTTTATATTGTATCTGAACTATGTGTCGATTCCCATAAAAGATTAAATTCATGTGATTATATTTTTTAACTGAAAACATATTCTTCATATTAGAAAGGATTTTAAGAAAAACATATATCTATTATTTTTCTTACAATTAACATGACATATATATCTTAATAGCAATATGGCGTTCATCAATCTGAAAAGCAGATTCTGCACCTGCGGGAATAACACTAGGAAAATGATAATGACGACCATATCTGGACTTCAGAAATCTGGATCGTGGTAGATGGCAGCAGAATGATCTGTTTAATTCTTCGTTGCCATTTCATGGTCATGCATTATGTTTTCAAATTCAGAATTCACTTCTGCCTTTACAAAAGTTATTCACATCTTTCCATTCTAACTCTGTAATTAAACTAATGTGTAGGCATAAAGATAGATACATAATTCAAAAGAATCAGTAAAAACTAACTTTACATGTTTATTTGGAACAAAATAAATCACAGGGAAAAATTAACATCAAATACTGGTTTTGCATATTGCTTTTTTAATGCTAAAAACAATAGTCATGATCCTCAGAGAGAAAGATGAATCGGAAGCACAGGCCAGGGTTTGCTCACTAACTCTTGCTGAAATTTTCAGATATTCATGGAAGTCTAAAAAAAAGAGCTGTTTGAAAGAAATGATGTTCTTGTGAACAATTCTGAATAATTTTTGACACAAGTACAATCCTACAGACAACTGCCTTACTAAAAATTCATCTGTGATGTTTTTTCAGGTCTCTGAAGTAGCTTCATCTTTTTCTAAACTATACACTTTTATAATGGCCTCCTAATATTGCCAGTGATTTAAACTTTTATTTCCTAAGACTTCTCTTTTTTTTTATGTCTGCTCTTCCAGTAATTCAAGTCTCCTAGTGATTCTCTCTTCCACTGCTGATACTTCCCTTAAAATTGCTCACAACTGATGATTAACATTTCATTGACCTTTTATGTCTACTAAGATTCCAGTATTAATTCATTCTTTGATTTCTGGAATATTTTCCTTTTGGGTGAAACCATTAATAGAGTTTTCATCTCCCAAATTTTCATTTAGCAGCATGTATAAAACATTGGTCCATTCTACTCACAACATTATTTCTCACTCAAATGATGCACTAAATATTTGTTATAGAATAATTATTCCATAGTAATGAATAAAGGAGGCTAACCAATAATGGAAAAAAATGATTAACTATTATACTATAGGATCTACCCCACAAGATGGATAACATTTTAAAAGGTTACATAAATAGGATTCAAAGACAAGCATAACATTTTTGGTCTAATTTATTGTTTATATATGTGAGAAACCAGTCAGAATTTTGACAGTCATAAAGTGAAGCAGCAAGCAGTTTATTGCATGTAAAATACGTTCTTGCAAGAGCGGGTGGCTAACAAGTAGGCACACAGAGGAATACATTTCTTCAACTTTTTATTCCCTCCACCCGAACCACAAATCCCTCCCTGTAGCCCCCTTTGACAAAGACCACAGAGTTGCAATCTTCCCGGAATGCCTCTTTCTCCATGAATTTCCCCATGCTTAATCTGTTTCCCCACCTTTGCACAGTTCCCCTTTTTCCATACTACCTTTTGTCCCTTTTTTATTTCTTAACCAATATTTCTTGTTTCCTTACAATCCTTGCTGCATAAGCATAATAAATTGAGGCAAGCGATTAATTAATTTCTTCACTATATTACTAGACTGTGTGGTTAAAACTGTTAACTAATCTGCTTGACCAAGCTGACTCACTTATCAGAATAACAGTTTCTTCCTGTTTTCCAGTCTTGAACTTTTTACCTTTAATGTCCCAATGTCCTACTGAACTTTTATACCCATAATTCTTAAAAATTGCTTTCTTTGCAAAAACAACATTATCTCCATCAGTTTCTTACATATATGCTACTGCCTTCTATGGCAAACATTACATTGGTGCATGTATACAGTATATTATCTAAGGACATAGACATTAAGAATCTTACTTGACATTTCAAAAATGCTGAATTGTGATTTGAAGACCCCTTGATTTAAATAATAAATTTATGGTAATTATTTTCTTGAATGTAATTTTCTTGCCTGGAAATAATGGGGCAGGGGACTTCATTTGTTACAGTTTATTTATATGCATTGAATCATAGTTGTTAAGTAAGTTTGTGTATCATATACAACTTAGAAATAATAAATACAGATATTCAACTATTGCCTATAAATGCAACCTAGAAACTATCTCTATAATTTAGAGAGAAATATAGTAAAACTTGTTTTAATAATTTTTTAAAAGAGCAGTGAGATAATGCTAAAATATTTTTGTAGCCCAGTTTGGATTTCATGTCCCTGTTCTGATAAGCAAGCTGCCATTAAATACAAGGTAGCATTAAAACCAGAAAAAATATAGTACTGTATGATAATTCTTAGAGGAGTTCTCAGGCTTTCAGCTTTCAATCAGAATAGTGCTGGAAGGTCTTCTAGTCCAACCCCCTGCTCAAGCAGGAGACCCTATACCAGTGATGGCTTACCTTTTCCGGACCGAGTGCCCAAAGCATGCGTGTGCGCGCTCGAATGCACACATGCGCGCCTGAACCCCCAAAATACAATGTGCATGCTGCCCCGCACATGGACCCCACCCCTGCTCATCTGTGCGTGTCCCCCCGCACGCACCCCGCACATGCGCGGCAGAGACCTGACGACCGGTGGGAGGCGCACGCGCATGCGCGGCAAAGCTGAACTGGGGCGACGGCTCGCATGCCCACAGAGAGGGCGCTGCATGCCACTTGTGGCACGCATGCCATAGGTTCGCCATCATGGCCCTATACCATTTCAGATAGGTGGTTGTCCAGTATTTTCTTAGAAACCTCCAGTGATGAAGCACCTACAACTTCTGAAGGCAAGCTGTTCCACTGGTTAATTGTCCTCACTGTTTCTCCTTAATTCCAAGTTACTTCTCTCCTTGATTACTTTCCATCCATTGTTTCTTGTCTTGTCTTCTGGTGCTTTGGAAAATAAGTTGACCCCCTCTTCTTTGTGGCAGCCCCTCAAATACTGGAATACTGCTATCATGTCACCCTAGTCCTTCTTTTCTCTAGACTGGCTATACCCAATTCCTGTAACCGTTCTTCATGTTTTTGTCTCCAAACCCTTAATCATCCTAGTTGCTCTTCTTTGCACTTTTTCCAAAGTCTCAACATCTTTTTGTAATATGGTGACCAAAACTGGATGCCGTATTCCAGGTATGGTCTTACTAAGCCTTCATAAAGCGGTACTAATATTTCACGGAATTTTGATTCTATGCCTCTGTTTATACAACCAAGGATTGTATTAGCTTTTTTGGCTACTGCCACGCACTGCTGGCTCACGTTTAAGTGATCATCCAGTAGGACTGCAAGGTCCCTGTCAGGTCCCATATATTTCTATTGGGATGCTGGCATTCTGGTGGGAGGGGGGAGGATTGCAGAGATCTCTATATGAAGTTTCTGTTTCTATTTCCTTCTTGGAGAGATCTCTATATGAAGTTTCTGTTTCCTGCATTGCTGTGCTGTGAGTTTCTGTTTCCTGCATTGCTGTACTGTGGGAGAGGTTTTGTTTGCACTGCTTTAAATTGCTGTTTTTTAAATGGGAAGATTTAGTTCCTGCCTAGACCTCTTGCTATCATAAGCCTTTCAATAAAAGCTCCTTTTGGAACAACTTCAGTTTCAAGAGTACTGCTTCCTTGCGAAGATTTGGAGAGGCAAGACCTTGCATTAGGCAGGAACTGCAAACTGGTCAACCTGGAGAGGTAACAGCCCTACTGTGGGGACCGTGCACACCATGTCTTGCCAGGGCAGCGACCACAAAGGCGCTAAATGCTGGGGGAGAACCCCCCCCCAAGACCCAAGCAGAGGAGGCCCTCAATGCCTGGATCAAGGAGAATATCGCCTCAAGCACCACTGCCAAGCCGAGGTGGTCCATCGGCGTTGGGAAAAAGGAAGGCTGGGGCGGCAGGACCAAGGATGTCACCCTCACCCGTGGGAGCCACTGACCTGGCTGGAAGCAGGAGATGGGAGACCTCTACGACGATGACAAACTGGAAGAAGCCCCAGACCGGTCCAACCAACTCCTGAGGGAAGCCATGAACCTCATGAGGGAGGCCATCCATGGCATGCGGATCCAGGGCGCCCTGGCTTGCGCTGCGGGCAAGGTAGGAGCGCAAAAGGCGGCTACCGATGAACGAAGGGGATCCCCAACCCAGCGGCATCTACTGAAATCGCAGGGGCTACTGGCGAACCCATTGCCACTATGGAAGATCCACCCAGGAGACATCTCAATGCAAAGCAAGGCCTGCGACTTGATGGGAGGAGGCTTCCACCCTTAGAACAGAAGGCGTGTCAAATTCAACGGGAATCCCCAGCAACTGGGATTTTTCCTCGCATATGTACTGATCTACATGCAGGAGTATGGGAGTGACCTCCCTACAGAAGGGGCCAAAGTCAGGATTGTCACACTGGCTCTAGAAGGATCAACTGCACGTTGGATGGTGAGCCTCCGTAATGCAGATGCACCGGAGCTCCGTAACTTTAACCACTTCATGACAGCCCTGAGAGAGAGAGAGAGATTTGAGGATCCCATAGCCGACCTCAAGGCTAGAGACCGCATAAGGCACGTCAGACAGGGGCACCGTCCAGTCACCGAGTACATCAAAGAGTTTCATGACCTGACTTGCCACATAGATTGGCCAGAGGAAAGACTCATGAGTTGGTTCAAAGATGGCTTAAACGATGACCTGTAGAATGCCTGCGTTGCCCATGGAGCCCCAGTCTGCCTGCACAGCTGGTGTGTCTTGGATGAGGAAGCTGAAATCGACCAAACTCGAAACCAGTACCACGCAAGGCGCTCCTGGAAGAGATCCCCACCAGAAGGGAGAAGGGAGGGAACTAAGCCTCGCTCTGCCCCACTACGCTCAGCCGCCTGTTTCAATTGCGGGAAGGAAAGCCACTGCGCAGCCGAGTGCCGTGCGAGGATGCCCACCCGGAAAGGAGAGAAGCAGGTCAGAGGGAAACCCTCAAAGCCACCAGCGTGTTCCAGAGACACCGCCCTAAAGACCCATGTTGAGTTCCTGCCGGAATTAATTATGGTGCGAGGAACTCCGACCCCTCTGGTGAAGAAACCCAATCAGTCAGAGAGAGACTACGAAGACCCTTTGGTAAGTGAGGTTAGCATTAGCAATAGCACTTAGACTTATATACCGCTTTATAGTGCTTTACAGCCCTCTCTAAGCGGTTCACAGAGTCAGCATATTGCCCCCAACAATCTGGGTCCTCATTTTACCCACCTCGGAAGGATGGAAGGCTGAGTCAACCTTGAGCCTGGTGAGATTTGAACCGCTGAACTGCAGCTAGCAGTCAGCTGAAGTAGCCTGCAGTACTGCACTCTAACCACTGCGCCACCTCGGCTCTAAGGTTGTCGAACCCCTTACAACTCCTATAGAACTGTTAATTCCATTAACGGGGAGAAAAGTAAGACTTAAAACATTGCTGGATTCAGGGTGCACGAGAAGTCTAATAAGCCCGACTCTGGTCGGGGAACTGGGCATTCGACTAAGGCCACTAAAAACTCCAGTCTTGTTCTGCCAACTTGACGGGTCCATTGTGAGTGCGCTCCGGCCACATTTGCTACTGAACCACTCGAACTAACGATGGCAAATCACTCCGAAACCATTGCTTTCTTTTTTGCTGTTGTTGTTGTTATTTATGCAATTTTGTTTGTTATATATAAAATTTCCATATTCACAATAGCAGTGTACTGTCTGGGTACAATCTCTTTTACATACACATAATAAATCTTGTACACACAATAAATATGACTGTTATTCTCAAAATCTATTCGCCATGGTCTTCACTTATCCTTATTAAACGCTCTTGTCAGGTTCCGGATTCACGCAGCAAGAAAACACTCGACAACCAAAGGAACAGGGTTATAGCTATTTATCTTCAGCATTCTGGCACGAACTCACAATCACTCAATGTAATGCAGTGAAATATTGTCAGCGTCAGCTTGTTAGTGCACCCACCACCGCTTTTAACTACTGCGCTCCACCCTGTGTGTCCGCCTACCGGCACCCCCCCTCCCATTAAGCAATCAGCCTGGAGTCTCCATAAGCTACGATTAGAAATCTAACATCCCTCATCACGCATGCGGAACAGCCACTCGCATGCATGGAATGGTCGCGCCTCCCAGCTGGGCTGATGTCCGAGCAAGCTGTATGCCGAGCGCACCTCTCAGCTGATTCCCGAGCACGTTGTCTTCTAACCACGCCTCTCAGCTGGGCTGCCTCTCGAGCGTGCTGTTCTCCGATCGCGCCTCCCAACTGGGTTGCCTCCGGAACACGCCAGCTGACAAGATATCTTGTCCAGGCAACAGAAGTAGGACTCCAAACATACAGCGCGCCTGAATGGCAGCCCTGCCACTCCGGGGCTGACAGCTCTGTTCATTTTTCTCTATAATCAATTTATACTATCAGACATTATAAACATCATGTAAACATCACATTTATAACCATTATCCTCCAAGTCATAGTGTTTACTTATCCTAATTATTCAATATTCGTTATTTAATTAAAATTACTTCATCTTAGTTTACATATCCTCCTTAATTCTAAATTTCTAACTTCTGCTATTTTCTAACCATTAATAAAATAGTTCCCAAGTTAAAGAATAATATTTTCCCCATTTCTAGTTTCTACCTCTATACTAATTTTTAATAGAACAACTCCTATATTAGATTGTATTCTACATCTATCCCTCATCTCTTGCCCATTTTCGTATCTCATCTCTTACTGACTTCTTGGCACATCTCCCATACTCCTCCCTTGGGGTCTTATATCTTCTTATATCATTCATGTTTAAGTATTTCATCTGTCTTTATCACTTCTTCACTCTGTTGAGCCTTCAGTAGACCTTTCAATGATCCTTTCCTCACTTCAGGGGTGTCTTTCCATGTATCCTCTTCTGTTTTTTGATCTCTTAAAGTGTAATTTACCTTTAATATTTCATCAGCTTTTACTATATCTTGTTTTTCTTTTTGTATCCTTTGTCGTTTTTCCTCCCCTGTCCTTTCCTCTGTTCTTTCTATTTTCTCCTCTACTTCCTGGATTTCATATTCATTATTCAGTGTCATTTGCTCATAATTTTCTGGTCTCACAACTACATCATGTATTAATTCCTTTATCTCCTTATGATTCTTTGTCATCATTTCCTACGTACCTTGGAGCAAAATAATATTTCTTTTAATAATACATTTATTTCCCCCTGTTGTACCATTTTGCCTTATTTTAATGAATTAAAAAGTTACTCAGTAATTTATCCAGATCCCAATGTCCCAATTATTTATTACACCAAGAAAGCCAATATTAGAGTAGTTCACAAAATCACTCCCTTAAATAGTCCATTAGCAACCTTCACTTAGTTTCAAAACAAATCCAAGCTGTTTCCCACTCTCACACTGTCCAGCATATTTGTAATCCTCAAGGTTCTAAGATTTGAATGTTTTCACAGTCTGTCTCCAAACACCAAGTACAATCAATTTGCAGGTGCTGCTTAGTGTATTCCAGCTAATTTGTAGACTAAACAACTTTCACTCCTTCCACTTTTTTCAGCTCTATGATGTCTTCTCCGGCCAGTAGGTGTCACTGTTACTCTTTTTCTCCACTTTTGCTGCGAATAAAATATCTCCAAAAATGTTTTCCAATAATTTTCTAAAGTCCTTCAAATCAAGGTGGCAATAAAAGTATAATCCAATATTTTAAAACAATTTAAATTGCTAAAAACTAGCCAATCCAGTCTATCCTTTATCTTTAAGGTTGCTTCTGTCTGCAATTTCTTTTCTTTCTTTTCCAAATCTGACAGTAGCTCCAGGTCTTAGTCGCTGCTATTCAACTCAATTAAGTCCTACTTTCCAAAGGGGGTGTTTTTTAGGGGAAATTCCACGGCAAAAGTTAGAAAGTTCTTACCCAGACCGAGCACACTGTTACAGGATCTTTCCTTTCTTCTTTTCCGTTTCAGCTGTCACGGCTTCGGTTCAGCCATAATGGCCATCTTCTCTTCTGCCGGTTAAAAGGGCTTTCTTCAGGTCAAACGAGGAGACTGCGCTCTCCTCGCGACCACCAAAGCATCCCCTCTGTCTTCGTCACCCCTACAGGGTGACTTTCGGCCCCGCAGAGCCTCCTGGCTGGAAGAATTCGGCGGGACTTCACGGAGCTACCACTCGTCCACACTGTTTCACTGCGATGTCAGCTGCCTTCTCCCCAAAATCATTGCTTTCATTGTGACACCAGGGATGGACTGGCCCCTAGTTCTGGGACTGACCTGGTTAAAGAAATGGAACCCAAGGGTGAACTGGATGGAGGGGACCCTCCAATTCCCTAATAATGAATTAATCCGGAGTGAGGAACCCCACCAGACTGGAATACAGCAGAGTGAGGAGGTAGCTGCGACTGCGGCGAATGGACCCCTACCGGGCATCCCCAGAGAATACCGAGATTTGATGGATGTTTTCAGCGAAGTGGCCTCAGATGAACTTCCCCCCATAGGTCTACAGACTGTGCCATTGAGATTTAACCAGGGGCCAAACTACCTAAGCCGAAACTTTACAATATGACTCCCCGGGAACTGGATGATCTGCGGAAATTTATAGACAAAAATCTTGAGCGTGGGTTCATTGAACTGGCAAGACCCAAGGTGGCCACCCCAATCCTGTTCCGGGAGAAGGATGGCTCGTTATGCTTATGTGTGGATTATAGAAATTTGTACACTATTTGCAAGGAAAATCTCTATCCCCTACCCCTAATGAAGGACATGCTGGCCCATCTGGCAAAGGGGAGAATTTTTTCCAAACTAGACTTAAGGGAGGCTTGTTACCGGATCCGGATCCGGGAGGGGGATGAATGGAAAACAGCATTTAATTGTCCATTGGGATGTTTTCAGTTCAAGGTTTTGCCATTCGTGCTCCAAGGGGCTCCTGCCATTTTCATGCAGCTAATTAATGAGGTGCTGCATGAGCACTTGTATAAGGGAATTTTGGTTTATCTTGATGATATATTGATTTATACTGAAACTAAGACTCAACATGTTAAATTGGTGCAGGAGGTCTTGAAGAAACTAAGGGCAGCTAAGTTGTTTGCCAAACTCTCCAAATGTGAATTTCACCAAGATAAAATAGATTACCTAGGGTACTGAATCTCTCACCAGGGGGTAGAAATGGACCCCACAAAAGTCAGAGCAATCATCGAGTGAGAAACCCCCCACACTCGTAAGCAATTGCAGAGCTTCCTGGGGTTCACTAACTTTTATCGGCAGTTTATCCCCTCTTTTTCCCGAATAGTGTTGCCGATTACAAATCTGTTAAAAATCAAAGGGGTAGATAAACCGAAACCTAGCCAACCACTGAAGTGGACTATGGACTGCCAAGCGGCATTTGAGAAACTGAAAAGACTCTTTTGGCCGAATCTGTGTTAAAACACCCAGACCTAGAGAAACCATTTGTAATTCAGGCCGATGCCAATGATGTGGCAGTCGGTGCAGTTTTACTCCAAGAGAATGAAGAAGGCAAATTACAACCATGTGCATACACCTCTAGGAAATTAACTGAAACTGAACAGAGATGAACAATATGGGAAAAAGAGGCTTTTGCAGTCAGGTGGGCACTCCTAACTTGGAGACATTTCTTAGAAGGAAGCAAAACCTTTCCAAGTATGGACCGACCACAAGAATTTGGAAGCACTCAAAACCCCATGGAAAATGTCCCCAAAACAGGTCCGATGGGCACAGTACTTCCAACGCTTTAATTTCACTTTGAAGTATTTACCGGGAGGAAAACACTTTTTGGCAGATGCCTTGTCCAGACTACCGCAATACAACAGTGTTAAGGCAGAAGTAATTAAGCCCATGCTCCCAGCCTCCCAATTAGAGGCTAAAGTTGTCACGCGCTCTCAGACAAAGAATGACCCCTCCACCTGAGACAATGCCACCACCACAGAATTCAAAAAGACCTTGGAAACAGATGAGTTGTTTAGTGCCCATAGACATACTTGCATAATAAAAGATGGGTTAGCTTGGGTGGGAAATAAGCTGTATGTCCCAGCTAGGGAAAGACTGAAAGCTATGCAAGCTTGTCACGACTCCAAATTAGCTGGTCACTTTGGTTTTGTAAAAATGTTACATTTATTGAAATGGCAGTTCTGGTGGCCCTCATTAAAAAAAGACATAGAAAGCTATGTAGCAAGCTGCTCCATTTGCACTGCCGCTAAATGCAGGCAGGGGATAAATCCTGGTCTACTGCAGCGGGTGGCCGACCCTTCAGCACTATGGAGAGAGATCTCCATGGATTTCATTGTAGAATTGTCAGAGAGTTCTGGAAACACAGTGATCTGGGTTGTCGCAGACCTTTTCTCAAAGCAGGTTCATTTCGTCCCATGCCAAAAGATCCCTACAGCCAAAGCCTTGGCTAAACTGTTTTTGGTCCACATATACCACTTGCATGGGGCCCCATGACGTATTATTTCAGACAGAGGGGTCCAATTCACATCCAAGTTCCGGAAAGCCTTTTTGGACCTACTCGGAACCGAACAGGGACTTAGTTCTAGTCATCATCTGCCAACAAACGGGGTCACGGAACGAACGAACTCAGTTCTGGAACAGTACCTGCGTTGTTTTATTAACTATCAGCAGGACAACTGGACCGAGCTATTGCCTTTTGCAGAAGTGGTTTATAATAATGCAGTTCACACTAGCACAGGTTTTACCCCATTCAGAGTGGCCATAGGGAAAGAATTTAATGCTATGCCTGAGTTACCCTCACATGATCCAGAAATCCCCTCATTGAAACAGTGGATCAGTCATTTGCAAACCATTTGGCCAGTGGTCCACAAAGCCTTGGATGAAGCCAAGACTGCCTATAAAGCACAAGCAGATAAGAAACAAATAGAACCTAGACCTTACAAAGTGGGGGACAAAGTTTACCTTTCCATCAAGTTTCTAAAATTTTGCAGCAGTCTAAAAAGCTGGGCCCTAAATACATTGGGCCTTTCCCCATCGTTCATATTATTAACCCTGTCACGGTGGAATTGCAACTCCCTAAGTCATTACGGCAAGTCCACCCCGTTTTCCATTGTAGCTTGCTGAAGCCTGAAGTCACCTCTGACCTTCGTCCGGCTACTACCCCTGTTCCACCCCCTATTATGGTAGACGGTGAACAACATTTCGAAGTTCAAGAAATTCTAGACTCTAGGAAATTCCGCTGAGCCACTCAGTACCTGGTGGTTTGGAAACACGTCCCCTTCTCACACAATGAATGGGTTCACAAAAAACATGTGCATGCCCCTAAATTAATATGTATATTTCATCAATTGTACCTTGACAAACCTCGCTGATTTTATGTTTTCTTTGTCTCCCCTTCCCTCTTTTTGTTTTCTTTCAGGTGAACTTCCCGTTTTTCTAGGGGGGCGGCATGTCAGGTCCCATATATTTCTATTGGGACGCTGGCATTCTGGTGGGAGGGGGGAGGATTGCAGAGATCTCTATATGAAGTTTCTGTTTCTATTTCCTGCTTGGAGAAATCTCTATATGAAGTTTCTGTTTCTGTTTCCTGCATTGCTGTACTGTGGGAGGGATTTTGTTTGCACTGCTTTAAATTGCTGTTTTTTAAGTGGGAATATTTAGTTCCTGCCTAGACCTCTTGCTATCACAAGCCTTTCAATAAAAACTCCTTTTGGAACAACTTCAGTTTCAAGAGTCCTGCTTTCTTGTGAAGATTTGGAGAGGCAAGACCTTATATTCCCTCTCTCAGTTACTTCTATTGAGCCAGGTTTCACCTAATCTGTACTTGTACCTTTGGCTTTAGTTTTTCCTGCAAGGTGTAAAACCTTGCTTTTCTCCACATTAAATTTCATGTTGTTGGATAGGGCCCATTGTTCAAGTCTGTCAAGATCTTTTTGGATTCTGAGTTTGTCTTCTGGGGTGTTGGCTATTCCTGCCAGCTTAGTGTCTGCAAATTTGATAAGTTCCCCTTCTATTCCCTCATCTAAGTCATTTATGAAGATATTGAAGAGTACTGGGCCTAAGATGGAATCTTGTGGTACCCTACTGCTTACTTCCCTCCTTGTAGATACAGTACCATTAAGAACTACTCATTGAGTACAGTTTGTCAGCCAGTTACACATCCATCTGGTGGTGATGCTGTTTATCCCACATTTTTCTAGTTTACCAGGAAGTAGGTTGTGGTCTACTTTGTTGAATGCCTTACTGAATTCTAAGTATACTATGTCCACAGCATTTCATCACTTTGTCAAAGAATGAAATAAGATTGGTTTGGCATGATCTGCTTTTAACAAATCCGTGCTGTCTACTAGTTATAACTTTATTTGTTTCTAGATGTTCACAGATCTGTTTTTTGATTATTTTTTCCAGTTTCTTCCCAGGCATTGATGTTAGACCGATTGGTCTGTAGTTTCCTGGGTCTGTTTTTTTTTTTTTTTTTTTAAGTTTAAATATATGAAAGATTGCTTTTCCTTCTGGTTTATGCATTATATATTTAAAACCCTGGTGTAAACTGTATCAGACCTTGGTGGTTATTATAGTCTTTGATGGCTTGTGCATTATAATATAACTATTAGTCAAATGTATTGAATGTAGGTACTGTTGTACATTCAGTACAAATCTTGTGAAATTGCTTTAGCACATGCCAATTATATGTTTATTTTCTTTGCAGGAATCTCTTTACAAACTTAGAACATAAATGTGCTAAAGCCTACCAACCATTACAGACTTGACTTCTGCAAATATTTTGGTCTTCTCTGGCCATGTTGTACAATTGGTGTTCCATGAGGAATTTGTCTTCATGAAGATTCCTAATATTGGTAATGTGATGAATAAATTTGAGATCCTTGGGGTTGTAGGTGAAGGTAAGCATATATTCATGAATAAATTTAATTGGGGTTTGAGAAGAGATGTGAGCATAACTAGAAAGAAGTAGGTGAGACATTGATTACAGAATGCAGTTTTTGTTTTGCCATGGCTAGAAATATACAATGTTTCTAATCACTGATATGGCATGATAGAATTTCTGACTCATTTTTTCTGCTATTTGACCAAATTAATTCCTGATATATAACCAAAATGGAAAATCTAAATGACTGATATTATAGTAGGACAAAATAAAATGAATAGAACAGCAATTTTTCTATCATAAAGGCTTTAAGTCTTTATGTTACAGTTTTCTAATCTTATGAGAGCTTTCTTTCTTCCTTTGAAGCCTGGGAAAGAAAGGGTACACCCTTTTATATGTGAGATATTCAAAATCAAGAAGAGATCTTGATTGCTTGTCCAACTGAGCTTCGAGCTGTATTATAATGCTGAGTTTCAAAACTCTCACAGAAGATTTTGTCGTTTCCATGCCTCTGCAAGCACATATTTTTAAAAAGTAATGTTTTGGCACGCGAACCAAAAAAGGTTCGCCATCACTGCATTAGATGTTGCCATGGTTTAATTGAACATAACATGTAAACATTCACAGTGCAGGGCGGAAATAGTATGTGAACCCCTAGCCTAATGACTTCTCCAAGAGCTAATTGGAGCCAGGAGTGAGCCAACCTTGACTCCAATCAGTGTGATGATATTGGATGTGTTGCTGACAGCTGTCCTGCCCTTTAAAAACACACAC
>QLTV01004225.1:265205-290958 GCA_003457575.1 Thermophis baileyi
GTTTGGTTGAGGTTATTGCTGCCAAAGGAGGGTCAACCAGTTATTAAGTTCAAAGGTTCACATACTTTTTCCTCCCTGCACTGTGAATGTTTACATGTTATGTTCAATTAAACCATGGCAACATCTAATGTTTGTGTAGTATTATTTTAAGCAGACTGTGTTTTTCTATTGTTGTGATTTAGATGACGTTCAGAGCACATTTTATGACCAATTCATGCAAAACTCCACGTAATCCCAAGGGGTTCACATACTTTTTCTTGCAACTGTATCAGTTTTTATTTGGAAATTCCACAGTATTTCAATCTGCTCATTTTTGACTACTTTTTCAACTAAATATTCCCACCAACTTTTCATTAGTGCACATGGTATTTTTAATAGATGTTTCAGTGAATCATTTTGAAGACTATATTATGTTGTTGTTTATAATCAGTTTCTGCAATCTTCTTGCAAGGAGCTGAATATATGATCTACTGTTTCTTCTGCTTCTTTGCAGAATCTGTATTTTAATCATTTGATGATTGTTTAGTTCTGGCTTTGTTTGCATTAGTTCGAATAGCTTGCTCTTGAGCAGCTAAAATCAAACCTTTCATTTTCTTTTTTTAATATTCTATTTGTAAACCATTGCCAGGTCTTATTTGTATCACTTTCCCCTCTATCTTTTGAGGAGATTGACCATGTAATGTTTTTCCTTGCCAGCATTCTGTTTATGTTTTTATTACATTATTTCAATATTCATTTTTAGTATTATTAGTATTAGTATTATTTAAGATTTAATCTTCAATTCAATTCACAGTCTGGGACTGGTAAAAACTTAACAGTTCAGGTCCTAACCAAGGACCTAAGAGCTGTTAAGTTAACTCCATGTATCTAGGCAACCTTTTGGGTATTGCTCCAAGGGCTCCTATTACTATTGGTACAACCATTTATTTCTTCCTCCACAATCGCTCAACTTCAATTTGCAGATTGCAGTATTTTGTTACTTTTTTTAGTTGTTTCTCTTCAATTTGTGCATCACCTGGTATTTGCAATATCAATGAACCAGACTTTTTTCCACAAAAGTGATGTCAGGCGTGTCAGTCTTTGGATTTGAAAGTCCCACAAGCTCTTGACCTGTTCATTCTCAAGAACTTTGTCAGTTGGTGTTCCCAGTAATTTTTGCTGCATTATTTATTATTATCATCATCATCATCATCATTATTATTATTATATTATTATTATTATTGCCTTTTTAAATATATGTATAATACTTTCTACAATGTACATATGAATGTTGAAATTTGATATATATATATTTTTAATTTTGGGCTATAGGAGCCTATGGTGTTGTGCTTAAGTGCAGACACAAGGTAAGTAAAACAATCTATGTTGTGCTTTATTATCTCTGTTTTGGTTTTCCCAGACCATGGTTTGGTTCCATATGCCTGCAAGTTGCCCTGGCTTGTGTACTGTTCATTGTGAATGAGAATCTGTTTCTTTCCTTTCCTTGTTTAAATCTACCTATAGTTTGGTTCAGGGGTGGGTTCTAACTTACCTCGTTGCCGGTTCGCAAATTTTTTTTTAAAAAAAAGCCAAAAACAAGATGGTGACGCATGCGCAGTGCCAGAAACTCGGCTTCTGCGCATGCGCAGAAGAAAAAAATTTCAAATTTTTTTTTCAAAAAAAAAAATGGCGGTGCCCACGGACTGGCACCGACCAAACCGGATCGGTGACATCATCGTGACATCACCAGCGGGTCAGTACCAGTTGGGGCGAACCGGAAGGATCCCACCTCTGATTTGGTCCTTCATTTAAAATGCTTATCCATGGTTTTCACATAGTTCCTTGTTGTCATGGGTTACAGTAATTCAGATTGGCAAATTAGTGTTTTCTGCAGAAAAAGAGAAATTTGCTCAATTGTAAAGAAAAGGGAAGCTAATTTTCATTATGAAAACTATTATTTTGCCTTAATCTCAATGATCCAACTCTGCTGTAGAGAAGTGTTGTATTTAAATGATTTTTTTTCTGTTAAACTAATTATTTTTAAACCCAATCTAAAAAGATGCTTTTGAGAGTTTTGATTCAAAAACCTGAATTTCTACTTTAAAACTTTGGCTATCTTTGGCTAGATTCTAGGCTTTGTGAATAATGTGCAGTGTTCTTTGTTTTATTTTTTAAATATAAAGATAATAATCTATATTCTCAAACTATAGAAAAGTATAAAAAGTTTTATTGCTTAGATAAAATATATTGTCTGAATTAGACAGAATGTATTAAAGATCAATCTAAAGATTAGCTGCTGCTTGAGGGGGGGCTGTTTGCCTGGCGAATTTACTCTTTCTATAATGCCTATCTTTCCCTATCATGTTATTCTTCCCATCACTTCATCTTATTTCCCCTTTCTTTTTTTATGTACCAAGTGCAGTTATCTCCCACTCTTAACTTATTTTATCCTCTTACTTTCCATATTTTTTTGTATCTGCAGAAAGGACTTTCTGCATGTATGTGTGTGTATTTACATACATCGGTGGCAGGGGTGGGTTCCAACTTACTTTGCTGCCGGTTCGCTCCCTTCCGCGCTGCGTGGGCGCACCGCGTGGGTGCGCCGCATGGGCACGCATGCGCAGTAACAAAAAAAAAGCCAAAAAAAAGATGGCAACTGCATGCACAGTGCCAGAAGTCGGCTTCTGCGCATGCTCGAAGGAAAAAAATTCAAAAAAAAAAATTCAAAAAAAAATTCAAAAAAAAATTCAAAAAAAAGATGGCGGCCCCCACGGACCGGCACCGACCGATCCGGTTCGGTGATGTCATCGTGACATCTCCAGCGGGTCGCTACTGGTTCGGGAGAACCGGTCCGAACCGGGAGGAACCCACCCCTAATCTGTGGTGCAAGAGTGTGTTATGTGTAAGAGAAAGATCAGATGATACATGCAGATAATAGTATTTATTAAACTTGTATGCCATCCAATTCTCAGTGACTCTGGGCAGCTCACAACAATCTAAAAAATTACAATAAAATTAACAAAACATAATAAATAAAGATAAAAGACAACAAGCACAAAGAAGTTAAGGAACTCAGTCTCCCTCACCAAAGACCTGGGTCAGGATGAAGCAAGTAAATAAATGGAGTAAATAAGTAAATAAGAACGTAATTTTAGTTAGCAATTATTAATTGGATTAATGTTTTTTTTATAGTAGTCCTCTTCAGTACTTCTTTCTTCTTCTTCTCATTTCTTCTCTTTTCCTTGGGGTGTTGCTTCTTGCAGACGTATATTAAAGAATACATATGGATACATTAATCAGGCATAAGAACCTCTACAGTTGTAAGTTGGATTTGGCAATCCTAGATTGATAGGGAGGATTCTATAGGATTTTTGTTAGTGGTCATTTATTCTTTTATCTCCTATTTTGGTAGGAAATAAGCCTGAATACAAGCTCCTCCTTCCTTTGGATAAATGCAAAATAGTATTCTTTCTCAGTAATACTAAACTATTTTTTTACAAAAAAAAACCATTGAAAAGTGCGCTAAAAAGAACAAAAGACAAAACACATATACATGTATTATCCCCCCAGTTGAATACTTATAAATATATTGCAACAATGTTAGTTTCCCGCATTATGAAGCAGGCCCAAATTTATAAATTTCTATATCTATTTGCAACTTATTTGACCTATCATTTTTATCTACTATTTATAAAAGCAAAGCAGTTTACAGTAAAGCAATAGCAAAATCCTCTGTTAACACTCTATTATTGAATTTAACTTGTAGAAAGTCTACTACCGCTTCTTATCTATTACAAAGTACCACAACTGTTGCCATACACTAAATAAATAAATAAATAACTGTTATCACTGTTATCTCTGATCTGTCCAGGATCAAATATCCTCGTTTGCTTCTTAATAATAAAGCTTTTCCTTAAAATTTTGATTATGGAGTTTCGCAACAATTTCATCTTATTCCCCAAAATCATAAAGCTTTGCTATGAATATCTCCACAGCTTCTGTCATTCAAAAAATCTCTCTGTAAACAAAAACATAACATCTATCCTCCCCCCAAAAAATCTAGTTGAAATTGTTTTTCAACTGGATATAATATGTCCATTCCCCAATTACCATCAATTTTCTTAGGAAAATCCGATTTATCACTCATCGAGTCTGTCAACTCCGATTCTGTAAAGTCCTTATCCCTTTTAGTCTTCTCAAATACATCCACCACTTTCAAATCAAGCTCCCGTTTTAAGTCTGGTTTGGCTGCAGTTGCTTGTATCTGGGTATCCTCTTTAGGTTGATTTAAAATCATTGTTATGTTATCAAACCAAAGTCTTCAATTTGAACTTGTAGGTTAAAAAACATTTTCCCCCAAGTCTTCTCAAAGGGCTTTACCTTTAAGTTGGTGCATTGTTTACCCTCCTGTAGCTTAGCAACCAAAAATAACCAGTTCTTCAAGGACAGTTGTCAGGGCTGCCTCTATCCATTTCCTAGGAAAGAAAAACTCTTGGCTCCATAGATTCAGAGAAAAGGTGCTTTTACTAGGAGAGAACTGAATGCAACAAGTTTCAGGCAAGATCTGAGGCAAAAGCGCGCGAAGCAGCAAATTGAAGAGCCCAACATCCTTGTAGCTAGGCAACTCTGGCTGCTGCATACCAAAGCTAGAAAAAATGACCTTGGAGAGATAAACAATGCCCAGACCATAGTTACAAAGCTGCAATGAAGCATTCTTCACTGACCCCACCCCCATGGCAGCTAGCAGCAGGCTAGCTGACATTAGGGGAGTTAAATGTAATTAACAGGATAGTTGCAGAGAACGTTAAAATGATATTTCTCACAGTTAAAATAGGTAAAGAAAAAAGGGGGAAATTTGGTCTAAAAATAAGACCAAAACTTTTTGAGAGTGATAAAATGCAAAGTGTCTGTAGTGAAAATCCACTATAAATGTAAATCCAGTCACTTTCACTACCCAGAAAATTGCTGTGATTTCCATACAGAGAAAGCAAAAATTACTGAGAGCAGCAAAGTGAAAGAAATAAGGAACAGAGAAAAATTCATGTTAAAATCAGGCAAGGGGTTAGAATAAATTAGCATTCAACCAGTCCATTAACTTTTAAGAATAAAAAAGAAAGTACAAAAGAAACTTCAAAAAGTGCAATTAAACCAAGGTGATTAGGAAAAGATGGAAACCTGACTTTCCGGCCTCTCCTACCAGAAACTGCAATCTTCAAGATTTGTCTTCTTAGGTGGGTCCACAGTTGTCCAAAAGTCATCTTGGATCAATCCTGGGTGCCCCCATTCAAATCTGGGGAGCAACTCCACCTAAGAGCCAGTTTTGGCAGAAGAATCAGCTGATCATCACAGGAGAAAAAGATCACACTGCCACTCAGCATGCCATCTTGAGGAGATAAATGCAAGATAGTATTGTGTTACTGTATCTATTTTACAAACAAAACATTTACAAGTGTACAAGTATAAATCTGGTTTCAGGCCCAAGAAATCAATATTTGCTTTGAACAATAGGTAAATGAAAACAAAAGAGAAAATTTATGTAAGTGTTTATGGGCATCAAGCTTTAACATGATATTGTAGATTTAAACTTTTTTGTATAGTGATTTTTCCAAATGTGTAAATCATTATATGGAAAAAAAATGAAGATGGTTTCCTGTTAGAAATAAAAATAAAATCACTTCTGAATCGAATTTGGCTCTTCACAACGTTGATCTCCTCCCAGCCAAGTATTAATTTTATTGATCTGTGCTAAACTACTGAAGATCAATCTGGATGATCAATTATCACCTTAACTAAGCATTCTGTTATAAGAACCAGTATTAAAATAATTTATGTAATTCAGTTGCAAAGATGGATGGGGGTGAGGACTAGGCTCTTATAGAAAATTTAATGCCAAGCTTCTGTCATCCCTGTAGAAGATAGAGCAGATTTCCTGACTAAATTTGATTCCCCCCCCCTCAAAAGTTAACAGAGAACTAGATGCCAGTAAGATAAAGCTGATAGATAAAATATAGATAGGTGAGTCAAGATAGTTTTTCCCCCAGCACTGCTTTTTAAAATTTGTAGTTATATTTTTGCTCACATTTTGCCTCCTTTCCCATTCCAGAAAGGAAAATCTGAGACTTATATTATGAGATTCTTGTAGCCAGCCTGCTATAAAAATACTTTAAGAATAGTGTTCAAATTTAAATTCATTTTTAAAAGCCTAATTAGTATTTTTAAAATCTGATTTAGATATTTTTTGGATTATTAAATTTTTAGAATTTATAATAATATGTACTGAGAAGATTTGCAACAATAAAAATAAAATTTAAAATGATTAATAATTAATCATTTAGTGATTAACTACTTTCATACAGTTCTCTTCCTTGCATGTATACAAAACAATAGCAGAAATAACTTTATTCAGTTGCTCTGAAAACTACCAGCAAGAATAAAAGCCTACCTCACCAAGTGTAAACTAAATAATGTTAAAATAATTTGGTAGAAAGCTGTTCTCCAGCTTTAAAAATTGCTATAAAAGTTCTGCTTCAACTTGCAACTCTATGCATGATTAGAAATCTGTAGCACAATATGGTATCAGGTATTTACTAACTAAAAATATATCCTTTCTGGTGAACATATTTTTTCTTTCTTTTTTAGGAGACACATGAAATTGTGGCCATTAAAAAATTCAAAGACAGTGAAGGTACTTTTTTCTATTTGAATATATATAGTGCATTTACTTTTTTAATTAATAGGTTCTTATCCAAAATTTGGAATAGTGCAGGAGTAGGAGTTTAAGAATTTATTGTCCTGTGTCAACATATCAACTATGAAGAGATCAGAGTTTTATTTCAAAACTTCTTGGATAGATGTGGAGATACTCCTTAATATGCAAGCTTTCTACATGTCTGTATTTGTTCAGACCTGCCTTTCTCAACTTGGCACCTCCAGATAAGTGAGATTGCAGTAATAAACACTGAATTTATTAATGAGCTTCTGTTTCATTAGAAAACATAGCCAGTATTTTTAAATCATTCTTACTATGGTATTAACATGTTTCAGACAGATTTCACTATGATTTGATTACTGTATATTCAGAATAAATCTGAATAATCTGAAATGTTTCCTGATAAGCAATTTATTACTTATTTAGATAGCTGAGTCAGAGTCTGTTATGTGTACATATCAGCAGAAATTTAATTCAGAAAAACCAACATGACTTAATATATAGTTGAACTGTGCATGATTCTAGATCCTTGAAGAAATAATAACTACCAAATAATATCTCCTGATTCTGGTTTCACTTTTAAGGGTTCTAGAAGAGTATCTCTTGGCACTAATAACAAATGTTCTTTCATTTTGCATTGAACCTGAAATGAATTGAGAGCCAATTTGGTGTACAAGTAGTCCTTGACTTATGATTGGTCATTTAATGAACATTCAAAGTTCTGACAGCCTTGGAAAGGGTGCTTTTCAGCCTGGAAAGCACTTCTGGCCATCATAAAATGTGTCCCCCCCCCGAGTCATGTGACTGTGATCTGGGTGTTTGACAGCCTGTTCACACTTAGGGCCAGTGGCCAAATGCCCCATTATCTTGTGATTGCCATTTGCAATCTTCTCTGCTGGCTTCCCCAGAAAGTCAGTGGGAAAGCCAGCAGGGAAATGGCAAGCTGCTGTTGCCTTCCAAGAGGGCTTCCTCTGGTTACTGGGGGCTGAGTGAACTTTGGCAGGGTGGAGAAATGGAGCTCAGATCCTGAAGACCCGTGTTCCATTTCTGCACCCCTGCATACTCATTCCCTTCCCCAGGGGCACCCCATGCTCCTGATCTGGGACTCGGTCCACTTAATGACCCGCATGTGATCACTTAACCACTATCAGCCCTAGGAAGGAGGCAATGACAAACCTCTTCTGAAAAACCTTGTCAAAAGAACTGTAGGGACTTGTCCAGGCAGTCTCTGAGAATCGGACACAATTGAACAGAAGAAAAAAAATGAAATGAATTTCAGCAAGAATATTTTCCCCCCTCTGTCTTATAAGTAGTATGGACTGGCACCAAAGGCCTAATTCCAGAGCTGTTGGTACCCCTCTTCTGAATTGCTATTTTCACTATAAAAGCATGAGATTAACATTTATGCAAATTATCTTCCTATCTTCCTATTTGGCCTTTATTCTCTTGATTTTACTTTGGCTTGGTTTTGGAAACTTTAGTATATTAATGCTTGTAAAAGGAGTTTATCTTAAGTGTAAAAATATTCTTTTAGTATATTTACTCAGGATTAATTCTCAGTAAATAGAGCTGTACCAGCCATTGTTTTAATATTTATGCTTAGCAATATTAAAATATAACTTTAAGCAAAAGGTCTGTATTCAGTGCAGTACCCCATTTGGGATCATATTTTGCACAACAAATAAGCATTTCTCTATTGACCTGGGACTATAAATACACAGGCACTTACCATTTTTTCTGGATAATGTATTTTCCTTTAAAAATGTCAAAAAATTCTTTTTAGGTGCTTTTATCTCAGGCAGAATTTTAGAGTAATACTTATCTAACACAGCTCAACAACAGAGTTCTTTGAGGGAAATGGGTAGTTAAGAAATATGAAATATAAATATAAATAAATAAAAACATTGAAAAATAAGGCAGCCGAAGAAGAATAGTTTAGAAGAGGAAGATAAATTGTGGGATTTATTATTTACTGTTACTCTGCTATAAAACATTTTTGTTATAATAGCTAATCTTACAATAATATACTAAATAGATAAATTCTTATGTAGTATTCACATAACTTTCACTACTAATAGTACCGGTATTTGTTAATAGGTAAAATGTAATATTCTTGAAATACTATTTCACTATAGATAAAATGTTGTAATATGTAATATTGTTTTTTTCATCAATGTATGAAATCACTAATGAAATGTATTAAATAGTGCATAATGTTTTTGCATTTTAAAGGGAATAGAAATTCAAATTAATTTTTTCATAATTTTGATGAATATCTTAAATAATCAGTTTATAAGAATTATAAATATTTATTGCTAGGCTCTTATGTAAAGCTAAGTGATTTGTTTGAATAATCCATAGTGGCTGAGTTAAAATGATTTAGCCAAATAACCTCCATTATGCTAAGCCAAAATAAAAGAAACTATTTTATAGCTTAGTATGAAATGTAGTATGAACTTGCTTTTTGTGAAATTTTGAACAAGACTATTTAGACTGACAGTTTGTTTCTCAGAGAGGATTTAAAGATTGATTAATTATGTGCTATCAAGTCAGTGTCAACTCTTAGCAATCACAGAGTTTTCTACAGGTTTTGGGAAAAGAGTTGCATATATTTTACAACCTTTCACTCTTTAACTTATAGAAAATGAAGAGGTCAAAGAGACAACTTTACGAGAACTTAAAATGCTTCGTACTTTGAAGCAGGAAAATATTGTAGAACTAAAAGAAGCTTTTAGAAGAAGAGGAAAATTGTATTTGGTGTTTGAATATGTAGAGAAAGTAAGTTATTTATTTAGAAAAAAAATGCTAAGGTGTTCCTGAATACAAATTGCTAAACTTCAAACATCTTTTATGTATAAAAATGTTATACAACAGGGGTGTCAAACTCACGTTGTCACAGCGGCGTCACGTGACTTATTGGGACTTTTTCCCCCTTCGCTAAACTGGGTGGGGGTATGGCCAGCGTGTGATGCATCCGGCTCGCGGGCCGCGAGTTTGACAGCCCTGTTATACAATGTCATTAGTATTCTATAGCAGTCTTAGTAATATTAAGTCTTTGCAGTAATTTTTCTTTATGATCAACTTAAAATTTGACATTGGGGGGGGGAATAGTTTATCCTGTTTTATTTCTTCATGCCTGAAAAAAACCTTCAACTATATTTTATCTTTTTCACTGGAAAGTAAATATAATTTGTTTTATATATTAAATAAGGGATAGCATTTTTAAATATAGTTAATTGATGAAGCAATAGTCCTAGATTTATGTAATAAGCTAACGTATAAGTTATGGTTTATAAACTACAGTGGCTAAGTTGTCACAATAGCTAAACCAAGTTCAAACAAACACATTATTCTTAGGGGGAAATTGGTGAATATGCATTTTCTTAAAACCAATTGAATTGCTCTATAGTTGGTGTACAGATTTATAACATAATACCATTGCTGATTATTATTTTAATAGAGAATATTATTTGCTGCTTTAGGTTTTATTGTGCTTTGTTTTATGCATTGTTAGCACTTTGCTGCTTTTAGAAATTATTTTTATTTGCCTTTTATATTGTATAAATTATAGGATCATGTTGAATGTTTCTTTTGATTCCTCTTGTATAAAGGGACCCTATTACAAGCCATTAATGGTTGTTTAACACATTTCTAGGTAGTGGATAAATCTTAAATTGCAGAGTTTGTAATTTAGTTCTTTCTGTCTTTAATGATATTGAACATAGAATATGCTTGAGTTGCTAGAAGAAATGCCAAATGGAGTCCCTCCTGAAAAAGTAAAAAGTTATATCTACCAACTGATTAAAGCAATTCATTGGTGTCATAAAAATGATATTGTTCATAGAGGTAAGTAAATTAAACTTTAGACTGTATCTTTTCCTGAAAGCATAAATATGTTTTTAGCAAGGAAGTTGATTTCACCAATTATTGTAAATTTATTATATATTTGTTAATTTAAAATAATACATGAGGCAAAATTTTCTTTACGATAATAAGTAAAACACACACGCACACACTTCTAAAGTAAAATTGATGGGAGTTAGCTAAGAAATTCCACTGATTTTAATGAATCTAAATAGCATACTCTTTGTGAATAATTTGTAATTTTCATTTTGTTCGTGTCTCTTATCATTGATACATTTCTTTATTCTGATAATTCTTTATAAATTTTGTAATTGTAACTTCACTAAAATGTATTCATAACTGAATTTAATCAGTTACTGAACTTCAGGTTTAAAAACTAAATATTTTCCCCAGACTAGTATTAAGCTTTCTTTTATAGACATTTAGTTAAACTTGGTAACTATTATTCCAATATACTTTCTATTGGTTGTTCTATGATCATGCTTCAGTAACTTCTGGAAAGTGAGAAGTCATTATCTACTAAAATTCATCAGAGTAACAGTTGGAAGGGATCTTGGGGGTCTTCTAGTCCAACTCCCTCCTCAAGCAAGAAACCCTATACCATTTCAGGCAAATTGTTGTTCAATCTCTTCTTAAAAACCCTTGGTGTTGGAGCACCCACAACTTCAGTTTGAAGTTTGGCCATTATGTCTCTATTGCTGAAGGTTCTTTACAAAAATGTCCTGAATTTGAAAGAAAACCAGTTTGCTGTGGTGCTAGCCTAGAAACAGGAAAGTATGAGTTCTAAGTGTCCCTTAGGCATAAAAACCAGCTGCGTAACTTCGGGCCAGTCACTCTCTCTCAGCCCAATTACCTCAAAAGGCTATTGTTGTGGAATTAAAATTAGGGGAAACCTCCCTTCCAAAATGTGCCGTTTTGAGTGTTTGGAGAAAAGGTGAGTATAAATGCAGTAAATAAATAATATGGTGTACTGTTTCAGTTGCCTGTTAATGCAGAACAGTGTATGTGTTGTGATTCATTAACTTTTTGCTATGCATTTGAATATTTCAGATATTAAGCCAGAAAATCTCCTAATAAGCCACAATGATATTTTGAAATTGTGTGACTTTGGTAAGGCGTTTTTTAAAAAATATTAGATATCTTTATTACAATTCTTTATAATTTGAATTATTTTATGACAGTAAATAACCTTTTTAATTATAGTTTAATACAATACTGAAATACTAAAAAACAGAAAACCACACTGTTTTTCTTCTAAGCAGTTTCCTTCATTGTTTTGCACCCATAGACAGAATCTTCAAAGCTAAAAACAAACTACTTGCATCATTAAAAATATACTCTGAGAACTTCCATGGAGGAGCTGTCTTGACCCTCTATCTCCCAACCAAATTATCTAAACTTTGCTGTCTGTTGTTCCTCTGGAATGCAAACCTCCTTCTTGGGAATCCAAAACACATTCCATCATGTCATCTCAGTATTATTTATTATTTATTAAATTTGTATGCCGCCCAACTCCCAAGGGACTCTGCTATCTGGTTATCATAATTCAGTGTTCTAAGCAGTAGTGTTCTACTGGTTAGCAATATTTTGGTTATTACTGGGAAATGCAGTTTTACTTATACTAAAATTAATATTTGTATAGGTAGTCCTTGACTTATGACCACAATTGGGACCGGAATTTCCATTGTAAGTCATTGCAATCATAAGGCAAGTCAGATCCAATTTTACAACAATTTTTACAGCGATTGTTAAGCAAATCGCCATCGTCATTAATCAAATCATGCAATTATTGAGTAAATCCAGCTTTCCCAGTGGATATTGTGGAAATCAGCAAAAAAGTTTGCAAATTGCGATCACATGACTGCAGGATACTGCAACAGATTGTAAATGCAAGCCAGTAGCCAAGTACCCAAATTGTGATTACATGACCATGGGTCATAAATGTGAGCACAGGTCAAATCACTTTTTCTGTTGTAACTTTAAGCCATTGTTAAATGGTAATACATCAAGGACTACCTGTATAACTAGAACGCAAGAAATCTATTTGTATTCTTAGTATTTTTCCTAGTGTCTTAAGAGTGCTGATCCCATTGGGGGTAGGTCAGTCAAAAATTCAAAAAATTGTGAAATGCTTCAGTAAAAAAGATCATTAATGGCAGAGAAACTTATTTGAAAGACTGTTCAAGCACAATGAAAGATAGGTTGCCAGTCTGTCTGTCTGTCTGTCTGTCCTGTCTGTCTGTCTGCTGGATAAAGCACCTAGTGAGTTTAGCTATTAAACTAGGGCAACTTTTGACTTTAAAAGCTGTAGCCGTAAAACATATTACCCTGAGAATAAGTGCCAATACTGTTTGTTGTAATACTGGAAATTAGCTGAACAGTGTATCCTTTTTTTCCAGCTGTCTGATAAGATTAGAAATCCTATACATAAGAGACTCTAAAGATTGCAAATATGTATTTGCATATTTGTATTGTATTGCATATATGTATTGTATATTGTATATATTGTATATTGTGCTTTTTGCTTGCTTAATTACAAGCATCTGCTGAAGCACATGTAGTGCATTTTTCTGATACTAAGAAAATTGAAGAACACTAAGAATATAACACTTTTAACAAATGCACACTGCTACTATGCTATGGTGATTTAGGTTCCATTTCATTTTTTGTGACTGAGGTTATTCCCACTCATTCACAACTGTAGAATTAGTCGCCTGAGCACTTATCTAAACTTACAGTTTTAATGTGAAAATGGCACATACCATGATCAAACCATTTAAGTTGCATATCCAATTAACTTATATTTCTGTCCAAAGAACTAGATGTTGATACACATATAGTTTTGTATAAAGTGCAAAGAAGTTTCTATGTATGTTTTTTATTGCTTAAGTTGAAATTATTGGATTTCAAAACTTTAATATTTTATTTCATTAATGTACCTGAATGTATATGGTGATGTATAAAGTAACCTTCAAGTACAAATGAATTTTGCATTTCCTTTTAATATTTAATTTCAAATGGTCAAGTTTTTTTTCTGGTTAATAAATATGTTATAGTGTTTTATTCTTTCTAATCTTTTAAAAACCTTATCCATACATGGAATTTCAGGATTAAAAAGATAATAAATTACTGAATTATCAATACATTAAGATCACTTTAATATTATTTTAATGAAGGTTTTGCACGGAATTTGTCAGAAGGTAGCAATGCGAACTATACAGAATACGTTGCCACCAGATGGTATCGTTCTCCTGAACTCTTGCTAGGGTAAGTAAACTTAGAATTTATAAATAATGTGACATACATACATCATACATACATACATACATACATACATACATACATACATACATACGTGTATGTGTGTGTGTGTGTGTGTGTATTTGTGCCGTGTGTTATATATATAATATACGTATATAATACACATTTATACTCTTCAGTATTGGTCTATTTAATAAGCCCAGTTCATTATTACTTTAGCTGTTCTTGTCAATTGCCTAGTTTTGATAGCAAGAGTTGAATTGAGGATTTGTTTTCTTTTGAAGTATAGTATTTAAAGATCATATTGCTAATATGTATTTTCAAATAGAGCAAAGATGGCCTGTGGAAATTGAAAGAATGATTCAAAATCTCTTATTAACAATGATTCATTTATGTATTCCATGATTTAATAGGACAGATACGTATTAAAAACCTTTCTTTAAATTACAAGTTGTGTGTAATGATCTAAAATGTTGTCTTCACAGTAACTAGGGAAGTTTATGATCCAAACTATAAACTAAAGCTAATCAGGAATAATTATTGAATAATTTCATTCTGTTATGTTAGTAGATCAGGACACAAAGGATGGATTGGGAGACTAAAAAAAAAAAAAGAACACAAGGCAAATAGTTTAATGTATTCTCAAGAAAATTATGCAGATATATACTGTACATATATATATATATATAAGGATTACCTAGACCAGTGCTATTATTTTCTGTTACGCCCCCCCAAGGAAGAAGTAAACATTTCTATATTTTTTCACATATGTGTGACTATTGCAGCTATAATAAAGAGCAAACTACTAAAAGGAAGTTTGTGTTTTATGTCTGAAGATCTTTGATACTGATTCTATTTTTAAAAAACCAATGCAGGGTAAAATACTTAAATATGTTATAGGAATATGAGATCAAGGAGCAATAGCACAATATGCTTTTTTTTTTCAGGGCCCCTTATGGCAAGTCTGTAGATATGTGGTCGGTAGGCTGTATCCTGGGGGAACTTAGTGATGGGCAGCCACTGTTTCCTGGTGAAAGTGAAATTGATCAACTTTTTACAATTCAGAAGGTATTAGGACCACTTCCTGCAGAACAAATGAAGCTTTTCTACAGCAATCCCCGTTTCCACGGCCTACGGGTAATGCTTAGCTTAAATGTACCATGCATGTTTTCTAGTAGTGAATTTGCATGAAGTCTTTCTACCAAAATTCTCCCAATACTGTTCTTTATTTTATTTATTTATCAAATTTAGACACTGCCCATCTCACTATCTAAATGACTGGGTGGTTTACAAATAAAAAAAATCATAAAATCATATAAAAATAGAGTTAAAATGGAATTAGAACTGGATGACAGAGAGACAAAAGCAAGGATAAAAGATAAGATAAAAAGTAGAGGGAGTGCTTTTACACAATTAAGGTGTACTTTCGTTTCTACAGGTATGGCAAAGAATATATTTATGACACATGTTAATAGTGTTGTGATGATTGGAAATGTTTTTTGTCTCCATTTATACAAGATTTTTGAAAAATTCAGATTGGAGCATTTCATAATTCATGTTTGGAGAAATTTTGCACATTACAATTCATTAATAATAGACTGGACATTCATTAGAATAAATAAATGGATAAATATTGCTTGTATTCAATACAGGTAGTCCTCGACTTACAACCATTCACTCAACAACCTTTCAAAGTTACTAATTCAGCTCCAGTGCCTCAGCTGCCATTGAGGAATGCTGCCTCAAGCCTCAAATCATGATCAGCCATCACAGCACAAAGCCCCAAGCCCTACCTGCATTCCACAGGCCCTGCCTTGCCCAACTGATCTTTGCCATCTTCTTGCCATTGGTGTTAAGGCATGCTCAAACTGGCCATACCCTAAAGCTGTTCACTGTACTCTCCAAATAGCACTCTGTGTCCTCCAAATAGCACATTTGTTGTTGTGAGACTGGGAAAGGTGGCCTCACAGGGCCAGCAGCAGCCTTGTGAAGGGCCAGGGAGATCATGTGGCAAAGGTCAGATGGGCCTTGGAGTACAGGGTGGCAAGTGCATCTTGGAATGCTTCCTGGGACATTGTGGCTTTGTGCTGAGCTGTTGGAGCTTCCTGGGCATGATGACTTTGCAGCACACTATTGGGCTCCGCAGCTCTGGGGCTACTTGCCACATTGCGGATTTCTGGTGTGATGCAGTTCTGGGGCTGCAAATGAAAAGAGATTAAGGGAGATATGCAGGTGCGGTGGTTGGAAGCAGTTCCTTACCTTATTGAGGCTCAGGGCTAGGAGGATCCAAACCTAGTCAAATTTGTTTATCAATGGCAAGGGGAAGTCCTGGAAGCTCAGTCACTAAATGAGTGATACAGTCATGTGATGTCATGCTTTACAACCACATTACTTAGTGACAGAAATTCAAGTTCCAGCTGAGGTTGAAAATTAAGGACTACTTGTATCTCCTTACCAATAAAGCTGCTGTTAGCTTTTTAAGAAACATAGGGAGTCTAATTCTACATCATCAATAGCACAGTTTGGGGTTGGTCTGACAAGGAAATTATCTTTGAGCTATTATTTAATTTGCGTTTAACATTTTTGTTTTTCCTATTTGTTAGGATATAATGCTAACAAAATTTTAATGATCGGTAAATGCCAGTTCTCTATGTGAGTTATATGTAACCTGTATTACAGTTTCCTGCAGTCAACCATCCACAATCATTGGAAAGGAGATACTTGGGAATTTTAAGTGGTTTTTTACTTGACCTTATGAAGGTAGGAATGTTGATTGTTTACATCTATAGAATAGATAGATAGAGAGGGGGGAGGGGGGAGAGGGAGGAAGGGAGAGGACTGTAATTTAGCTATATGTATGTTAATAGTCCTGCATAATCTTATTTATGAGTAATTTGAAAATATAATTATTTCAAACATTTGAGATTGTATGGGGAAGGCAGAGAGATAGGATTTTTTTTCATCCTCCCTCCGCCATTTCCCCTGAAATCAACACAATTGCATGTTTTTAACAAGGTAGAACTATTTTCAGATTTTGTATGGAATTTGTTTCCTTAATAGCACTCATTAAATAATTTTAATATATTGTTAATGATGTAATAAATCTGAAAAATCAGATAAAGCAAGGTCTTATAAGATTTTCTTACAACCATATAGCAAAAGAAACTTGCTGTGTAATTTTTATGAATTATGTAAATCTGCATATAAACGTATACCTTATACTAGATTGCCATGGGGTGTTTTTTTTATTTTTAAGAACAGATTTTAGAGTCAACATTTTTATGTAAGAGTGGGAATGATAAATAATTTTCAGTTGCATATATTTGTAAAGTTATGCTGTAACTAGCAGCAACCACATCTATTACTATGTTATGTTTCTTAATTCTTAATATTTGACCTAAAGAACTTGCTGAAACTGGATCCAGCTGACCGATACTTAACAGAACAGTGTCTGAACCATCCATCATTTCAAACTCAGAGGATGTTAGATCGTTCACCTTCACGGTCAACTAAAAGAAAGCCTTACCATGGAGATAGCAACACTTTAACTAGCAGGTAAATGACTGGAAATAATAATGTCAGCATTCTAATTATTTCTGATATAACTTGCTAAAATTAAGTAATATAATTAGGCCACTATCAAACGTAGCACTCTTTTGGTGTCTTCCATACAGTAAAAAAAGTAGAACAACCTAGATTTGGTTTGCTTTCTGGATGATAAGATTCTCTCTTGATACTTCAGAGTATCAGATTCACTTCTGCACTGAACAGAGATGGCCCTGAAGCCCATATATTTTCTGGACCAAGTACTTGGTGAAGTCTATTGCTCATCGATACAATGACTTAGTTAAAGAATTCTGCCTTAGTAGTAGTGTGTCAAATCCTTGAATTTTGGGAGATCCAAAATATAGCCAATTTAGAACAGTTGCCATAGTTTAGTCATCTGGGCTATTGGATAATACTGTGAAGAAATATGATCACATGATCTTTATTTTCTATATCAAGAGTATAAAGGTGTTTTTAACTAATTAGGTATTTTAAAAAAAATTTAAAAAATGCTTTTCTTGTCTGTTCATAATATAGAAATCAATCTGGCAAAGGTACCGCTGTGCAGTCTCATCACAGATCAAACAGCAAAGAATTACAGAATGTGGGACTGCAAAGAGAAGATGCCCTTTCAACAAATGAAAGCTTTTTAAATGGAAATCTCCCTGTAACCTCTCACAGTCCAATGCTGTCAAAAAAGACAAACAATACTCCTTCATCTGGAAGTAAGGATCTAGCTAATAACAACATACCACATCTTCTCAGTCCAAAAGAAGTAAAGACAAAAACTGAATTTGATTTTAATTCAGAAGCCAAAACTTCAGATGGTCCTGGTACTAAATACCTGAAGTCAAATTCCAGATCACAGCATAATCGTCATTCATTTATGGAAGGTTCACAGAACAAAACTGGCACACTACAACTGGGTGAAAGGCATAGCCGTCACAGTTATATTGATACTATTCCACAATCTTCAAAGAGCCCCTCATATCGCACCAAATCAAAAAGTCATGGAGCTCTGACTGATTCCAAATCCGTGGGTAATTTGTCTGAAGCCAGAATTCAAGTTTCAGAATCAAATAGCAGTAGGTATTTTCCATCCAGCTGTTTGGACTTAAACTCTCCTACTACACCAACACCACCTCGTCATGCTGACAATAGAACTTTGCTCAGTCCTTCCGGGAGAAATAACAGAAGTGATGGTACACTGGAATCACGAAGGCCATCTACAAGACATTCCAAAACAATGGAGGAGTTAAAATTGCCAGATCACATGGATGGAAGCCAGTTACATTCTGCATCTGCTCCTCATGAATCTTTTTCTTATGGTTTAGGCTACACGAGTCCTTTTTCTTCACAGCAGCGCCCTCATAGACATTCTATGTATGTGAGCCGGGACAGAGTGAGGACAAAGGGCTCAGAGGGTGGCTTAAGCATAGGGCAAGGGATGGCAGCCAGAGCAAACAGCCTGCAACTGTTATCTCCACAGGTGCAGCATAAATCTCTTACAAGATCTGTTGGCTCTTCACGTGAAGATTGTACAGAAGATTCCAATAGGGTTAGTTGAATTCTTGATTGTTAGGGATCTGGACCATTCATGGTTTTGTACTGTATGTTTGCCTGTTGTTAAAAATAACTTTTATTTTTGCCTAAGGAATCCATATCTTTTTCAGCTGATTTTTTTTCTCGTCAATTACTCCACCCCCAGAGTTTATTGTATATACTATTAACCTCTACCTTATTATATAAAATAAATTACGCCTATTGATATATTACTGTTGAAATTAGAATCTGTAATGCTGAATATTAAGTGTCACAAAGGCTACCCAGAAACTGAATAGTAGTTTCCCTTAAGGGTATTTTCTGGGGTTTTTTTATAAGTACCCTTCAAATTTTATTAATTAAAATTAAGGAGGCACTTGCTCTCTTGCAAGCTTCTAAAATATTTATATTTACATTGTAGACAACTTCTGGCCAGAAAATATAACTACCTGATGTGTCTTGCCTGCCGTTTCTCTTCTTTTTCTCTTGTCTGAAGGTGAATTGGCTAAACCTGTGGCAAAGGAGTGTGTCAGTTACAGTATATGCAGGGGAAAAGGAAAAGGGGTCAAATGATGAAACATGTACTCTGACGGTCTGTAGAGATTCTCAGTCATCCAGGTCAGGGGTGGGTTCTAACTTACCTCGCTGGCGGTTTGCTTCCTCACGCGCCGCATGGGTGCACGCGCATGCACAGTGCTAAAAACCAAGCTTCTGTGCATGCACAGAAGCAAAAAACAGCTTCTGCACGTGCGCAGAAGCAAAAAACAAGATGACGGTGCTGCCGAGAGAGCCAGTTTGGGGGCATGTCCAGCCGGCCATCGCTGCCAGTTCGGCGAGCGGGGGGAAATTCCCGCTACCGGTTCTATAGAGCCGGTCCGAACCGGCAGGAACCCACCTCTGATCCAGGTCATGGTTGTCCTGAAGGTGCTTTTTCAGGAGGCAACTGGACTTTCTTGTGTTTTCTTTGAAGACGTTTTGCTTCTCATCCAAGAAGTTTCTTCAGCTCTGATAGGATAGTGGGGAATGGAAGGATTTATATTTATTTATTTATTTATATTTATATAGCTGTCTGCAAGGAATATAAATCCTTCCATTCCCCACTATCCTGCCAGAGCTGAAGAAGCTTCTTGCATGAGAAGCAAAACGTCTTCAAAAGAAAAAACAAGAAAGTCCAGTTGCCTCCTGAAAAAGCACCTTTGGGATGTACTCTGACATCACAATATAAGCCCTGCTATGAGGACACAAATACAGAGCAGGGCTCCCATTATAATGTCACCATGCATGTTATCATTTTCATCATACTGTAGTATTTATGGATCTGAGTTTTAAACTAGAATAAATATAACAGGAGAAATACATTTGAGAAATATATGTTCTTTTTACTGGGAATTGAATGCTTTAGTAGGAATTCCTGAGTTGCCTTTATTTGTCTGTTGGAAACCATTTGTTTTATGGTTTTCTACCATTGAAGTTGAATATTGTAATACTTTAATAACTTGATTCTCTTTTCCAAAAGAGACTATTACTATAAATGCATGGTAATACATACATTAACATCTGTAATAAACTGGGAATGAAATATGGTTAATACCATTATAATGTGGTTAGTTGGAGACAGGAAGTATAAAAAATTGGAAAGCAGTATAAATACTGCTGGCCTTAGAAGTGTAGAATAATAGATCTAAAAATTTGTACTGATCAGAATAAACTTTTGCACAATATAAAGCCTATTTGATATATTACAAAAATGTTTCCACATAAAATGTACTTTAAGTACAAGATGATGTTTGAACAACTATCACTTGAAATAATTTAGGTAAGATTTGCTAAAATCATTTATACTTTATGTGTCAAAAGACATTTTTACAGAAAAAGATCATTAGTTCCAATCAGGTGCTTTTATTCTAAAATACCTTATTTTCTTAATTAGATTTCAATTTTTAAAATACATGCATATTGGTCTAATTTGCAACAATTTTATTGGAAGCTACCCAGAATCACTTATGTGAGATGTGCAGCTTATATAAATCAAATAAACTAACAAATAAATAGTTATTAAATGAATGAGGATCGCCCATCTTTGTAAACTTTTCTAGGTGCCCATGGCCTCTTGCATTATGTATAATGTTTGGGATTGTATATTTTTTCAACAAAATTCAAGGGTCAATTGAAGGGTCAGTATGTTACCAAATAATAAGATTCTCCATTGGCAATCTAATGGATTTAGTATATTTAACATCCACTGTGGTAGATTACATGCCTTTGTCATTTTTTAAAAGGTTTACATTGTTTCCTCACTCAAAAACCATTTATTAGAGAGATAAATGAGAATTAGTCATTAATCTGAATATATTAGGCAAGCTACTTCTATGATTATAACATGCAGCTTTCATTTTTAATGTGGAATTTATTTTTTATTTTAACAAACTATGATCAGATTAAATCAAGTTTCTTTGGTCTAATAAATTTATCTATTATTTTATTAAGGGTGGAACGTATCGTGATCAACACCCAGATGATGGAGCCTCCACAAAAGAAAATAGACTTCTGTATAATGATTCTGTACCTAGAAGAGTTGGTAGTTTTTACAGAGGTAATTTAACTTATACAGTTTAATTCTACTTTAAAACAGAGTTCTAATAAAAGGCAAGAACAGTTTAGGTAGCCAATGTTCAGACAGACATATTCCTAACAAGTTGGAAGAATCTTCTATCCCTAGAACACTAAGTAAAATAAAGATAATTGGCTCCTTTTTTAGAAAGTGGTTCATTTTCCTTTACCAAAACTTATTTTGCCAGCTAGATTGGTATGAAGGAGGATTCAATTTAGGCATTCTTATAAGCAGATTTTAAATATATTATTTAGATGTTTGTAAAATTATGTTTAGCATGGCTTATGCATAAGTGTGCTTTTGACTACAGGTTTTGTTTGTTTTATATCATTTATCTTTTGGGAAAATTTAGAAAAAGTATAATATTAGCAGAATGTACCACTTAATAAATTAAACAGACTTTCAAGAACAAGTCACAGCAAAATGTTAGCTCAAACTTCCTAGGTAATCTAGTTTTCATCAAAAATAATTCTCAATATGCAGGCCCACAGCAATTGATAAATTTGGCTGTATACTAAAGGACTATGGTCCAGCAAAATAGCAGTCTTTTTCAGCAAATTAGTAGAAATTTTGGCTTTGTTAACATGTGAAAGGGCAAGACCATTAGGCTAATTGTGTCTTAATCATAATGGCTTGAATGATTGCCTGAACTTTATAAACATTAAAAAGTCTACTGTATTAGAAGGACTGGCCAGCTTATGACTGAGACTTAGAATAGTTAAGGCTCAATTTAATTATGTGATTTAGGTCACTATCTAAAATTTCTTAATTACACTAACTACATTCTTATCCTTAAGGGTATGAAATTCTGAATATAAAACTGTAATGATTAAAGAGGGAAATGATATAATCTACAACGGGTGTCTGAGGGCCGCATCAGGGTTGCGTTTGACCTCGGGGGCCCAGGGTGGGCATGGCCAGCTCAACGTCACTCATGTCCGGGGCACCTGTGGTGGCCCGAGTGCTCTGCCAGCGAAAACGGGCTCCCAAGCTCCATTTTCTGCTGTGACAGCCTCCTGCAACCCTCTGCCAGTGAAAACAGAGATTGGGAGGGCCACGGGCAGCCCTCGCAAGCTCCTTTTTTGTTGGCGGAGGCGCCACGGGCCGGTCCTTTGCTGTTTCCAGGATGGCCCCACGGGCCAGATCTAAGCACCCCATGGGCCAGATCCGGCCCGCGGGCCTTCAGTTTGACACCCCTTATCTACAACATAAAGACTGCAGGACACTGGTATATATTATTTTTTGCTAAACCTTCATTTTCAGCCACATATGCATCTATTATTGAATTATGGCCTGATATTGTAGAAGGACTGAATTGTTAAAATGATTTGTTTCCTAGTTTTGCATATTGACAAATATTTTAATCTAATTTTGATGCCATCTAAGAATTTCCTGTGGATATGATATTTCAAATTCCTAATATATATAATGATTGGGCCTTATTGATCTTGGGCTAAAAACTGTGGTCACTAGAAAATAAATACAAAGGATGCAGTGGTTAGAATGCAGTATTGCAGGCAGACTGCCCACAACCAGCAGTTCAATCCTGACAGGCTCAAGGTTGACTCAGCCTTCCATCATTCCGAAATTGTTAAAATTAGAACCCATATTGTTGGGTGCAATATTTACAGCATTTAGAGAGTGCTGTAAAGCACTATGAAGTGCTGAAAGCACTATGAAGCGGTATATAAGTCTAAGTGCTATTGCTATAAATATAATCAGCATCTGGTTTTATTTTTTTTCTGCAGAAAAATCTGATACATTTGCACTGACCTTGCTTTCTCATTTGTGATTCTTTTGTATTTGGATAAATTCAGGTTTTATAGGCATTTAAAAAAATAATGGTTACAGTCATTTCCTTTCTCTGGAAATAATTTCACAGGGCAAAGCAATGATTATTAATTTTCTAGAAAACTTCCTTGGGTTTTAAAGGGAGGCACAGTTAAATCGCAAGAGTTCAAATCTGAGATGAATAAGATTAAAATAAATAATTCTTCATTCTAGTTAAAGCATATTCAGCAACCAGATCATCTTCATTGATATCTATGCATACAATACATTATATATGGATTGAAACCAAAAGTTATCAAAACATGAATTGCTATAATCTTCTTCCAACTTAAGCCACTAAGATAACTTAATGTACTAAGAGTTCCTCTACTACACTACAGAAATCAAATTTCTTTTAAACCTTTCTTTTCTCAACACTGATAGAATATTATAATTCATAATCCAACATTGAAATAAACAGAAACAAATTTCAATATCACATGTTGAGTAAACTATATAATCTTCTGCCAAGCATGAATATTTATTTATTATTTACATTATTTACATATGTGCCATCATTGTGTTTTTAAAAAGATATAATTGAGAATGTATACAGTGTAACCTTACATTTCTTCTTGTAGTCCCATCTCCACGCCCAGAAGGAACATTTCTAGACAATAGTGCCTCAAACAGAATACCTGCATTGCCTGCAGAAAGCAGTAATGTAACAAGCCATTCAAAGAGACAAACTGCTTTTGATTCCTGGTAAGTAAGTTTCTTTATAAAAGATAAACCACAGTTAGTTTATATAGAAGTAGAAAAGTTAATATAGAAACAAATTAACATTTCCTAATTTCTTAAATTAATTTCATTTAATCATATAATAAATTTAATAAGGGTTTAATAGATTCTGGTAATTTTATTGAGTTTCCTATTTCATGCAGATCAGTTGTACCTTTAAACCTGTCTACCTTCCAAACTCAATTGAAATATAACTGATGGCCAGTTCAGAACACATGTAAACACTGCATTACACATTAACAAATCCAAATTTATCAGCCCTCCACCTTGCATTTTTTAATGATTCCAGTGGATTGACTTGAGGTTTACACTCTACATATTCATTGGGAACATTTATTCTCTTTTTCCTTCTTAAACCTTCCAGAAATCATTTTTTCTTGTTCCTTGTTGAATGGTTTTTATTGTTGTCTTCTTATTATTGCTGTTAGACTTCCAGATTTGTATATCACAAGATGGGCATACATATAGACACACACACACACACACTGTATATATATTCTTCTTGTGTCATATCCGTCATTGGACGTTGGCGATCCTATTTTTATCAACAGCCCTGTTATTTCCGGGCAGCCTCCTACCCTAGGCATTCTATTTTTACAAGCTTTGCTCATCAAATGAAATTATGACATTTTTAACAGACCTTTTTTTTTATTAACGATACTTTCCAGGCCTAGCATTATCTTCTGGAAGTCATATGCTAGATTTTCAGAATCTGGGATATCCTCAGACCTCTTATAAACTTGCCCAATATAAAATCAGCTGGGCACAATATTTCTTTCATTTTAATGTCATATTTCTTACATCCTAAGCACATAAGGATTAGAGTTTTCAAGATTCTGCTTTTTTTTTTCTTTCTGAAATAGTATTAAAGATGCTTTCCTAAAATCTGGCCAGTTCTTGCTTTCTTAGTTTGCCAGCTACATGGGGCTTGACAAAAGAGTTCATTTCTTGGGGGAGGAGATTTTGTAATTCAGGGATGATAACCAATTAGCTTGGCAGTTGAGAAATTTAACAATTCCTTTGACTTCTAATGGTTATGAATCAGAGCACATATCAAAATGTATGACTCATCAAACAATACCTATCACTGTGAGAAGCCTCAAAATAGCACTGATTTTCTGCAGCTTCTCTCTGGCACATAGGAGTCTTGTACAGTTTTCCTTGGACTTTCTAAGTAATTTATCTCTTATTAAAATCTCACTATTATTTTAGTCGTTGTTCAGTTATCTAAGTTGGCACACTTCTCTGTGTGTCCTGAGATGGCCTGTTTCCTCATTCAACAGATTTTCTGGATCTACAGACTTTTCAGTCACCAGATCTGCAGCTAATAGCCACAGTTCATAGCAAGTTATTGTGTGTATTGTTTAAACTATTTATTATTAAGTTTCAATTGTCTTCAGCTTACCATATAGAGTGGGATAGGGTGGGTGTCAGAAACCCGCGGCTTCGGAACCGCATGCAGCTCTTTCGTCCCTCTGCTGTGGCTCCTTGTCAGGTGATCCCACCATTGGCTGGCCCTGCCCCTCGCCCTCCCCTCCCAGTCACTCGACACGTGAAGCTGGGCAGGAGAGCAGAGAGAGAGAGAGAGAGAATGAGACAGAGAGAGAGAAAGAGAAAGAAAGAGAAAGAGACAGAGAGAGAGAGAGAGAGGGAGAGGGAGAGAAAGAGAG
>QLTV01004225.1:295300-307055 GCA_003457575.1 Thermophis baileyi
TATCCTTCCCCTGGAGTGGGGTGGGAATGGAGATTTTGCAGTATCCTTCCCGAGGGAATGGGGATTTTGCAGTATCCTTCCCCCAGGAGTGGGGAGGGAATGGGGATTTTGCAGTATCCTTCCCCTGCCATGCCCACCAAGCCACGTCCACCAAGCCATGCCCACAGAACCAGTAGTAAAAAAAAATTGAATCCCACCACTGTAATACTGAGGCATAGAATAGGGATTGATAGATTGATTGATTGATTGATTGATTATATGACATTGAGTCATTTTTTTACTCCTAGTGATGACAAATAGATTTTCTCCATGATGAGATAGGGAAGGCCAAGCTAATGCCCTTATCTTGTAGTCTGTTTCCCCATATTTGTCTCTTAGTTTGAGATTCTTGATATAAAGGGCTTCAGGTAGCCGGTGAAATGTTTGATTGTTCATTTAAAACAAAGTTCAATTTTAGTTACTTATAGAGCTCGATATCCCAAGAGTCTGGGAACACTTTTTAAAACTAAGAAATGTTATTACAAGATGTTAGCTTTCATGAGCTATAGCTCATTTGATCAGAAACATGGGTTGGGTTAACTGATGTAGGGTTCAAATATATTGGTATAAGATGGGGAATTAAAGGGAGAGGAAGTTATTTTTATTGTCATAAAGAATTTAAGAAACAAAAATGCCATGCTGTAGCCATGAATAAAATTCTGAAAAGTTTTGGGATTTTGAATGAATTTAATAATAAGTACTATGCCCTTGAAACAAGGAGCCTCTCTCCTTGAAAATTGGTTTGCTGCAATTATTATCTGTCCTTTTAGGATAACAGTGCTTTCAAAGAAGCATATACAATAAGCTATTTCAACAGTGGTTAAAAATAGAGCAACTATTATTTTAAAATGAAAACATTTCTATGATCCTTCCACCAGTTTAATTCATGTTAATATCCCTTCCTCTTTTCTCTATCCATGTAGGGGATAGAAAAGAATTGTGATTGTGAGATGGGTGTCTCTATAAATTGATATAGGTAAATAATAAGTAAATAATAACCAAGTACTGTACTAAGCTGAAGAATCATTTTTATCTATTATTTTAAATGTATTGATTTACAGTGAAGACTTGGAAATTAGAGATGAAGTGCATCAGAATTTTTTATTGTCAGCAGATAAATCATTTAAGGATTCCTTAGTTTTGTTCCTATATAATTTAGTTACTGCATAATTTTTTCTGAAATTCTTTGTGTTTATTCCTAAGTAAGACCCATCTATTTAATGTCTTATTTTCTAATTAGCCTTTTGAAACATATAGTTTTAAGTTTTCATTTCCATTGAGAGATAATAGTTTTATGAACCTACATAATTTTTTTTAAAATTGCATGTATGTGGTTTTTTTCTGTTTCTCTCCAGGTTTGCTGAACCTTTAACAAAAATTATACAAAACCCATGTTGTTGAAGTAAAATGATACATATACACTTAATTGCCTATTGTTTATGAAAATTTGGACTATTTTGATAATAGTTATAGTCATAGTTCATATACAAAACTTAAACCACACAAAGTAATGTATTCTAAACTTACTAAATATATACATTTGATAGGCACATTCTTAAAGCATATTGCATGGGCAGTTAAGCTTAAATTATTTCTTCCACAGGCTTTTTCTTATTCAGCAGAGCAATTAGTCTTATCTTGACATAATTATAAAAAGTTAGATTAAACATCTGTGATCATTGAAGCTTTCGTATATAATTCAACAAATAAGAGACATGGGTAACTCTCCTGAATTAGAATTATTTGTGCAATTCGTTTTTGTATCTTATATTGCAGATAGAATCTACCAAGTTGGAGAATCCAAGCATCAAGAAATCTCTCTTTCCTCTTTTTATTTCAAAGAATCATTTAAAGCATAGCTCTTCTTTGAAAAAGAATCCTGTAGTCACTCTACCTATGGTATTAACTTTTAAAAAATGGTAGCACTGAAAAAACTTGCTACAGTACATCTATTTTACTTACCACTATAGCGTGTGTGTGTGTGTGTGTGTGTATGTAAAAAACACATGATGGATGGATGGATGGATGGATGGATGGATGGAAAGAAGAAAGAAGAAAGAAAGAGAAAAAGAAAGAAAGAGAGAAAGAAAGAAAGAAAGAAAGAAAGAAAGAAAGAAAGAAAGAAAGAAAGAAAGAAAGAAAGAATTTTTTCTCAGGGGATCATACTCTCCACGCAAATTAAGTATCTCGAGCCAATTCCACAAATTCAGGGAACCTGGAAGTTTTTTCCTCCAAATTTCAAGGAAATGCAACATTATGAATAATATTATCATCAGGGTTAGAAATAAACATCTAATAAAACATAAAAGACAACTTCTTTTATAATCAGTGCGAATATAGTGTGCAATTATTTTTTCAATTGGAATATTTTTATTTATAAACCTTACTGCTTTGCTTTACCTAAGTAAAAGGAACACACAATGTATTAGCCATGGTTGAATTTCATTGGATATAGAACACTTTGGAAAGCTTTTATTTTCTCTATATTCAATTATCTTATTGTATGTTGTTGGCAAAATAAAAGTTAATCCCCCTATATTTAATGGATTAACAATTTTTAATTCTAAATTTTATTTGCTGAGAAAGGAGTCTTAGCCAGCAATCTCCTACTCCCTGTTAGATGACTAAACTGTTCAGAAGATATATTCAGCCAAAGTTTTTCTCTGAAGCTGGCATGTTGCACTATTTAGCAGTTTCTTTGATTAGTAAACATATCTTTTTAAGCTAAATCTTATTTCTTTGATAAGGGAAAATAATCTTCCTTATAAAAGTACTGCAAAATTAATTGATGATTGTTTATATTTCTTCCTTAGCAAAAAACATAGTTTTTGTGGAAATGGCTCATGATCTTAAACGCAATATGGAATGTCATGAAAATGAGGGTGAAACAGAGCACTGCACTTAACTGCTCCCTCTCTCTCTTGCAGTATTTAACTAACAGCATGTGAATGCCTTAAGGGTGGAGGTTATAAAAATATGCATGGCATCTACAAATATATTATTAATGTGGAGATCTTAAAAGGGCATAGCAATAATGGGTTCACTTGCATTGCTTTGATCTGAGAAGCAGGGAGAAGTGGGATATGAGACATAACTTAGAATTTTTGTTCCCAGGAATTAATGAATAGATATTGTTCCATGTTACAGATGCCTGGAAGCGAAAGTCAGGATCTTTTGGCAATACAAAAAGCTATTCACACGTCTAATCATCCAGCCAGCAGGCAGAAGGACTGGCATTCTGAAAAGATGACAGAAATCCAAGGACATGTAAGTTTAAATATTGCTTCATTTCATTTTAAGTCATTTGGCAGGTGAATAGTTGTTCTAAGTTACAAAACAGAGTAGCTTTGAACTTTTATTCTTGGGATCTCAAACTGAAATAATCACAAGTGCTACTTGATTATTAGTTCATTAACCCAGAGCTACATTGGAATTTTTCTATACATCAATTTAAAAGATTTTACCAGCAGTGCCCGCAGAGTCTTGGTGCTTTTATCAGATTGGCAAAAGAAGCAATTTCAGTGTTGCATCTTTAACAGTACTGTGAGGTATGTTTTACCCGAGTAATGTAACCATCTAGCCATTAATATATATCACTGGAGCAGACAGAATTATCACCTGCCTTACGTTCAGTATGAAGTTCATAAATAAGAATTGTCCCTCACTTTTCCTTGAGCAACAACAAAGTATTGTTCCAACCATATGCTCATATTATTTATTTACTTAAAGTATTTCAGTCAAGGTAGCTTGCAAAACAAAACATATTTGGCAATAAACAGTAATAATAAAAATCAGCGAAGACAGGCATTCTGCTGCAGAACATTTTAAGTCCTTGAGCTATGTACTGGATGCACATCTCTGGGTAATTTATTCTAAAAATACAGAACCAGTTGAAAAGACATATTGTTAGTGATATGCAGTAATCTGACTGTTCACAGTAGAGAACAAATGAGTAGGTTGGAGATGTTAACGTTCAGACAAGTTTGTGTGGCTGAAGGTAAGCCTTCAGGTTATTTAATGTCAATCCATTTAAAGCTGAAAGGTTAAAATCAACTTTTTAACTTTTAGCAGAATGTGATCACAGTCAGTATACCACCTACAATACAGCTACTACATAAACAACATTGCAACGAACAAGGACATACATTCAATTTTGCAGCTAAGATTGTTGGATGAGCAGACAAAAACAGCTAGGGAAGTGATTGAAGCCTGGGAAACAGGCCCCTTATCAGTCAAACAGGAATTACCACCAGCTTATCAAGTACTTGAGCCGAGGTGGCGCAGTGGTTAGAGTGCAGTACTGCAGGCTACTTCAGCTGACTGCTAGCTGCAGTTCGGCGGTTCAAATCTCACCGGCTCAAGGTTGACTCAGCCTTCCATCCTTCCGAGGTGGGTAAAATGAGGACCCAGATTGTTGGGGGCAATATGCTGACTCTGTGAACCGCTTAGAGAGGGCTGTAAAGCACTGTAAAGCGGTATATAAGTCTATTGCTATTGCTACTTAGGAGGCAAAAGCTTGACAGCACAAGAAAACAACAACCAACCACTTAATAGCCAGCCATCAGCACCCCAAGCCACAACAACCAGGCACCATGTAAATATCACACAGAGAATAGCCCAAAGCACACACTCTGCTAGAGAGAAGTTCCCTGAGGATTGAGTCCGAAAGCTCTAAAGACTAAACCTCTGGTCCCAGTGACCATCCCAGATTGGATCCTGCACTACATAAACCAATACAAATAATCTTTATTTAACAACCAATCATTTTATGACTGTACAAATTTGCAATTGCCACAGACTGGGTGCTTTATAGCTCTTTACAGCCCGTAAAGCACCCCCAGCCATCATATATGGTCACACCCCACACACGCCACAGTTACAGGACCACATGTCATTGTGGCAGTTTGCAGACAAGAACTGGGATTTGCAATGTTTTTTGTCAGCTTCTGGCAAAACCCGACCCTTCAAATAAATAGGTTTGCTTAACAACTGCCACATTCACTTAATGACTACTGTGAAAAAGGCCAGAAGATTACTTCAGGTGATTTTCAAATGCAATGATTTATGACCACATTTCCAGACTCAGTTATGGTCAGAATGTCAAGGACTACCTATAGTTTTTAAATTGAGAATAATTACCTCCAAGGGATCATTTGGTTATGTTCTGGAAGTAATGAAGTAATTTGTAAATTTCTTGTTTGTGAGTCAAGGGTTTGAGGTTGCAGCTTCCAAGACAGTTGTGTAAAACAACACAGTCTGGTTTCTTTATGGGATAATGACATTATTTGAGACCAGGAAAAGAAGTAATTAGGTGAAACAGTTCAGTAACCACTGACATAAGCTAACTGCTATACAAACCATCTTAAATTTCCAAACCAACTCAACTTTAACATTATTTAGTACCTTTTTAATAGGCACTTAGTATATCAGCCAATGCTAGATTGTGCAACTTTCATCCGTTCAAGAGGCCTATCAGGCTTTACATGACAGGCAAGAGATTCCCTCCCAAAATAGGTAGAACACAGAATTTGTGATAAAAGAGCGTTTTAGAAGTTGCAAATGATGACTGGGAGAATTGAGGTTCTTTTTGTCTTTTAACAATTTTCTAAATCAGAAAGCAAATGCATATCCCCTTTCTACCCAAATTTTGGGCTGTGTTTATTATACAAGGCACTGTGGGACTCATGTTACCCAGAGGCTACCCCCCCCTTTTTTATTTACAATTTTGCATATACTTCTAGAAATCAATCCTATCTATTAGTATTTGTAGTTTCTGTAAGGGTCTGCCTCTCCTCTCTGTTCAAGAAAGTAAAACTCTTGAAACCATTAACATTTCAAAAGGAACCTTTTATTGAAGGAAAGGGATTGCAGGACAAAGGAAGCAGGATCTACAGTTTCCTGGGCAATTCAGTTAGGATAAAGCAGTTAGAAACCGCTCCCCTCAGTCCGATGTTGAATAAGCCAATCCACAGGTGATAAGAAGTTGTTCCCAGGCGTCTCTTGCTGGAGGCTTCGGAACAGAGACAAAACAGATGGCCCTCCCCCCTTACATTCCCAAGAAGGTAAATCAAAGTACAGGATACATAGGCATCAGGAAAAAGGCAAAAGGCTACAAACTAAAGAATGCACCCACGCCCCCTCCCCACTAGAATGGCAGCATCCCAATAGGGATCTATGGGATCTGACATGTTGCCTCCCTAAGAATAGGAGAAATCCACCTGGAAAATAAGCACAAAGAGAAAACAAAGCAGTCAGTTATTTGGGCTTGTCAGGATACTATGAGTGGAATCTTCTCAGCAAGTTGAGGGCCCTAACATGTTTTTTAACCACTCACTCATTTTGAGAGGGGGGAAAATGTTTCCAAGCAACTAGGTATTGCGTGGAGCTATGGTGTGTGTGTGAGTCCAGAATTTCCTTAATTTCGAAGTGCTGCTCCCCCTCAATCATGATAGGGGTAGGTGGGATGTCTGCTGGTCGCCTCAGTAATTTCGGGTTTCAATAGGCTGCAATGAAATACTAGGTGGACCTGCCTGAGGGTTTTAGGGAGTAGTAATTCAACAGTCACCGGGTTGATGATCCGGGTGATAGGAAAAAGTCCTATAAACTTTGGTCCTAGCTTTTTGGAGGGTTGTAAGGATTGTAGGAATTTGGTGGATAAGTACACCTGATCCCCTATTTTAAATGGCTTAGGCTCCACCTGTTTTTATCAGCTTGTGCTTTAAAAGTGGTTCTAGCCTCTCTCAGAGCTTTTCTTACCACTGGCCAGGTGTTTTGTAATTGTTGTATCCACTCCTTAAGGGAGAGTATGGTTGGTTCCTCTACTGGTAGTTCTGGCATTGGGTTAAAGTCTTGGCCTGTGGCAACTCTAAAAGGGGTGAATCCTGTGCTGGAATGCATGGAGTTGTTGTAAGCGACCTTTGCAAAAGGCAGGAGGTCGGTTCAGTTATTTTGTTGGTAGTTGATAAAACATCTTAAATACTGCTCTAGAACCCCGTTAGTTCTCTCTGTCGCCCCATTAGTCTGAGGATGGTGAATAGAACTTAGGCCCTGATAGGTACCAAGAAAGCTCAGGAATGCTCTCCAGAACTTTGATGTGAATTGGAGCCCCAATTAGATATTATCCTTTGGGGGGCACCGTGCAGCCGGTATATGTGGTGTAGAAACATTTTGGCAAGTGCCTTGGCAGTGGAGATCTTTTGGCAGGGAATAAAATGGGCCTGTTTAGAAAACAGGTCCGTTACGACCCAAATAACAGTGTTCCCCCCACTTTCCGGCAGTTCTACAATGAAATCCATACAGATCTCTCTCCAGGGTGCTGATGGCTCAGCTACTGTTTGCAATAGCCCAGGGGGTTTTCCCTGTCTTCTTTTTGCGGCTGCGCAGACAGGGCAACTGGCGACATGGCTTTCTATGTCTTTCTTTAGGAATGGCCACCAGAACTGCCTTTTAATTAGGTGCAGGGTTTTCATGAAACCGAAGTGGCCGGCCAACTTCGAGTCGTGGCAGGTTTTCATATGAGGGAGTCTCTGGCTGGCTGAGACATACAGTTTTCCTCCCATCCAAGCCAGGCCATCTTTTGAGCAAACAGGTATTCTTATGAGCCTGGAACCAGTCGTCCGTGAGGAGGGCTTGTTTGAATGCTTGGGTGGTGGCATTATCCGTCAGGAGGTCTTGTTTCGCTTGCGCCCTGGTTATAACTTTGGCTGCTAGCTGGGAAGCTGGAAGCAGGGGTTTAACCACCTCAGGTCTGTTGCTATTATACTGAAGCATTCTGGATAGAGCATCTGCTAAAACGTTCTTTCCCCCAGGAAGGTATTTGAGGGTGAAGTTGAAACGTTTGAAATATTGAGCCCAGCATACTTGCTTTGGGGATAGTTTCTGCTGGGTCTTAAGGGCGTCCAGATTTTTGTGGACAGTCCAGACTTGGAAGGAGATTTTATTCCCCTCCAAGAAATGTCTCCATGTGAGGAGAGCCCATCGCACAGCATATGCCTCTTTCTCCCAGATAGCTGATCTCTGTTCTGTGTCTGTTAATTTTTTAGAAGTATATGCACAGGGTTGCAATTGGCCCTGCTCATTCTCTTGGAGTAGGACGGCCCCGACGGCAACGTCACTATCATCAGCCTGTATGACAAAAGGATTTTCTGGATCTGGGTGCTTTAGCACTGGCTCGGCTGAACACAACCGTTTCACTTTTTCAAATGCTACTTGGCATTCCATGGTCCAATTCAGGGGCTGCTTCTGTTTTGGATTGTCTCCACCTTTTGTTTTCAGCAAGTACAATTTGCACGGACGCCAGAATAAATTGCCGATAGAAGTTGGCAAACCCTAGGAAGCTTTGCAGTTGCTTGCACGTGCGGGGAGGGGCCCACTCAATCATCACTTGTACTTTTTCTGCGTCCATCTCCACACCCTCCTGGGAGATCCTGTACCCCAGGTAGTCTATTTTATCCTTGTGGAATTCACATTTGGACATTTTTATTCAGGACTGCCCGGACAAGCTTTATGTGCTCTGCTTTAGTTTCGGTGTATATTAGAATGCTATCTAAGTACACCAGAACTCCTTTGTATAGGTGCTCATGGAGCACCTCGTTTATTAGTTGCATGAATACTGCCGGAGCGCCCTATAGTCCAAATGGGAGCACGTTAAACTGGAAACACCCTAAGGGTGTGTTAAAATCTGTTTTCCATTCGTCCCCTTCCCTAATTCTGACTCTGTAGTAGGCTTCCCTCAAGTGCAGTTTTGAAAAGATTTTTCCCTTGAAGAGGTGGGCTAACATATCTTTCATGAGGGGAAGGGGATACACATTCTCCACACTTACAGCATTCAAATTTCTATAGTCCATGCATAAGTGCAAAGACCCATCCTTCTTCTCTCGGAACAGTACCAGTGCTGCAATTTTGGGTCATGTTGGTTGGATGACCCCCCTGGCCAGATTTTTATCTATGAAAGCTCGCAGTTCCTCGAGTTCCCTGGGGGACATGCTGTACATTTTGGGTTTCGGTAGCTTGGCCCCTGGGAGAATCTCAGTGGTACAGTCTGTGGGGCAGTGGGGGGGGGGAGCTCGTTAGAGCCCTCCTTGTATTCCCGGGGAATGCCCTGAGCTGGCTCGGCCCTCCCAGCTACAGCTGTTTCTTTATTTACATTTTTCCCCAGTTTTTCCCTTTGGTCATCTGGTCCGGTCACTCCCCACTGGAATCTTAGGGTCCCCTCTTTCCAGTTTACTCTGGGGTTCCATCTCTTCAGCAAGGTGAGTCCCAGAACTAGTGGCCACTCCATTCCGGGTGCCACAATGAACGTGAGTCTCTCATCATGGGTCCCCATGGCTATTTCCAAGGGCTCTGTGGCAAAAGTGGCTGGCTCCCCCCACAACTGACCCATCTAATTGGCAGAATGTGATGGGGGTCTTTAGCTTCCATAGGTGGATGCCCAATTTCCCCACTAGGGTTGGGCTTTTTAAGTACCAGGTACACCCTGAGTCCAGGAGGGCTGAGAGCTTTACTTTCTTTTTCCAGCTGGAGATTAATAGTCTGAGGGGCAGTGTGACTGGTTTTATTGGTTCACTTACCAGTGGGTCATCTTCGGGGTCGCTTTCAAACAGGCCCGGGTCTTCTCCTGCTGAGGCCGGAGTTCCCTCCCCCAGTTTTGTGAAGGGGCGAAACTCCACGGCCTTTCCGCTTCTCAGTGCAGTGTCTTTCCCACGGGGGTGGCTTTCGTGGGCTTTCCACTTGATAGGCAGTCAGGTTTTTGAGCGGCATTCAGCTGTGTGATGCCCTTCCTTCCCGCACTTGAAACAGGCAGATGGTCATGGCGAGAGGGCGGTTTGCGGCTTGAACGGCTCTCACTTCCCCTGGGGTGGGGATCTCTTCCAGGTTCTCCCCACTCGGTACTGGTTTCTGGCCTGGTCAATCTCTATCTCTTCAGCCAGGATGTACCAGTCGTGGAGGCAGTTTGGAGCCCTTCGGGCTAGGCAGGCATGGTAGAGGTCATCATTCAGCCCGTCCTTGAACCAGCTCATCAGGACGTCTTCCAGCCAGTCTACTCGGCAGGCGAGGTCTCGGAATTCCTCGGTGTATTCGGCCAGCGGCTGGCAGCCCTGCTTCACAGTTCTGATGCGGTCGCGGGCTTTTTGATCTGCCAGGGGGTCCTCGAAATGGCGGCGGAGAGCCATCATGAAGGTCGAAGTTCTGCAGTTCTGGGGCGTCGGCATTGTGGAGGGTCACCATCCACCGGGCCGCCGCCCCTTCCAGGGCCAGGGTGACGACTCGAATGCCCTGGGCTTAGAAATCCCGCCCGTATTCCTGCCTGTACGTGAGGACATGCACAAGAAAAAAACCAAACTGCTGCGGGTCGCCATCATACTTCACTCCTGGGGGGGGGTGTTCCTTTCCAGCTGCAGTGCTCTTGGCTGGCCTGGGACGTTTGCAGGAGCCAGCGCTGCGCAGGGCGGGTTTGCTGAGATGGCTGCCATTCCCACAGCCCCGTCTGCCTGATCTGCAGCTGTCGGATCTAGGGTGGCAGCTCTGGCTCCGTCGGCTGTTGCTGCTGCCTTGCCTCCTCTCTCACGATGGTCTAGCTCCCCCCGGGCTCTTAGGTTCTCAAAAACCTCCATCACAAAATGCATGACATGTCTTTTCAGTCGATCATCCCCAGCTGGCTCTTCGCTCAATTCCTCCTGGTCCCACAGAGCTTCCAGCTCGCGTTTCCAGCCTGGCTGCCAGCCGCCTCGAGTAAGGGTGACGCCTTTGGTTCTTCCGTCCCAGCTGTCTTTCTTCCCTACTCTGATTGACCATCTCGGCTTCGTGGGGTCCTCCAAAACGGCCTCGGCCTTCAATGGGGCACACAGAGATTGCATCTGCCTGGGTGGTGGTAGAGGTTTCACCCCAGCATTCTCTCTCTCCGTGCTTGCCTCTTTGCTTAGACATGGCTTGCAGGGTCCCCTCAGTAGAGCGAGTAGAGCTTCTCCAGGTTGACCACTTTTGCAGATCCTGCTTTATGTTAGGTCTGCCTCTCCTCTCCGTTCAAGAAAGTAAAACTTTTGAAACCATTAACATTTCAAAAGGAACCTTTTATTGAAGGAAAGGGATTGCAGGACAAAGGAAGCAGGATCTACAGTTTCTCGGGCAATTCAGTTAGGATAAAGCAGTTAGAAACCCCTCCCCTCAGTCCAATGTTGAATAAGCCAATCCGCAGGTGCAAAGTTGTTTTGAGAAGCACACGCTGAGAAGGTGATAAGTTGTTCCCAGGCGTCTCTTGCTGGAGGCTTCGGAACTGAGACAAAACAGATGGCCCTCCCCAGGGGTGGGTTCCAAAATTTTTTACTACCACTCTGTGGGCGTGGCTTAATTTTGTGGGAGTGGCTTGACAGCCATGTGACCAGGTGGGAGTGGCTTGACGGCCAGGTGACTGGGTGGGAGTGGCTTGATGGCCATGTGACTGGGTGGGAGTGGCTTGGCGGTCATGTGACCGGGTGGGAGTGGCCAACTTGTAAAATGTGGTGAAAAAGTGACTTATGACCATTTTTCACACTTAACGAACATCGGTCATTAAGTGTGAAAAATGGTCATAAGTCACTTTTTTCACTGCCATTGTAACTTTGAACAGTCACTAAACTGTTCAAAGTTATAATGGCAGTGAAAAAAGTCACTTTTTTCGGTCGTTAAGTGTGAAAAATGGTCATAAGTCACTTTTTTCACTGCCATTGTAACTTTGAAC
>QLTV01004225.1:307670-323620 GCA_003457575.1 Thermophis baileyi
AGTAACACAAAAGAATAATAAAAAAAGAAGGCCACCACATGCACAGTGCCGGAAGTCAGCTTCTGCGCATGCTCAGAAGGAAAATTTTTTTTAAAAAATGCAAAAAATAATTTAAATCAGAAAAAAATTTAAAAAAAAGATGGCAGCCCCCATGGACCGGTAACCACTGATCCGGTTCAGATGACGTCACTAGCAGGTCGCTACTGGTTCGGGCGAACCGGTCCGAACCGGTAGGAACCCACCCCTGGCCCTCCCCCCTTACATTCCCAAGAAGGTAAATCAAAGAACAGGATACATAGGCATCAGGAAAAAGGCTATAAACTAAAGAATGAACCCAGGCCCCCTCCCTACTAGAATGGCAGCATCCCGATAGGATCTATGGGATCTGACAGTTTCTCTACTTCCCCTACCTTTTAGTGAATTCCAAGAACTCCAATTGCCCATGACCACTTAAAGATTGCAACCCAAATTATTGAATAATTGACAGTTTAGTGTGCAATGTCAATATGCAAAATACTTTAGTGCTTAACAAAAATAAGGAAAGTAAGAAGGAGGGCTGGAAGGAAATAAATAACAAGAGACACCCATCCTTTTATACTTTCTGTCTTTCAGAGTCAGCCTCTAAAATCTTTACGCAAGCTGTTGCATCTTTCTTCCTCCTCCTCAAACCATTCAATTCCTTCTGAAGCCCGATTCCAGCCTTTACCAAATCAGCCAGCTAAAACCTCTTTTTCTGAAGTTCGAATTCATCCTATGAGTCAAGCTTCCACTACCAGCAGCAACAACCTACGCCAAGAATCTCAATCAAAAGGCAGAGCAGCCCTCCAGATCCCAAGCCAGATGGAACCAAGCTGGCACGTTTCCCCAGGGAACAGAAGTGCCAGTGAAACATCATCATACTCGGATCAGATAGCTTCGAAAAGTGGGCAAAATGGGCATACGTATAACCGAACAAACCGATCTCGAATGCCAAATCTGAATGATTTAAAGGAGACAGCTTTATAATTGTATCCAAGAAAGTGATATTACAGGGGTTGACTGAAGGATATGGTGATGCCAGTGATTGGAGTAATGATTGTATTTGCAGCTTTACAAAAGAGTGTGCAATATGGAGTATATGTAGCTACTACTACCACATCAATAGGGATTGTATAATGAAATGAACTTTATAAATTGCCATTCACACATTATAATAGCAAAAGAATGTGCAATTCAGGGAGAACAAACTATTTGCCCTTTTCTCTCAGCTTACATTCCAGCTTAATATGCACATTTGTCTGAAAACTATTTCGGCACTTTGGGGAATTTAAAAATATATATTTAGATGTATGCCCTTTTAAAAAATACTGCTGCCTAAATTTAAAAAAAACTAAATAGGGTTTATGTGATATATTTGTATCCTTAGTATGGTTTAAAGTTTTAGTTTATTTGTTTTTAAAACTTCCATATTTGATAAGATTTGTAATATTTATTATCTAATACCTTATTGTTATATCACATTTTATGTTATAACATTATTTGGAGCTATATGGAACATTGTGATGAAGTGAAAACAGCTATAGTAGTTTCTACAAAAATTAACATTTATTACATCAGGAATATTTTATTATAAATATATATATGTGTGTGTGTGCGCGTATGTGTATGTGACTCTCTATATATATTTATATAATAAATAATTGGGTTTTTTTAAGATATTCACTTAAAGTATCGTTATGACACTATCTGCCATATTTTTATACATTTGTGATATTAAGTGCAGTATTATACTTAACAATAAATAGGAACTAAATATGTATTGAAGTATAACAATATGGTTTTTACTCCCATCCTAGATGCAGTGATATGGGCTATATCCACTGCTGATCTTCTACTGATGAGAGGTTCATGATCCAATAAAAGGAATCAAGTGTGCTATGTTGCTTCTCCTTGTGGCTCTCATCCCCACCCTTCCTCCCTTTTCTGCTAATAAAAGCTTTTAAGAACTCAAAGAACCTTCTATCAGTTGAACAACAACACTGAATACATCCCATTATAATGCTACAAGTAAAACAATGGTTTTAAGATTTGCTGTAGACATTTTGATTGGGGTAATAGATTAAAAGCTAAAAACATAAAATATGAACAATAGTGTTGCTTCCCCTAAATGTATATATAGCTTTCCCATTCGTATCAATGTTAAATAAGAATTTGCATAATGGAGGTAGACATCTAGTGTGCTTGCAATCTTCCACCCAGGAAAACCGACTTATACCACGAAAGTAAAGCAGATGCTCTTCCATTTAATACATGGGGTCAGGGGTGGGTTCTAACTTACCTCGCTGCCGGTTCGCTTCCTCCCACGCCACGTGGGGGCGTGCACATTGCACGCTGCGCACCCACACTGTACGGGTGCGTGCGCACTTTGCGCATGCGCAGTGCTGAAAATCCAGCCACCGAGAGAGCCGGTTTGGGGGCGTGTCCAGCCGGCCATCGCTGCCGGTTCGGCGAGCGGGGGGAAATTCCCGCTACTGGTTCTAAAGAACCAGTCCGAACCAGCAGGAACCCACCTCTGCATGGGGTGAAGACCAAAGAGCCACAGCAAGCGATGCCAGTGGCAAACCAAAGTTGGCATGACACAGCACTGTAAATCATGGTGTAAGGTTTTAACTTAACATGGTCTCTGCACTTTGTTTGGAATAGTATTAAACAGAAAGTAAGATACAATACAGAAGTGTAAGAGAGACTGTCGCACTTCCATTTTGCTTCTAATGTTTTATAAAAAGATAATATATTTAAGGGAAAAATCATTTCTAATGAAATTTAATCCCCCCATATCACTTATAAGAATAGTTCTGTGAACATGTTTCACTCACCCAGTGTGTATGATATTTTCTAATTTCTTATCAAATGTTAGGAATTTTTAAAATGGACTTCTAAATCTAGCTAATATTTATTTGCTTATAAGAAATACTCAGGAAATTATTTGGAAATTATTTTTCATTCAATATGGAGTTGGTCAGTGAAAAAAGAATGAAGACAATAGTGTCAGAACAATACATTTTAACTCTCAAATGTATACAATATATTATTGAATCAACTCCATAAAAAATTGATCTGGACAGTATATAATTGGTGATACTTATTAGTAATAGATAACACAGATGAATAAAAAGATGTAATCTGGTAAATTTGTGTATAATTTTTTTTTAAAAAAATGTTATATTTCAAAGTTTTGAACACAGTATTTACTCCGTTAAATAATCCAAAACTTTCAGTGGTGATTGTTGGTGTCTAGTTTGCTGTATAGAAAATAGGCATTATAATAATATATAAAATTCATGGCTAATATCTGTGGAAAACACAGTGCAGACTATGACAGGGTGACTCAGGCAGTCAATTATGTTTGTTTAATTCATAGGGTGTCTTTTGTAATTTAATACACAGTCACTTCCGGTGTATGTTCCCAATATTTCTGGCTGCATAGCTGCATTTTCCAGAAAAAGAATTCCAGACTCAAATAGTGCTGTTTGAATGTGGCAAATAGTTTTTATTTGGCTTCTATGTAATTTACAGAGTAATACTTTTTACTTTGCTAGTAATTTGCACAATTTATAAGACTATAACTCTTTTGATTCATAGATGTCTAACAGAAAACATTTAGTAGTAAATTAGATATACTAGAGAATTGCTATTTGTACTACTAGATGTTTCAGGTAAGGATACCCTTTTTAAGCTTAAACTTGAGAATGTGTGGATTTTATTTTTTGGGTGTTCCATAAAGAAAATTATTTCTTTTAGTAATGTGTACATTCAGATCGGTTAATAGAAAGAACATTTCAAAGGTCTTGCACTATACTTAATTTATGTATCCAAGCTTTATAATATATGTTAAACTTGTAAATATGCAAAGATGTCTAACCCCCCCCCTCCCCCCCAAAAAACCTTATTGGTTAATGGAGATTTCTTAACATTATAAGAAGAGCAAAGCCTATTATGCATTCAGCTATGATTAAGTGTGAGTTTTTTTCTTCGCTGAGATTACGTAAGTACATTGCTGTTCTCTGTACTTTTATAAGAATAGTGCAGCTAGTTAAGGTGATTTGTGTTCTGATAGTATTGAAGGAGCAAAAGAATCTATTATAGTTGTGTATATCAATAACTGCACACTCTTCCCTGGAAGGTTTGTTGTATATTTTCTTTTTTCTAGAAAAAGAAAACAAAAAATGTTTGCACGTAATTTATTCAGAGCAGATTTTAAAAATGTAAAAAAGCTTTATAATAATTTTGCAAAAGTTCCCTTTTGCCAATGAAATGTATGGAAGCATGGCTGAACAGATTTTTGAAAGTAGAATTCTACTTTCTGAATCTTGTGTACACTATTAAGAAGTTTTTCATAATATTTCATATATTTTCTAGTATAAACAATATTTTTCAAAAGATTATTTTCCATCCCTTAATCTCATTTTCATTACATTTTGAGTAATTAATAAATTGGTAAAGGAATTACCATGGGATGGGCACTTTTGCCATTCCCTGAAAAACATTTAGTAGCTTTAACCTGGGTTGAGTTTTACAACTCAGTCCAGAAGGGTTGATGGTTTCACATGCTTAACATATTTTATATTTAATTTTATATATCACAAGGCTTCCCATTTCTCTGTTTCTAAATTCTCAGATATACTGAGCTCAGCTTTCCCTCTATTTCCATAGAAATTTTGGAAAACTAAGGTAAGTTGCATCCTTACAGAGAAAAATATTTAATATTTCATGTAATTTTAAAAATAAAACTCTTTATTTCACATTCATTCTCTTTTCTATTTCCCATTTTTCTCTATCATATCACCCAAAGAAATAGTATTTCATAATCCACACTGATAACTGTTTTCCCATTGCCTTAAATACATTCAGCTTTTATTTTTATGCTGCATATTTCAATTACAATTGACACTTCAATGGAATTTTGTTTCAAAAATATCTTAAAATCAAGGTAGGAGGAATAAATGTAAAAAAAAATCCCTTATTTATAAAACAATTTAAATTTGCAAAAGAAATTGACAGAAAAAGTATTTATTTGAAAGTATTTATTTGGAAATCATTTAGCATATATGATATAAGTGAGAAAAAAAATGACCTGCCTAAACATTCTTGATTAAGAATGTGACAATGAGGGGTTTTTTGTTTGTTTTTTTACTTGTTTGTTTGGTGTTTGCTGTAAATAATGTTATGTTTGGTATTAAGAAACTTGTTTTCATGCAGTGAATTTCCTCCAAAGTGTACTGAAGTTCTTTGTGCCAAATATATATATTATATTTCATTGAGGAAGGCTTAGAAAAATGGGATATAGTAATTTTCAAAACATTTTATTTCCCTTATTTGCAGTCTTTAAAAGATAAATTAAACTGTGATATTATTCTCTATTCTAGAAGAAAGTGTCTCTATTTAAAAAACCTCTTCCATAAAAAACCTCTTCCATAAAAAAAACATAAAGCTGGCTTGTACATGAGAATTTGTAGCAAATTGCAACAAAAGCCATTCTTTTATCCTCTGATAACTGATATTCAATAATTTTTAATAAAAATGGTTGTCTCTAAGACAAATGAACTTGATAATGACTCTTTATTTCCTAGTGTATTTTCTTAATTTCACTGTTATGATCCTTATAAAAGAGCTTATCCTGCCATTTATATAAATTTTTATAATATTGCATTGCAGAGTTTCTAAAACTTCATGACATAATTTATATTAGAGAATTAAAGGCTGGGGATAGGAAGTCTGATGCTTGTTCAAAGTAGTTAACACAACTACTTTGGGATCCTGTTTTGTTTCTTTTTAAATCATTAGAAAAATGTTGAAACTATTTACTTCAAAATAGTTTTATGAATGATAAAAACTCCCATATGATACCCATGAAATTACCATTTTACTACTACTTCTGATAAATATAAATCAAGTTTATACAGCCAGACATTTTTGTTAGATGATTGTTGCCAAATGTATAACTGAATAGTTTTAAACACCTGCTTTGGCTAGGATGCTGTTAGCAAATCAACTTCCTTTTCTGATCAGTATATCCATTCCTAAACATTAGCATTTTGAGACTTGCTTCATTCTTTTTGTAATCTAAGGGTCCAGTAAAACTAGGTGCTTGTTACAGATACTGAATAGTGCTTCCAATTCACTTTAAACCAGCTCAGCATATTTTCACATTGCTTACATATTTCTTCATTTTACATTTATTTGTAACAGTTGTTATGTTACTTGTTTTTTCTCCTTGGAAAATAAATAGGTATCTAGTGCCCCATTTTGAATCAATCGTTTTTAGCTTTGAGCAGAGTTTCTTGTTTTAAGTCTCCAACTTTCCTTAAAAATAAATCAAATAAATAGTTTTGTATAAAAATTATTTGCAAAATGTAATGCACAGATGGGCAAGATTCACCATCTTTTTCTGAAAATGCAGTAAACGTAACTATTTGTGAAAATACAATGCCCTGGTAAATCAACGGTAATTCTAAAAGCAGAGAAAGGATTATTTCAGCTTTCTACAATTAGGCACTTTCTAAATGTGTTAGACCAGGGGTCCCCAACCCCCAGTCTGTGGACCGGCACTGGGCCACAACATGCCAGAAACTGGGCCGCACAAACAAGTGAAGCCCCATCCCTGGGATGCAGGCAGCATACACCTCCTCCGGTCCGCGGAAAAACCTCTCTCTGTGGAACTGGTCCCTGGTGCCCAAAAGGTTGGGGGCCGCTGTGTTAGACTATAGTTGATAGAATTCCCAACCAGCATACCCATTCTGACTGGAAATAGTGGGAAAACATTCCATTATAACTATAGAACACCAGATTGAAAAAGAGTGCATTACATTAATGTGTTTTAGCAGAGAAGGCTTTCTAATATTTAATTGCATTAGATACTGGTTCTCAGGTGATTGGAAGTCTCTCAGTTTTCCTACCTCTGTTGTTTTAGACAAATTATTGTGATAGTAGCAAATAATTCACTTGATACAGTTTGATGATTCAGTTTAAAAATCTTTAGGAAATATAAAAATGCCAAATAATTAACTGCAAGAAAAAAGAGCTTTGGCTCACTATTAATGTATCTAGAAATATAGGACTGCTTAGATTTTCATGTCAAAATACTTGATAAGATGTATTGAATAAAATTCGGAGTATAATTATTTTTGAACACCTTTATAGCTTTATGATAGCATCCATTTATGACAGTAGCTTTTCCGTTTATGTGGTTAAAATTATGTATTCATTATTTCTTTTTTAGAGAATCTCAGATGCACAAACTGAAAATCTGTCCTGCTTTCTTTTAGTAGAAATACTATGTAAATCATTGCATTAAAACTAACTGCAGATATGTTGAATATTTGGAAAAAGGTTCATACCATGTTAATAAGCCAGCTGCAAATCTTTATGGAACACACCATATCATATTGTAGTTGCATCAGAATGGACTGTTTTCAGGCATGCATTCCATTTTTAATTCCTGTATAATTTTTATTATTTATGTAATAATAAAGGGATGAATTATTCTGTGTTTAACTTTTACTTATCAGCATGGGGATTTTTCATTTTTACTGAGCACAATGTATTTTTGAATGGGCCTGCCAAAATATGCCTTTAATAAAAATGCAGGTTTGCACTAGAAAAGTGAGATTGTCATCCCTACCGTCCTTATTGCATTCCATGCATCTATTTTCTTTCATTTCTGATCATTTGATCCCTTCTTTTCTGATTTTAGGCATTTTAATATAAGTGATTACATTGTATAGATGAACCTCCTAAAAATAGCGTGAAATGACTTGAGTTCAGATAATAGGAGTTATTTTTTGTCCACTGTAAATAGAATAGGACATACTTGCTACATCTTTTTTTAGATTTGATGTTTTGAGGGTTATACTTTATCCATAAGTGCTACTTTAATACTAGTAGATTTTTTTTAAAAAAAGATTTGCATTAGAATTTTAAATCTCTTGCCCCCTCCAGATTTTATTAACTTAAGAAATTCCATTTGCACTTCTCCAAGGCTAGAAATCGAGTTTCATTACTCCTATTGTCTTTTCTTACATTTTCATTGTTTTAAACAAAGGAATTGGATTATGAAATACTGTATACACTGGGATTCTTTAACAGTCTTATCATGCTGAGGAACCCCCCCCCCCATTGCTAATTGTTTTGTTTTGCAACCTTCAGTAACATCATTTATTTTTATTTATTGATATTATGTTTATTTCAATTATTTCTGCCTTACCGATGAAAAACACATTATGGCAAATTGTTTATCAGAAATGAAAACAAAACCAAATTGCTAGAAATCTTCAGAATTATTACAGCTGTAGGGTTTTTTTTGTTAAATTTCAACATATTTTATTTCAAACTTCTTATAATGTCTTCATTTATGCTTCTGAATCAGACTTAGTAAAATAGGATAAATATATTTTCTAGAAAATTAATTTCTTTTGGGAGTAGATGAAATATATAATTCAGAGTAATTTTTTAGCAGCATTTCTTGACATTTTCTGCACACAGTGTTCTGTTCCTAGATTTCCTCTCCCATATGCTTCTCTACACTTTACAGCCTGCAGCTATTTTAGTCTCTTTTCTCAATAAAGCATCCCGTCCCGTACTCTTGAATCTAGGAAGGAAACATTTTCTGGCAATGCTCAGGAAATGGGAATCTGTTGTTTGATATTGGCAAAGCAACCCTTGCATCTTGAAGAAACAACCAGGAGTATTTCTCCCATGTCTTGCATTGTGTATCCAATTAGGAATGGTCATCTTGCTTCAAACAAAGGTGCAGCCTGGGTCTCAAGCAATTTACAATTTGTAACAGTTATTTACATAGGATTAAGGAGCCGTGGTTGTGCAGTGATTAGAATGAAGTATTGCAGGCTACTTCTGCCTACTGCCAGCAGTTCAATCTTGACTGGCTGAAGGTTCACTCAGCCTTCCATCCTTCCAAGGTTGGTAAAATGAGGACCCAGATTGTTGGGGGCAATATGCTGACTCTGTAAACTGCTTAGAGAGTGCTGTAAAGCACTATGAAGCAGTATATAAGTCTAAGTGCTATTGCTATTGCTATTTTTCTATAACATAATCAGTTGGGTTCATTTATTCTGTTCAGTTTTTTTTAATGGTTTGGAAGCTTTTTTTTATTTTAATGGAAGCACTCAAATGATAACATAATAGCTGTAAATAAAATCACACTTTTGTATAAAATACTATGTTAGGAAAGTAAATAATGGGAAATTTTTGAATCAGTGATTAAGGATACATTATTCCAGTCACAAAACATGGGGTGGGGAGCTTGGCAGTCAAATTAAATACAAATAGTCCTTTACTTATGACCACAATTGAGCCCAAGATTTCTGTTGCTAAGCAAGACAGTTGAGTTTTGCTCCATTTTACAACTTTTCTTGCTACAGTTGTTAAATAATCTCTACAGTTATTAAGTGAATCTGGTTTCCCTGTTGACTTTGCTTGTCAGAAGGTCGCAAAAGGTGATTACATGATCCGGGGACATTGCAATCGTCATAAACACATGCCAGTTGCCAAGTGTCCTAATTTTGATCAATGACCATGGGGATGCTACAACAGTTGTTTAATGTGAAAAACAATCATTACTCACTTTTTTCAGAGCCATTGTAACTTTAAACAGTCATTAAACAAATGATTGTAAGTTGAGGATTACCTGTATCTGTAAATTTATTCAATAACTATCGGAATAAAACTATTCAGTTGCAAAAAATCTGTTTTGTATAAAATACTAAGTTTAGGAAAGTAAATAATGGGAAAATTTTGAATTGGTGATTAAGATTACATTGTTCCAGTCACAAAACTTGGGGGGCGGGCGGTCTTGGCAGCCAAATTAAGTATCTGTAAATTTAATCAATAATTACCAGAAACATTAATTAAAACTTTTGCTGATTACACATTTATGTTTCTTCAAAATCCTCACAGGTTTACATCTATTGAGCTTCGATATTCAGACAAGCATGACTGTCCACAATTCAGGCATTTACAGAGGTCTGGATCCAGCCCTCAAAGTACACCAAATAATCTGCATATTGGACAAAATGCATATGGACTCCATATGTTTAACAGGGCAAAATTAATTCACAAACAAGAAAGGAAGTATCTCCAATTATCCAATAAAATAACTTGTAAAGCATACAAAACAGATATTGTTGTATACTTACAATCTATTGTTTCACTTTCACACAAGTTTACAGTAGAACCAAGCTGAAAAATGCCAACGTGCAACATACAAACCAAAACTTCATTGTGAAGCACAATTAATTCAAATGTATTTATCTATGTATCCCTGCAATTCACCTTTCCTGGAAATTGGAAGTAGAAAGATGTGTGTGTGTATTTGTCTGTGTGTGTGTGTGTGTGTGTGTGTGTGTGTGTGTGTGTACAGACAGACACACACACACACACACACACACACACACTTTGTTAGAATATACATTTCTATGTGATAGCCTGCCCCCAAAGGGCAAAACTTCTGGATCAGATTCCTCACTAAAGTACACACAGGATTGCATTTTACCTCTATACTGCATAACAAAGGAAAAGGGCAATATTTAACTGAAGAGAGATAAAAAATTATCCTTAACAAGAAATCAACAGTGTTTGTGCCAGAAAACATCATTTTTTGTTAATACTAGTGAAAATTTGGCTGACAACATATTATGCCTCTTCTTTTCCAGTGTTGTTGTTTTCTGGAATGTTCATGTGTTCATACGAAATAAAATCATATCTTTCATGCCTGACCCAGCTTAATAAAACACAACTTCTTACCTACATAACATAATTAAGACCCCTGATTCTAAGGATGTAAGACTAAAAACATGCAGGCTTTTTGGATATTTGTATTTAGGAATGGAGAGTTTTTGTTACTACTGTACAGTAATTATCTTCTCTCTTATATTTCAGATTACATTTATAGCTAAAAATAGATTTTTCAAAAATCATTTCCCGAGTTGGCCAAATCTCCTTGGCTGGAAATTGCAGTCTATTTAAATACATGTGAAGTGTCATAAAGGTTGAATTTGAATATGATTAAATGATCACATGCTAATAATGTGATTATTTCATTTAAACTTGGCCCCTTTTGATGAGGTTGTCTTACGATATGGCAGAATCATCCAAATGGTAGCTAAGGTTTTTTTTATGTGAGGTTGTGGAACAATTCATCCTGGTTTGATATCCTGTAACATGAACCATTCATTTGTAATATAGAATTCTTGTTCTAACATACCAAACTGACACATAGTTCCTTGGAATTTCAATTGCTGGGATTGGTGGGGTGTACCTCAGAAAACACTGCATTCCAAACAAAATTAATGAGAGATCCAATACTTATTGAATTTCAGGTTTCCGCTGATGTTCACTATGCAACCCAAGATATCCAGGCTGGTGGCACTGTTGGAAACCTGTGAAGGATGTCAGTGCTGAACGTTGTCATCTCTGGGTACAGCAAAAGATTTAACACTTAAGTATCAAGCATTGCAAGAATAGACCAAAAGACAGATTTGGATTTCCTGATAGACCTTTGGATGATTTGCAGAACATCAGCATGAATTTCCAAAACTATAATAAACTCTACAATAAAAGTAGCAATAGTATAATTTATCTGCCACCTTAAAACTATGGTTCGGAATTATTTTTTTTAAACTGTTACCACAGTGACACTGGGATCCAATAAATGTTGGCATGGGTGGTGCTCCAAATCCTACCCCTTTGCCTTCTTATTAACTGGCTAATTGCTCCAACTAAATTCCCACCCTTCTTTATTTTTTAATCTACAAATCTCAATCTGAGCAAGGTATTTTGGTTGGAAAGAGAGGGTGAGAAAAGTACCACTGAGGCAGATGAGCAAAAATTAATGGGAAAACCAGATAAATATGGAGAGGATGGCCACAGCTTTGATCTCAATCTCTGTCCTCTGCTCCTTGCCCAAAATCATGTCAACTTCCTAATGACAGGCCCTTTTTTATTTTATTTAAAAAAATAATTCAAGTAATTTCAGTGGAATTTTTTCTTGTGGTTATAAAGAAAATGCTTCCTGTGACTGGCAGCTATGACATTACTGTCACACAAGGAACTACATAATAATAAGGACCCTTCATTAGGTATGGGTAGTCCTCAACTTACAACTATTTGTTTAGCAACGTTTGAAGCTGTAATGCACTGAATGGTGTTTATGATCAGTCTTTGGAATTCCCTTCCCGATTGGCACCTCTTGCACACTCTTGCTTTATAACTGTATCACTTAGCAACAGAAATTCTGGTCTCAATTGCCATTGTAAGTTGAGGATTGCCTATATTCTAGAAAGTTGGTTTAGTGAAACCCTACTGAACCATAAACCATCTGCTGCAAGAAATCATTTCTGTTCAGTTAAGATAATTAACAGCTGGTAAGATTTGCATTCAGTTACAGTGAATGGTCAGGGTGGTCCTCATTGTAACTTTCTATGCTATCAATATCGACATGGAACTCAGCTGAGCAACGAAGGCACATACAACTCTAGGTTCAAAATGAGGATACATTCAGTGAATTGGTCTATAAAAAAATATCCTAACGTAATTATGGTGTTAACAATGGAGACATGATTATTGATTTAAAGCATAGCTATTTGAAAAGGTAATAAAAACTGTAGAGAGAAGAATTAGAATTAATTTTATTTAAATCTAGATTGCTTCCATAGTGAATTATTAAAAAATAAATTCAATGTAAATTCATGGCTAATCCAACATAAAAAAGAACATCTGCTCAGTAAAATTAGCTTTGTCTTTATTAAATTGAATGATCTTACATTTAAAAGTTCAATAATTATGACTAATAATTATTAATAATCATTTAAATACCTCTGTACATCTATGTAACATTTATTTCACCAAACTCCTGTAGGATAATTATTCTATATGCTTACAATGTCACTCACTGAATTTGCTACATAAACACAAATCTAGACGCATAATTTTAGATTTGTAAATTGGAATGTCTAAAAAAACTAAAGAAAATTAGAAGAAAATTATAGTATTATTGACATTAGCTATATGACATGGTGATTCATATGATACTCACATAATATCTAACTTATTAGCAGCCAGAATATTCATTTACTACTAGAAGAATACCATACTTCTACCAATATTTTATGAAATCTAGGACATTCTAGTCATAATTTAATAGAAATCTGAAAGGAAGTGTAACAGAGTATAAAGATTAAAATACCACTAATAAATTCTAAGTAATGTTTTCCTATAATCTGACTGAACTTAAATGAATATACAATACAGAATTGCAGAAAGCCTAGGTCCATATTCTATAGCATTGCTTTCACGGTTGGAAGAGATACAGAAGGGAATTCCCATCGTGTGTATGTGTGCGTGTGTGCGTGCGTGCGTGCGTGTATGTGTATAGGCTTTTCTCTAAATTGGTTTCAACAGATTGTTTTGATAAGAAAAATGTTCAGAGAAGGAAAATGCAACATTTAGGGAAAGGTTAACACAATCATAGAAATAAGAATCTCCAAACAGTATGATTTTATACTGTAGGGACTTCTGGGAAGCGTTCCTCCTTGGGCAACAAGTGGCCATATAAGGTGAAAATATTGGAATTTGTAAAATGCACACATTTAAAAATTCCCAGGTTAGGAAAAACTACACAGGTAGTCCTCATATAGTGAGTACCTCATTTACCAACCATTCACAGTTGGAAAAATGATTAAAAATAGATAGAATTGAATTCTTTATTGGCCAAGTGTGATTGGACACACAAGGAATTTGTCTTTGGTGCATATGCTCTCAGTGTATATTTGACCAATCCACATATTTACAACCTTTGCAGGTCTGTAAAGCAAAGGAAAGCTGAAGCAAAATCATAAGAGCAGTTTTGGTTTCACTTAATTACTGTTTTGAATAATGATTGAGTTGCCAGTCCCAGTTGTGATCACTAAATCAGGACTACTGGCGGTATAGCACCGCAATAAAATGCTACCACAGTTCCTCACATAAGAATGGAATGATGAGCTACGTTGGTCAGTCTCATTTTTGTTCCTCTATTTTTGGGAAATGGTAATGTAATGGGTAATATCTTCAGAGAATGCACACTAAAGCTCTGAAGAACATATGTTGTATAATGTCTACCAGAATCTACAAAAGCATTGCAGTCACCTTTGGTTAACTTGTAAGAAATCTATATTTCTTTTTGTAGAAGCCATTTTTATGTGCACTGAAACTTATGGCTTTCCTTTTACTGAGGTGTAAGATCCTGGATTCAAAAATGTAATACAGGTTCCAATTTATTCGATCTTGATTTATTTTATTAATATACAGAATTCTATTAACTTCCTGAAGCTGCAAAGAATATAAGTCACAGGAGGTATTGGATAAGGTGTATAATTTTAATAGACACTGTACTTATAGTCAGTGAATTTATTTGTTGTATTAATTATACTGTTATATCTTTCTTTTTTAAAAAAACCTGTTTCTTCCCAGATGACACTGAAGTTTAAACACATTTATTCATGCACTCCAGCAGCTCCATCCTGATAGCAATGCGCACATGCCAGCCAAGGGGTATCAACCTTATGTAACGAGAAACAATGGGTGGGCGCAAAAGGTTCTGCACAGATGATGATCTGTCTGAATTTCCATAGAAAATCTAGAGAAAATGAAGTAGGAGAGCAAGGGAAAAAAGAGAGCTTAAAACTTAACATTCTTCTAATTTTGCACCCAAAAATTTGGAAACAATTTTACTGCCTTAAATGACTATGTAGTTGACTTGCCCAGTAAAGTTGCTGATAGTTTGTGCCTAGAAGCAACTAACATAGAACCAATTACTAAATTCTGCTCGGGGAGAAGAACCTAACTCTCCTTGACTAAAATATGTTTATATACTGTATTAGTACTGTATTCAGCATCTTCCCTCATCCCTTATATGGCTTGTTAAAGATTTTTAAAAATTCTAATATAAAGGTCATAAGTGACTGACATTGTGCTTGGCTTAAAATATTTCATGAATGAAGGCAAATATACGTGTCCCAGGATAATGTTGCAGGATCCAATCTGGGTCGGTCACCGCGGCCAGTGTTTTTGTCTTCTGAGGTTTCAGACTTGTGTTGGAACCCATCTTCAGGGAACTTCTCTCTAGCAGAGTATATTCTTTGGGCTATTCTGTGTGTGGTATTTATATGGTGTATGTGACTTTTTAGATGTTGATTGGGGTGCTGATGGCTGGCTATTAAGTCATTGGCTGTTGTTTGCTTCTGCTGCCCTCAAGCCCTCGCCTCCTAAGTACTTGATAACCTGGTGATAAATCAGCACTCCTGTTGATTGACGAGGGGCCTGTTTCCCAGGCTTCAATCGCTTCCCTGCCTGTTTTTGTATCTGCTCGTCCAACAATCTTAATAGCTGCAAAATTGAATGTATGTCCTTGTTCATTGCAGGGTGAGGCTACCAATGAGTTCAGGTCTCCTTGTCTGACCACTCGCTTGTGTTCTTGCAATCTAGTGATTAGCTTTCCCCCTCCCCCGTGTCTTTATAAACCATATAAATACCACACACAGAACAGCCCAAAGTACACACTCTGCTAGAGAGAAGTTCCCTGAAGAGTCCAAAAGCCAGGAAGACAAAACCTCTGGTCCTGGTGACTGACCCAGATTGGATCCTAAAATATTTCACTTGATTCCATATTATTACATGGCTTCACCCCTAGCACCTGTCAACCTTTATTGAGCTATTTTCAAATACAGGTTAAGTGCTCTTCTAGAAGTGCACTAAACCTGTCTTCAGGCTCCTTTTGAATACCTTCCAGCTGTTGTTAGATTATTTTAAACACAATTTAATAATCTTCTGAAAGAGCACTAAATTTGTGTTCAAAAGGAGCCCATGTTGCATAGTATGGTGGGAATTTCCTCATTCTCCAATATGCAGCTACTACCCAC
>QLTV01004225.1:324067-347156 GCA_003457575.1 Thermophis baileyi
CCCACCCACCCCACTCTGCGCCTGTCACCTTTTAGTCAAGCTGGTCCCTCTTTCCAAACCAGTTCTCATTAGGTACAAGATGGGCATTTTCTTGGAGGCCTGGCAAGTGTGGGGCAGGAGGAAGTCAAATTTGAATGGCCTGGAAGGGCAATGACCAGAGATTGGAGAGGAGAATGCATATCTGCATCAACTTATGGTGGCCAACAGTTGTTGGTTGAATATTGACTAAATGGTTGATGAAGTATGCCAGATAGTACCCATAATAAAACTTCCATAGTTTCTTGCCTGTTTAAGTGGGGCAAACTATCTTTAAATACTTAACTACTTTAAGGCTGACTCAAGTATTGGTTGGGGGTGAGATGAAGACAACAACATAAAGACACAGCAGAAAAAAAGAGACTGCAAGACCCAGTGTATAGTTAAGTATACACTGGGAAAGGCCCTAAGTGATTTGGGTTAATGGAAATGCATGTGACAACATTGATAAAATTAAGAGATAGAATGGAGTGAATATAGGCATAATATATTCAGCTGATAATCTAGGGTGTTCAGAAGAGGTCTGCTTTTATACATGTATATCCCAGATTTGGTCAGTTGTCCAAAATGGTATAGTAATTGTAGTCTCAAATTTAAGTCAATGGACTGGATTTAATGGCATTCTTTATTCACCTTGAAGCTGAAATATATGCTATTGGAATAGAGACAAATACTGGGACTTCTTCAGAAAAGGGGAAGGGATCTTATACTGACCCGATTGTTTCCTGTTTGGTCCTTGTAATAAACCCAGTTCAGATTCTCATCAGTCCTGTATTGCACACTATATTTTGTCATCCATTCATCTGCATCACATCTTCCCTGTGTAATTATTCCTGAAATAACTTTAATTTCCTTCAAGTCAATCTGCAGCCACTGGTTTGTATCTTGGTATTTGGAGAGCCAGGCACACCTAGAAGAGTTATGGAAGGAAGGCATTGATGGTCAAGTACATGTCTTTATAAGGCATACATTTTGACTCGGCATCCATAAACAACTCATCTTTAGAGGATGAGTCAAGAGATGAATCTGAAGCCAGCAAATGGCCAGAACCTGGATCAAAATAAGCAGAAAAAAATTCAGGTCCAATGATCCAGATAATGATCCTGATACCACTCACTGTAGGGTGGAGCTCTTGGAGTCAGCCGTTGCATTTTGTTTGATTTCTGGATGTTTGAAAGCCTCATGCTAGCTCTCCTGAATCCTGGAAACAATTATTTCATGTAAACAATTACTTTCCTTCATCCTCTGACCACTTGTTGTCCTGTTGAAGCTACAAGTTTCAACTGCCTTGCATACTCAGATGCTTTTTTGTGAAATAGGACATATTTAACAGTAAATGAGAAAATTCATCACATGATGCTATGAAAACTGAGCTACTTCTGGAACACATATCCTTTGAGGACAGTTTTGAGAGAGCAATATGATGGATTTTGTTCCCTATCTCTGTGTTATGCAGTTTTTTGAATGATGAATTTATTTTTAGCCAACTTTGGGAATATCCTTGCCCTCTATGCCTGATTAGACTCAGTTTCCTGTTCTGTAAACTACATAACTTGGTCATGATTTTTAAAATTAACTTATTTGGTAGGTTCACAAATCAGCAAAGCCAAGCTTATGACTAGGTGACTAGGTGAATCTCGGTGACTAGGTTCAAATAAAATGCCATATAAGAAAATCACATTAAGCTTTATCACGTTTTATGAAATAGTCTCAATTTAAGAGTACTGTATTTATCGGGTGCAAATGTCACTGACCCTGTTAATCTCTTATGAAGAGTTCTTGAGAACTCTTGCACACTGCTTCATAAACCTTCATCTGGCCTAACAAAGTTATCATTTCAATATAGATGTTGATTTTAGTTCCCCCTCGTCCTGCTTCATAAGCAGCAACGCTGCTGTTATTTTTTGTTATTTTTTTATTTTTCATTATTCATGTAATAGAATAATGTCAGGAAAAGGAGGAATATCTCAGGGATTAAAAAAAAAGCTTGAAAAACAGCCATCACAACATGATTCAGCACAACACAAAACCTTATTTAATGCACCATTTTGTTCTGACAGTAGCTATCTAAATACCTCTCAGAAGCTCACAATGACAGAAACAGTAACCTCCACACATTTTTCCCAGCAACTGTTAATGGAAGTAAATATTTATTGTTCTGGGATCATAAATATATATTTTAAAAGTCATTGTCCATATATTATATAACAGGTTTAGAGGTTAAAACGTCTTTTGTATAGTTTATTGGTAGAAAACATGTCTTGTAATGCAGTTTACCCAAATCCTTGTCCGTTAAGTCGGGCCTTGTTTGCAGTCCATGAAGCATACCACCCAGTGTATTGCTCTGGATTGGAACAGCTTATCTGATCTGGAGTGACAGCTGCTGATTCAAAACCAAGAGGCTTATGATAGGGGCACTCTGTAAAAGAAGACAAAGAAGACATGGAGAGGAATCAGTGCAGATTGGAGTCAAAATGTTTAATTTTTGCTGCATCCATCTCCAGAAAGCGCTACACTTAATTTTATTAACAGGATGAGACATTGAAGAATGATTGAAGTTTTATTTCTTATTTTCTTTTGGATTTGGAGAAGTTTGGGGATTTAATTTTGCACACTTTCAAGCAGGGAAGTAGAAGTTGTATCATTAGAAAATCACCAAGGCCCACAGTACTATAAACCAGTATTTTCAAGTAGGACACTCACAGCTGCACATGAGTACAATTTGCTATTTTGTCTTGAAAGGATATAGACTGGCAAAGTCTATAAAATCTAGAATTTTATATAAGGAGGTATTTTAGTTCAATCATTTGACAACTCGGAAGAACAGCCTGGAGTTGTACATTCTAAATCCAAAGTCTACAAATGAACCAACATCAATTTACTCTTCTTGTTTAATTCACAGAATTAATATCAATAGAATTTAAACAAATGTTTCTGTCAGGCCGAAGCCATATTTTATTAGAGACTTTGGCCTACCACACTTTACTTTTGAGAATGTATTCTTGCTGTGGGAATTTGGGAGGGGCTGTTGCATGAGGGATGTAGACATGTAGCCATAACAAATTCCTTTAGATTCTCAAGGTCATCCTTTGTCCAGCACCTGCCCGGAAGATGAGGGGAGTAACTGACACGTCGACAGAAGGAGACTGGCTAACATCATGAACTTGTAGGTGTGGGGACAAGGGCTTGATCTTTCAACTGGGTGGAGAAACCCTGGGAGCGTCAGATCCGGGTTTCTCCCAGCCGTGCCAACATGGCTCTGGTAATAAATTGGAACTTTGAGGAATGCTTTGCCTCGGACTCTGATTTTATTTTAGATGCTATTTGGAACTCTGACACTTTCCTCTCATTTCACAAGAGCTCCTGTACTGGATGTAACATTTTGGTTTTCTGTTTTGTCTTTTTTTTTTTAATGCAGCCCCTGTTTGAATATTGTACCTACAATTGTGGTGGTTTCTGTAGTGAAGGCATTTTCTGAAGCCATCTGGATAATAGAGCCATAACAATCACATGTATAGAAGTATTAAAACAACAAAGACTAAAATGAGTTAAAACACCTCCAGTGTGGCAGGCTACAGTATTTGCAAGCAAAGCAAGTTTAATTTTAGTAACTCTAATCTTTAGATAACTCAGTTGTAATATACTTAAGAGGTAGCCTTCTGCTGTAGAAAATTGCAGTACACTAAAAGAATTATCAAACAGATGTCTGGGGACTTTCAAATCAAGTACATTAATTATTTAATGCTGCTACTATTTACTTTAAAGTCAATTCAGCGTGAGAAGGATTTTCTCCTCTTATTAAGCTTCCCCCCCTATACTACAGCTTCTCTTTGTTTTGAGTTATTCTTATATATAATTGACACTTTAAGAATCCCTACTGCATTTAATGGAGGAAATACTTTGCAAGTAGTGAAGTTAAAGAACTGTAATTAGTTTAAGGATATATTTTCATTTGCTACAGGTCTTTGGGAATGTGCAGCTTGACCCAATCTAACCAATAATACAAGTCACATAAAATTTTCAAGAAGATCCTGATTGATAATTATGGGTACTGTATCCCAATATGAACAATATTAAACTGAATAGGCTGATTTTGAGTTGTAATAATAAAAAGATGGTACTTACCTGGCATGCAATCTAGACTGTCTGTTTCAGTGGACCACACTGAGTTTGGATTTCTTTGACAATCACATTTACAGGCTTTGCTATGCCAGTGCTCTAGATTGTCATCCTAAGATAGTGCAGAATAATGTATCAACTTTGCATATACAGAGAATAAGCAGATTCTTTCTTACTTCCTAAATTCCCATTGGACTATATCAACTCTGCTCAAATGGCACCTTTCAGATGTATAATCAAAAACATTTGGGGAGTACAAGTTTGCATAGGGTAGCGTTGCACTCTTCATATTGATCAATGCCATTTATCACTATATGCACACACAGAGAATCATGCTTGAGTACAACAGAGAGACTATGAGGCATTCTAAGTCCTGGTCAAGTCAAAAGGATGGCCAATTCAACTTAGAGTATATATTTTTTTCTTGTTTCACATCTCATTTGAGCCAAGAACTCATTAAACTGCTTTAGTTGAGCCAGTACAGTATATTATATCTTAGTATAATAAAAAGGAAAGGATGGTTGTAAAAATAGCTGAAATCACAAACATATACACTTGAGAGAAAGAGAGACAGCTAAACAGACAGACAATGGTATGTGGACATGATCTTGGGAGACAGGATGAAGAGACGCAGCCAAGAAATTGAATGGGACAACTTGCCACAGCCAACTCACCACGGGCAATTCACTGCAGCCAACTCACCATGGCCAACTTGCCACAGGCCAACTCGCTGTGGGACAATTCAACAATTCAATTTAATTATTTAAAATAATTAAAACATTATTTTAATTTTTGTCATTCACATTTCATTTTGTCCCTCCTTTGGCATCCTTTCTTTAATGATTCTATTCCATTATTTCTTTGATATTAGTGTAACTCTTGTCGCATGGTGAGTTGTCATAGACCTGCCAAGAAAATGGTCAGATAGCAACAGCAATAGCGCTTAGATTTATATACCACTTCATAGTGCTTGACAGCCCTCTCTAAGCAGTTTTACAGAGTCAGCATATTGCCCCCAATAATCTGAGTCCTCATTTTACTGACCTTGGAAGGCTGGAAGGCTGAGCCAACCTTCAGATAAAAGGCAACTAGCCTGCAGCTGGAATGTAATGGGCCAAGAGGCTCAGAAGACACACACACATACAGAGTTTCTTAGGCTGTAAAGGAGACGAGATGTACTTTCAGACTTGCAAGACTAATGTCAGCCTTATGAGGTAAACTAGACAGGAAACAATGTAGGATGAGCTAATTCTACTTTCTTGTAAGGCTACATTAAAAGACTCCTGCAAGTCAGAGAACATCTCTCCCTTCCATCACCTTTAAGCCAAACCTAGCGAGGGTCTCTTCTGAGCCTCTTGCTCTGCTCAAATTCTAAGCTGCCTTTTATCTGACTGTTCCCATGGCTATGTCTCTTCACTCTGTTTCCCAAGGTCATGCCCATATATCATTACAATAGGTGAATATTACACCTTTTATTAATTCCAACTCTACTAAGCAATTTACATTGCATAGAGGTGACATCAGTATAACAGTGCTGAAGTCTGAGAATAAATTGAAGAGCGGTGGCTAAACAAATGGTACATTATCTGCATTCCCATACCAATTTAGTGAACTCTATATCCAATTATGTATTATATTATGTATGTCTTTGTATGTCTGTTAGTGTATGTGTTCAAGTGTTAAATTTTGTATTAAATAATTTGGATTATTAGGATGAGGAATATTCAGGTATAATAGAAGAAATGTAATATAGTATTGCTACAGTTTTGTCCTTCTGGAGAATTTAAATTTAGTCCTTATGCTTAATACCTACCTTCTTCAGTTATCTTTGCATCTACTTTACAGTTCTGTTTTGTTTTGAAATATAGTTATGCTATGAAGTACAAATAGTGGGAATGAGCACCTGTGTCAACCGTCCCATTAGGTTAGACCAGGGGTCTGCAACCTTAAACACTCAAAGAGCCATTTGGACCCGTTTCCCACAGAAAAGAAAACACTGGGAGCCACAAAACCTGGGTGGGCATGGCCAATTCAATGGCACTCCCACCCAGTCACATGACCCCCCAGCCATGCCTACCCAGGTTTTGTGGCTCCCGGTGTTTTCTGTGGGAAATGGGTCTCTCTCTCTCTCTCTCTCTCTCTCTCTCTTTCTCTCTCTCTCTCTCCCCATTTCTGTTTTTCCTTTCCCTCTCCCTTCTTTCTTTCTCTTTCTTCCTTTGTCTCCCCCTTCTCTCTCTCATTTGTTTCCTTCTTTTCCCTCTCTTTCTCTCCCTCCAGCTCTCCCTCATTTCTCTCTCCCTCTCCCTTCTCGCTCTCTGATTTGTTTGTCTCTCTTTTTCCTCTCTCATTCTCTCCCTCCATCATTTTCTCATTTCTGTCTCTCTCTTTCTCTTTTCTCTCTTTCTCTCCCTCTCATTTGTTTTCTTTCTTTCTTTCTTTCTTTCTTTCTTTCTTTCTTTCTTTCTTTTCTTCCTTTCTCTCTCTCTCTCTCCCTCCCTCCCCACTCCCTTCCTTCCTTCCTTCCTCCTTCTTTCTTTCTTTCCCCTTCTCTCTCTTTTGTTTCCCCTCTTTTTCCCCTCTCTCATTCTCTCCTTCCAGCTCTCTCTCATTTCTCTCTCCTCTCCCTCTCCCCCTTCTCTCTCTCAATTGTTTCTCTTTTTCCTCTCTCTCATTCTCTCCCTCCATCATTTTCTCATTTCTCTCTTTCTCCCCTTTTCTCTCTCTCATTTCTCTCTCTGCCTCTCTCTTTCTCTCCCTCTCATTTCTGTTTTTCTTTTTCCTCTCCCTCTTTCTTTTTCTCTCCCCTTCTCTCTCTCATGTTTCACTCTTTTCCCTCTCTCATTCTCTCCATCCAGCTCTCTCTCATTTCTTTCTCCCTCTCCCCCTTCTCTCTCTCTCATTTGTTTCTCTCTTTCCCCTCTCTCATTCTCTCACTCCATCATTTTCTCATTTCTCTCTCTCTTTTTCTCCCCTTATCTCTCTCTCATCTCTCTCTCTTGCGTGCTCGCACACAAGCGGGATACCCTCCTGGGCTGGGATTGCGGTGGTGGCGACTCCTCCTCCCGCTGCTGCCACTCCACGCTCAGATGAGTAGCTGGCCATGTGGGACAGCCAGAGCTCTTCCCTCCCTGCATCCGGCAGTGGCGGCTGCTGCTCCCCATTCCCCTCCTTCCTGAGCCGACACGAAGGGGACCGCGGCTGGCACTGAGCTGCCCGTGAAGGATGCGGAATCACAAAAAGTGGCTGGTCATGGGCAGTGCAGAAAAATGCTAGGGGCGCTTCAGCCACGTGGCTCTGAGGAGAGGCTTGCGCCTTTTTGGGGCAGAGAGCAGGTTGCGTGACCAGGTCAGACCAGTGTCTTGGGCGGAGAGCAGGTCGTGCAACTGGGAGCCACAGGAGAGGTGTCAAAGAGCCACATGCGGCTCTAGAGCCGTGGGTTGCTGACACCCAGGTTAGACAGCCAAAAGGAAGTCCTGGGACATTTTTTTTATCAAGTGTATAACTTTACTACCATGCTTCCCCAAAAATAAGACCCAGTCTTATTTTATTTTGGGCCCCAAAATAAGCACTAGGGCTTGTTTTCGGGGAAATATGATTTCAGGGTGATCAACCTGGCTGGGTGCCCTGCCCCCTGGTGCACACACAAGAGCTTGCAAGCACGCAGGGACCAATGGTATCTAGCAGCAGCTGTAGCCCGCCGGTCCCTTGGTCAGCGTACTCTGGGGCTGCGCAGAGTGGAAGGCACAGAGCGGAAGGCAGGCAATCCTGATGCACCGCGCAGGCTGCAGGCAAGCCAAGAGATGCGAAGATAAGCCTCCCATGGCCAGCCACCGCTCCGGATCGCCTGCCTCCCACTCAGTGGTGGACTGGTCTGCGTGGCGCATCCGGATCGCCTGCCTCCCCCACCCCCATGCCCCTTCTGCTGCTGGTGTTGCTGCATGAAGATGAGCCTCCTGTGGCCAGTCACCACTCTGGCCCACTGCCGCTCGGCTTTCCTGCGGCTTGTGCGGCATGTCCAGATCGCCTGCCTCCCCCCCCATGCCTCTGCCTGCTGCCGGTGTCACCACACAAAAACGAGCCCCCCGTGGCCGGCCACTGCTCCAGCCCACTGATGCTCAGCTTTCCCAAGGGGTGCGTCCGGATTGCTTGCCTCTCCCCCACCTCTGCTTCCGCCTGCTGCTTGCACAGTTACTCAACTCACCTGTGCTGCATGAGCTGTCGCTGCTGCCAGACACCATCAGCCCATGCATGCTTTCCGCTTCCTATGCTGGTCACTCCCACCCCCCCTTCACTAGGATTTATTTTTGGGGTAGAGTTTATATTAGGCACATGCATAAAAAAAACAGGTTGGGGCTTATTTTTGGTGTAGGTTGTATTTTTGGGAAAATACGGTAAAAATGCCATGTGGTTACAGAAGTAGAAAAGCCAATTCTAATGATTTTGCACAAAAACAATATAGGAAAACTTTCCCTTTTCCCCATGAATCTCCCATTGTCCATTGTCCACCAATCCTTTGCACTCTCTTTGTTTTGGGAACAATCTGGCTGCCTCAGACTTCTCCAGCTGGTGACCTCGAGGTGTTGGGTCTGTCTCAGGCTTCCAATCAGCACACTTGCATTCCAAATTTCCCTCCCAAACCTCCCTTACATTCCAATGGCTTCCCTCCCTGCTCCCATTACAGTTGTCTGGTTGCAAGCGGGGTTGCGTAGCAAGTCAACCATGACATGCCGACCCTCCAGAAAGATTAATCCTACAAGGAAACAAACACACACATATTACACCATGACCATCTGTACAGGTTTTCCTACTGGGTTCAGTATGGGTATCTAACGTGGAACCTCTGAATGAGTCTAAGCGCATGGACATTCATCGCCGTCACCCGTTCTGCCTCTGCCAAGGGAAAGCTCTTCCATAAGATTAGGTACTGCAACTTCTTATTGTTGCACTAAGAGTCAAGGATCTGCTTGACCTCGGAATCTTTTTCTCCATCTACCCATGCGGGGGAGAGGGGGGTGGCGGTTTAACCGCCGGCCTCAGTGGTGAACTATGGAAGGGCTTTAACAAACTACAGTGAAACATTGTGTGAATGTGCCTGAGGGTTTTTGGTAATTTCTATTCCACCATCACCGATTCACAATCTGGATGATGGGGAAAGAACTTATGTACTCAGGTCCCAACTTCTTGCAGAGCTGCCCCAACTCCAGGAATTTCATGGACAGGTACACCTCATCCCCTATTCTAAACTCCTTCTGAGGTGCTCTCGTCAGCCTGCCTTTTCTGTGCCTCCCTTGTTGCTTCTAACACTTTGCACACTACAGACTAGATGGCTTTCCAAGTACTTATCCATTCAGTTAACAAAGTCGAAGAAGATGTCTCTTGAGGGAGCTCTGGCATTGGCACAAATTTGGTGGCGGTGGCTACTCGAAAGGGGGTAAACCCCATGCTGCTGTGTACAGAGTTATTGTATGCCACCTCAGCAAAGGGTAGAAGTTAAGTCCAATTGTCTTGTTGGTAGTTCACATAGCATTGAAGGTATTGCTCCAACGTTCAAAAGCTCCATTCGTTCGAGGATGATGGGTGGAGCTAAGACCCTGGGAGGTGCCTAACAAGCTCAGGAATTCATGCCAAAACTTTGGTGTGAATTACACTCCCTGATCTGAAATTATACATATTGGAATGCCATGTAGCCAGTACATGTGTTGTACGAAGAGTTTAGCCAGGGACCGAGCAGAAGGGATCCTGGAGCACGCAACAAAGTGGGCTTGTTTAGAGAATAAGTCCTTTACTTTTTTAACCATAGGTGCATGGAGGCTTCTTAGCACTTTCACTAACTCTCATGGTTGGTTACCTTCCTTCGCATCCACCACTTGTCTCTATCCTAATCAACAGATTGGCTCCATTTTCCACCATGCCAGGCTAAAACCATGGCCGCTGTCATCTCAGGGACCACAATAAATCGAATAATCTCCATGTGGATTCAGGCTTTCAGCTTCACAGGCTCAGTTAGACAGGTTACTGGCACCCCGCGCATTACTGAACCATCTAGCTTGGAAAATGCTATAGGCTTCTTTAGCTTCCTTAGCCTCAAGCTTAGCTTCTCTACCAATTGGGGGCTGATCAGGCATCTGGTGTATCCTGAGTCCAACAGGGCCATAAGGACCTCCTTTACACCCAAGGAGGATTCCGAGAGCTCCACCCTAGCAGTCATAGGGTGATGGGCCACTTACCATTGGGTCGTCCTCTCCTTCGCTGTTGCTCTTATAGAAGACTGGCCCCATTTCAGCAGGGGTCAGGGTTTCCTCTCCCTTGCTGGATGGAGGGGAGACCTCTATGAATTGTTGCCCTGCACAAGTTTTCTCCCTTGACTTCGGTGGAGTCTTTTTCTTCTTCAGTTGGCTCAGAGGCAGGGGAGCTGTCATCAGTTGCAGTGCAAGACACTCAACAGCTCAGTGCCCCTCCTTCCCACAACAAAAGCAGCCACCAAGGTTTTGGTGGGGTCTCCCTCCTCTGGCTGGAGGCGCACCTTCTCTTCCCCTTCTAGGGGCTGCTCGCTTTTCCTTGGGGTGACGGGACTCCCAGTGTGCTCATGGAACTCCAACAGGTCGATCTCTACCTGGGTGGCCACACGGCACTACACTCACAGGTTGCGCAGCACTCCCCTGGAGTAGGCAATTCTGGTACAGTTCCTTATTCAGTCCCTCTCAGAAATGGTAGATCAGCAAGCATTCAGGCCAGTCTCCCAAGTACCTGGCCAGGTGGCGGAAATCTTTTTTTTTTTTAATTATTATTATATTTTTTATTTTATTTTTAAATATTCATCAACATCAATACATGAACAGTGTGGCATCTGGGTATCGTTCATATACAAATAGCAATAATAACATTAATAATATTTATTACATTAGCCAAACTTTTGTAATCTTAGTGTTAATACACGTTTGTATTAAAATAGAATCGTTCATTATTTAGTTGTTCAGAATTTCAATGTGCCATTCTAATGCCAATCACAATATTATTTGAGCATACATAGTAATACCATCTTTCAACCTCTAATCTTTCCATCTGGTTATTGCTTTCATTCTATTGTATAAAAATGTGTATACTAATATTCACCCTATTTCTTATTTCTACCTCTATTCAAGCTTCTAGTCAGGCCACCATTACTATTCCTAGTGTTGATACACATATTTGTACTTGTACAGATGCTGTTAAAACTGATGTGGCTTTCTGCTATTTAAAAGAAGATACAATAGCACTGGGCCTCTTCAGATCAAGCATTTATTTTAAAAAGCTTCTTCATTTTGTTAAGTTGTCTAGAACAATAATAAAGCAGTCTTTAAAAAATAAGTCTAATAATTTGAACATTCTATAGACATTTATAGTTATTGACTTACCTCCTTGCATCCAGTTTCAGCAGTCTGATTTGCACAAGAAAATAAAATGCTGCCTCTGCCCCCCAGCAAATTGCCTCCTTGCAGTTCTAGTTTCACTTTCATTTTAGCACGTGGGCCTGCCTGCAGCCTCTCAGCTGATGGTCGGGAGGCCGATAATCAGTTGCTTGTGTTAATCAGGCTCTGCACTGTTTGCTGCAAGGAGGTAAATTGCTGGGAGGCAGAGGCCAAAGGGTGGAGGTGGCTGGGTGGGGCTACATTCGGTGTATAAGACGCACCCAAGTTTTCACCCTCTTTTTGGGAGTAAAAAGGTGCGTCTTATACTCCGAAAAATACGGTATTTCTTATTTCTACCTCTATTCAAGCTTCTAGTCAGGTCACCATTACTAGTCCTAGTATTGATACACATGTTTGTATTGAAATATAGTCCTTCATTGTTTAGTTGTTCAATGTTTCAATACACCATTCTAATGCCAGTCACCATATTATTTAAACATACATGATAATACCATCTTTCAATCTCTAATCTTTCTGTCTAGCTATTGCTTTTATTCTATTATATAAAAATGTGTATTCTTATTTCTACCTCTATTCTAGCATTTAATATAAATGCCATTATATTAAAAGGCATTTCCTTTCTATCCATCATCTCTTGTCCGTTTTAATACTTCAATTCTTATTCGTTTTTTAGCTTGCCTCCCATATTCCTCTCTTGGATCTTTGTCTCTATCTACAGCTACCTCTTTACTATTTAGTCTAAATATTTCTCCCATCTCTACCAATTTATGCAGCCAGGCCTTCAGAGTGTCTACCCAAGCCCCTATCTTCTTTTCAAAAGTATCTTCCTGCTTTTCCAATTCCATTTTTAAATCTCTTAAAATACTTTTTCCTTGATTTGTTTCATCAGTCATTATTGTCTTTATTGTCTTCTCCTTCTTGTCTTCTTGCTTTATTTGCTGATTTGTCTGTTCTATCTTTTCCTCCATTCTTTCTGTTGTCTCTTCCCTTTCCTGGACATTTTGATCTTTATTCATTGTCCCTTGTAGAATATTTTCCATTTCCCCATCTATGCTATGCATTAGGTTCTTTATCTCCATGTAGATTTTTGTCACAGTGTCATTGATACTTTGGAACATCAATGCCATTTCTTTTAAAATTCCACTCAATTTCCCCTGGTGGAGCATCTCATCTTATTTTAGTAAGTCTCACTCTTGCTCAATAATCCAAAAACCATATATTCAGGCCTAACATTGCTCCTCAGAGAGTACAATAATCATAGTTCTTTATATCCCAGGATTATTCAATCAGTTCCATTTAGATAGTCCAGGAAACTTTCCAAATATCTCCTTACATCCACTCTATAGGTTTAGTAATATATCTTAACATTCAAAAGTCACTTTACTTAGGTATCTTCCTTGTTCTCACAGTTGAACCTCCAGTAGTCATAAAGTAGATAAATATAGAACAGTAGGTATCACCGCAATCCTCCAGATAAATGTTGTTTATTTCTCTTATCAGGAATTTCCCCAGACTTGTAGGGGTAAGGTATATTTTCCATTCATCAGTAGGTGGCGCCCTCAGCTTAGGTTTCAGCATAGTCTCAGATCTCACAAGTATTTAATCCAATTTTAATTCGATTTATGGAAGCAAAGTCAGTTATTAAGTAAATAGTTCCAGCACTTTAAAATGCCTTTCCCAAAACAACGCCTACCCAGTTTAAAAGTCCAATTTTCTATGTTTTAAAAGTTTTTTACTTTTCTCCCCTTAATTCCTTTCTTTCGGGTCTGGGATTTTTCTCTAAGTAGTTATTTGCCACTTTAACAAATAGTTCTAAGAGTCTCTTTCCTGATTTTTTTTTCTTTTAGGGTTAGGTTCTAGGTAAAAAAGGAATCATCTCACCCAGTTCCAATCACTGTTCATCTACACCACTCCTGCACTTTCTTTGTTGCCTCGGATGTCCCAGCTTCACGGCAGCCATGATGGCTGCCTCGTCTCCTTGTTGTGGATGATAGGGAAAAGAGCCCTGGGTCAAGCGGGAGAGATGCGACTCTCCGCGACCTACAGGGTGCCCCTCTTTTCTTCACCACCTCTCCAGGGTGGCTTTAGCTCCTTTTGGAGCCCTCCAACAGGGAGAACTCGGAGCGGTAGCACGGAGACCCGCTCCTCGCGTCTAATCTCGCCACGACATCAGCCGGAAGTCCAAGTAGTGGAAATCTTGAATGTACTCCGTTACCAGTCTTCCCCTGCTTCAGAGCACGGATGTGGGCTTCTGCATGCTGGGCCACCATGGGGTCTTCTTTTTTTATATATATATAGGTTTTTTATTTTTATTTTATTTTTATTTTTTTACAAACATATCAATGCGTGAACAGTGTGGCACCTGGGTGTCATACATTCTAATACAAATAAAACTAATAGCATTAGTAATAGTTATTACTTTCAACCAAATTATATATTTCTAATAGTAATACATATTAATATAAAGTTGCAATCTATCATTATTCAATTATTCCATGTTTTCTTTTATTATTGCTCTTATTTTATTATATAAAAGTGTATACACTAATATTCCCCTTTTCTCTTATTTCTATCCCTTATTCTAACTTTTAATCATGTCATCCTTTGTTAAAAACATTTTCTTTCTATCCTACCTAATTTCTAATCATGTCACCTACCTACAAAAAAAAAAAAAAAAAGAGGAAAGAAAAGATAGAGGAAAAGAAAAGCAAATAAAAAACACCACCAAAAATGAAAAATCATGTATCCATCATCTCTTTTCCGCTTTGATACTTTAATTGCTATGCTTTTTTTTTCTTTTTGACTTGTCTCCCATATTCCTCTCTAAGATCTTTATCTCTTTCTACATTTGCTTCTTGGCTGTTCAATCTGAGTATTTTTCCCACCTCTACCCTCCTCCACTGCCTAGTTTCCAGGATTTCTGCCCATGCCCCTATCTCCCTTTCAAAGGTATCTTCCTGTATCTCCAATTCTCTATTCGACTCTCTTGATATATTTCCCCCCTGGTTTAATTCATCAGTCACTGTTATTTTCTTTATTGTCTCTTCCTTATCTTCTTTTTTTATTCTCTGGTTCTTTGTCTCAGTCTTTTCCTCCATTTCTACTGTTAGCTCCTCCCTTTCCTGGGCGTCTGGATCTTTGCTCATCATCCCTTGTATAGCATCTTCCATTTTTTCCGTAATCTCCTTAAATCCTTTCTCCATAATGTCCTTTGTGTTTTGGAAAAGTAATGCCATCTCCTTCAATGTTTCACTTGCTTCTTCCTTATAAAGTATCTTATTTTCTTTTATTTTTAAAAATTCCAGTTTTGTTCCACAGTCCAAGAGCTATTTATTCAGTCCTTAGGTTACCCTTCAAGGGGTGCACTAATCACAGTTCTTTATATCCCAAAGGTAAACAGTTAGTTCCATTTGAATAGTCCCAGAGGTTATCAGAAATCTTTCAGGGGTCTCTTTAATTAAGTAGCTTGTTTATTTTCATATTTAAATCTCCAGTAGTCCTGGGGTAGTTGGGAATAATCCAGTAAATATTTTCACAGTCCTTCTCATAAGTGTTTCCAGACTTGTAGTTTTTCTTTTGGTCAACAGGTGGCGCTTTCAACTTAAATTTCAGTATTACTACTCAGCAATTGTTATTTTAGTTATAAATCAATTATAAAAGCAGAATAAGTTTTTTAGGTAAATAATTCCAGCATTTTAAAATGCCTTCCCAGTACCGCGTCTTCCCAATTTAAGAGTCCAATTTTCTATACATTTCAAAATTTATTATTTTTCTCTCTTGTGTCTTCCCCTGCCAGTCTGGTGTTTCTCAGAATGCTTAGACACCGCTTTAACAAATAATTCTGAGTAAATAGTTCAAAAATATTCCTTGGGGTAAGTTTAAGGCAAAAAGAAATCCTCTCCCCCAGTTCCAGTCACTGTTAACCTACTTCGCTCCAGCACCAGTCTTAGTTGTTGTTCTTCGGTTGTCCCAGTTTTGTGGCAGCCATTTTAGGCTGTCCCTTCTCCTTGCCATGGCTGAGAGGGAAAAAGAACCCCGGGTCAGACAGGAGAGCTGCGATTCTCCTCGACCTCACAGGGCACCCCTCTTTGCTTCACCGCCCCTACAAGGCGGCCTTGGCTCCTCTTGGAGCCCACCAACAGGGGGAAGTCAGCACAGGGAACACAGAGACCCGTTCCTTGTATCTGATATCACTGCAACATCAACCAGACGTCTGCTCACCATGGGGTCTTCTAATCACTCTTGCAGGACTTGCATGAAGGTGTCAAGGTCATCCAGCTCTGGAGCATTCTCATCGTGCAGCGACACCAATCACTCCAAAGTGCTCTCTTCCAGGCTAACCATGATAACATGGACACAGGTCACATCATCAGGGTACATCACTCCATAATGCTCCATGTAGTGCCAGGCTTGAGCCAGGAAATGGGCTAGGCAGTTTGGACACCGATTGAAACAGACCACCGTGGGGGTGGCTGAAGCTTCTTCCACACCAGGACGAATCCCTGGAGCAGAATAGTGGCCACCGCCACCATTAGTGCCAGTGCTGGAATTCCAGCTGCAGCTGTTTGTGCCGGGACTCTGACTGTGGCTGGGGGCCCCGGCACTGCTGGTTGCAACAGAGGAGGGAGAGTGGTGAAGCCTGCTGCTGCCATTGCCTAAGCTGTGGCTGCCAGAGCCATCGGCTGAAGAATAGGAGGAGAATGAACAGCCAGAGCTGCCGGGATTCTCACAACTCCTGGCCAGCTGGTGGCGGTTGCGACTCCCGGCACTGTTGCGACATAAATCTCCATCCCTCTGAACTTCTCCCTTAACTGCCTCATGGATGGACTGCAGCTGGTGATCAGGAGCTTCCACTCATAGGGTCATCCCATTAGGCTAGCCATTTCACTTTCCACTTGCCGCCTTGGACCACGTTGACCTAAGAAGGGAGAAGAGTGTCTTTGGTCTCTGCTGCCTTCCTCACACTTGTTGCCCAACAGGTCTTTGGCCTCTGACATGCTCCTTTGTGGCTGCAGCCAGTTGCTCAGATTTCTCAGTCTTCGGTATCGGACACGTGCCAGCTGGCTATGCTCCTGCTCCAGCCTGGGGTAGGGCTGGCTCTTCCCAAGCTAAGCCTCTCCCAGCTTCTTCTTCTCTTTTGACTCTTTGCTCATAGCCAACATCTCAGGGTTGACCTCCTGATGGGATCCAGGTAGGCTATTTCTATGAGAACTGGCTTAATGTCAACCATGGTTAGACAGCAAAAGGAACTCCTGGGACATTTTTTTTTAACCAAGAATATACTAAAGATTCCATGTGGTTACAGAAGTAGAAAAGCTAGTTCTAACAATTTTGCAGGAAAACAGCATAGGAAAACTTTCCCTTTTCTCCATGGATCTCCCATTGTCCGTTGTCCACCAATCATTTGCACTCTCTTTGTTTTGGGAACGATTTGTCTGCCTCGGACTTCCCCAATTGGCAACCATGAAGTGTTGGGTCTGTCTCAGGCTTCCAGTCAGCACACTTGCATTCCAAATTTACCTCCCAAACTTCCCTTACATTCTAATGCTTTCCCTTCCCACTTCTGTTACAGTTGTCTTGTCGCAAGTGGGGCTGCGTAGTGAGTCAACCATGACATGCTGTCTGCTTAACATCTAACTTTGTGCTGCTTTCATTTTGTTCAGAAAGGGTTAATCACAAAGAAACTTGAGGTAGTAAAGTTCAAAGTAGTGCAAAAACAATAGACCTTGCTTAATTTTTTCACTTATTTGTTATCCTTTGTTGTTGTTAGTTGCAAAGTCATGTCCAACCCATCGCGACCCCATAGACAACGTTCCTCCAGGCCTTCCTGTTCTCTACCATCCTCTGGAGTCCATTTAAGCTCACGCCGACTGCTTCAGTGACTCCATCCAGCCACCTCATTCTCTGTCGCCCCCTTCTTCTTTTGCCCTCAATTGTTCCCAGCATTAGGCTCTTCTCCAGTGAGTCCTTCCTTCTCATTAGGTGGCCAAAGTATTTGAGTTTCATCTTCAGGATCTGGCCTTCTAAAGAGCAGTCAGGGTTGATCTCCTCTAGGACTGACCGGTTGGATCACCTTGCAGTCCAAGGGACTCGCAGGAGTCTTCTCCAGCACCCTAGTTCAAAGGCCTCAAATATTTCATCCTCCCCAGGAGCAAGCATCTTTTAATTTCTTGGCTGCAGTCCCCATCTGTGGTGATCTTGGAGCCCAGGAAAATAAAATCTGTCACTACCTCCATTTCTTCCCCATCTATTTGCCAGGAATTGAGAGGGCCGGATGCTATGATCTTAGTTTTCTTAATGTTGAGTTTCAAGCCAACTTTTGTACTCTCCTTCTTCACCCGCATCAAGAGGCTCTTTAGTTCCTCTTCACTTTCTGCCATTAGAGTTATCCTACTATTCATCTAATGTGGCCAGTCAGAGTACTGAGAAGCTTATACAGGTAGTCCCTGTTTAGCAACAGTTTAGTGACTGTTCACAGTTATGATGGCAATAAAGAACTTTATTGTTACTTTATTAACTTTACTACCAATTCTTGCATTTACAACCTTCACAGGTCTGTAAAGCAAAGGATAAGCATGCATGGTCACTTAGCAACTGTTATTCTTAAAGAAGGAATTGCTGGTCCCAACTGTGGTTGCTAAATGAGAAATACCCAAATTTGAAACAAAAAGATTATCTGAATTAGTAAAGCAGTCAAAGGTTGCTAAAATTAGAGATCTCCAAACACTTTTCCCTTACTCTTGATGTACCTAGAGCAGTCTATTTTGCCTATTTAATTTTGGACACTAAACTAAGATGTCTTTCCTACAAAGTCCAAAGTAAAAAGGAATCAAAATGTATTGAATGTTGCCCTATTTCAATTTAGCTTCATATTGCCAAAAACTCAATTAAGGTAGAAAGGATGCAGTCTATCAGGCAAAAGAAATGAAAACCTAAGAAAGGACCCCAGAATGACCCAGCCAGATAAAACTAATCTGGAACCTGAGTTCACCATTTTGTTCAGAATGTTTAGATCAGTGTTTTTCAAACTTGGCAACTTTAAGATGGGTGGACTTCAACTCCCAGCATGTTGGCTGGAGAATTCTGGGAGTTGAAGTTCACCCATCTTAAAGTTGCCAGGTTTAAAAAGCACTGATTTAGATATAAAGATTTCCTACAGAGAAGGGCCAACCAAATCACTGCTTCGTGGAAAAATATACATTAGAAAATTAAGATTATGTTAGTTGTCCAGACCTATCAATAATGAAAAGGAAATACTGACAAAATTGTGGAGCTAATTTCATGACTCAGGGTAATTCCTTAACCTGGGTTGACCTCTGCATCTGTTTGTAATTATCTTTCTGAAACATTCTTGGATATGCTATTCAAATGGATTGATGATTGTTGTTTAACATTTTTTATTAGCTGTGCTGGATAGGAAGTGGTGAAGTTCCCTCAAAGCCTCTCCTTTCTGCTTGTTAAATAGAAAACCACCGGAAAGCAGCAGAATACACAGCAGTTAGTGTGAGTAGGCGAGCAGATTCTAAACACAAGGAAAAGCACAAAAAATGAAAGCCAAGCATGTCGTTTTGTAAAAATTAGCCTTGTGGATTTAGTGCCTGCACCCTGATGGCATCGTAACAAAGAACAGGGAAAGGCAGAAAGTCACATGACTCACCTCTGTAGCAAAGAACCAGCCCCTAAATTGTGGCAGGAATGGAAGGGAATGTGAAGAAGTGGCAGCTTGCTATGCTTTTTTTGGGCGGGGGGGGGGGCTGCAAATCACTTTTGTAAATATAGCCTTTCCAAAAAATAAACTTTTTTTTTTTTTAGATATGCTGCTGTAACTGTAATTTCAAAATTATAAATCAGAATACAGGGGAATTTTGGTTTAAGACTGATTGGGTGAAGGATATGTTATATCATGTTTGCAATTTGCATGATGACATCATTAGACAGATGATGCAAATTGATCACTCGGACTATGATGTCACTGCATAAATCATATCATCACCCAAAGGATATTGATTGTTTCATTTCCATCATTTCCTTAGAAATAAAATTATGCAAATAACCTCAATTACACTGCAATTTGATCCATCCCGTATGAAATTCATTGCATTAAAATCCAGAATACCACATGTTTTTCAGTGGGGTGGAAAAATCCACACAGAATAAAATTCCAAAGGTGCTTATATAGCAGGCAAAAAATGCAAAAGACTTACCTCTGAAAGTGACAATGGCAGCATGACTAATAGGTGCGATTTTGCCGCAGAAGTGAAAAAACAGCAAAACAAAAAACAAAACACAGTCAAAGCACTGGATAGGGAGGGATGGAAACTGGGAACAAGTACAAGGATAAATCATATGGTCACTCATTTGGCACTAAGTATTGTGCCAAACTCTTTCTCAAAAGGCTGTTTCCAAAAGGGAACATGAAGCAGGCCGGCATTGTTTGTTGACAATGCAACCCACAAGGCACTTAAAAGATACTCGCCAGAACAATAAAATATAATTAACCCAAACAGCATCATAAGCCATTTAAAATAATGGCTAGAGCAGGATCTCTGTTATATAACATTGAAAGGCTGAGGTATAATCTAAACTCTGAAATGTTCTATAAAGAGTACATTTTTCCTGCCCTGGCTTGAGTTCTGGATTACTCCCCTTCCCTTTCTTCAAATGCTAAGGACAGCAATTCTTAAGAACAATTACAGCTCTAATAAAACACATATAACTTTCCTGGTAGCAAAGAAAGGCCTCTGTATTTAGGTCAACACCTACAAACAAGGCATCTGCAAGAGGGGAAGGTGTCAAAAAGTCAAAATGATGATCATCACTGCTCTATTGAAAGCCCCACCTTTTTTTATTGAAAGCTCTTTTTATTGAAAGTCCCACTTTTTTACGAGAAGTATTACTGGTAATACCAATTTATAAAGGCTTAGTAAGACCACACCTGGAATATTGCATCCAGTTTTGGTCACCACACTATAAAAAAGATTTTGAGACTTTGGAAAAAGTGAAAAGAAGAGCAACTAGAATGATTAAGGGCTTGGAGACAAAATACTACCTTGAAGAATGGTTGCAGGAATTGGGTATGGCCAGTCTAGAAAAAAGAAGGACTAGCGGGAACATGATAGTAGTATTCCAGTATTTGAGGGGCTGCCACAAAGAAGAGGGGGTCAACTTATTTTCCAAAGCACCAGAAGGCAAGACAAGAAACAATGGATGGAAACTAATCAAGGTAGGAGCAACCTGGAATTAAGCAACCTCCTAACAGTGAGGACAATTAACCAGTGGAACAGCTTGCCTTGAGACATTGTAGGTGCTTCATTACTGGAGGTTTTTAAGAAGAGACTGGACAGCCACTTGTCTGAAATGGTATAGGATAGCCTGCTTGAGAAAGGGGCTGGACTAGAAGACCTCCAAGGTCCCTTCCAGCTCTATTCTCTTCTATGTGCATTGTATGTGCAACACATATAAAACTAGACCATTGATTGTGTGGTCACAGTCACCATCATAAAATTTTGACACTGCCCTCCTGCAAATGCCCTTACTACTTGAAGTTCCATCTATTCCAGACAAAGAACATGTGCTCTTTGTTCTGTGAAGTAAGCAGAAAATGCTGCTACACAGGAACAAGCATGGCAAATACACAGAATTTTAGATCATACATTCTTAGAACGTGTAAGATCAAGAAATACATTTTTGACAGCATTTTATATGCGTATTTCAGCCAGATGCATTAATGCTGCTGGAATGTACATAAACAAACACGCCACATTAAATAAAGCAAGATGGAGATTTAACTCATGTAGGCCCAGGTTTGTATCTGAAATTAGACCATGGGTTAAACTATGGTTAAAGCAGATCACCACAACCTTTCTAAGGCATGCATGGGAATTTATCTTTCCACAAGAATTTTCTCTTCCAACCTGGCATTTTCCATGTATTTCCCTTCTACCGGTATTTCCATGCTCTCTTCCAGATACATTATTGTTCTCTGATTTATGAAGATGCTTTATAATTGGTTGTATAAGTCCAAGTAATATTGGTTAATAAATTAACATTATACATTTTCTATTCAGATACTATCATTTCTGAATTTTAACAGCCCAGAACTGGTATCCCTAGTTAAACAGCCAAAGAAAACATTTGTCTTTCTGCTAAACAGTAGTGCCAAATAACAGATGGAAAGGGGAAACCCAATAGGAAAAAACAGTCTTGAAATAAATCACATTGTATTGATGATGTAGTTTCCAACGAGAAGATGTGGCAGTTGCAGAGAAAATAAAAGGATTTGTAACCCACAGTTACAGTGTGAATGTTAATTGAAAGGGCAGAGCTTCTGCTCCAAATTTAACCTTGGTAAGCTATCAAACCTGGATACATGGGAGCAAGAATCATGCTATGTATTATATTAGGAATTACTGATCTATTTGTAAACCATGGGTAAACCACTAATTAGAGAATCGTACAACCAGAATATTAATACCAATATATCGTGGTTATTATATGTTGGCTTGTGGGCCTTTGTCTTGGTCTTTCTTTTATGACAGACTAGACAAGTTGTGACCCTTGTGTCATTATTTCAGATATGTTTCCTTATTAGATTCCTGAATGCCTTCAACAATAGCAGCATTTCAGACTTCCGGTTGACGTCGCTGTGAGATCGGACACGAGGAGCGGGTCTCCGCGCTCCCGTGCCAAGTTCTTCCCATTGGTGGGCTCCGAGAGGAGCCAAAGCCGCCCTGTAGGGGCGGTGAAGCAGAGGGGCGCCCTGTGAGGCCGCGGAGAGTCGCAGCTCTCCTGTCTGACTCGGGGTTCTTTTTCCCTTTCTGCCGCGGCTAGGAGAAGAGGCAGCCTAAAGATGGCTGCCATGAAGCTGGGACAACCGAGGAACAACTAAGACTGGTGCTGGAGCAAAGTAGGTGAACAGTGACTGGAACTGGGGGAGAGGATTCATTTTCACTTAAAACCTAACCCCAAGGACTAATATAGAACTGCTCAGAACTATTTGTTAAAGCGGTGATTAAGCATACTGAGAAAAATACTAGACTGGAAGGAAAAAGACTTAAAGAGAGAAAAACAATAAAAAATTTAAAAATACAGAAAATTGGACTCTTAAATTGGGAAGACGTGGTAATGGGAAGGCATTTTAAAATACTAGAATTATTGGCTTAAAAATTATTCTGCTTTTACAATTGAACTATTATTAAAATTACGATTGAAAGATTAAAATAAGATTGATTAGTGGCATCACTGAAATTTAAGCTGAGAGCGCCAGCTGCTGACGAAAGGAAAATATACAAGTCTGGGAATACTTACATGAAGGATTGTGAAAATATTTAATGGGTTATATCTAACTATCCCCATGACTACTGGAGACTCAAATATGAGAACAAAGGAGTTATTTAATTAAAGTGACCCCTGAATGTTATATTAGAAGATTGAATCTGTAAAGGGGATTTAAAGAGGCACCTGATAACTCCTGGGACTATTTAAACAGAACTGATTGAATACCTATGGGATATAAAGAACTGTAG
>QLTV01004225.1:420721-482122 GCA_003457575.1 Thermophis baileyi
AGAAGGAGATACTTTTCACTTCCTGTTAGCTCCCCGGTTTTCGATCTTTTCCTTTTCTGCAAGGGAAAGAAAGAAAGAAAGACAAAGACAGAGAAAGAAAGAGAAAGAAAAAGAAAAAGAAAAAGAAAGGAAGGAAGGGAGAGAGAGAGAAAATTGTGCTATTATTTTTAATTGTTCCATTATTTATCATGTGTTAATATTTTACACTGTCCCTACACCTAGAGTGATTTTACTGCCTTTTTTTTGCCCAAGGCTACCACATATTTTTCAGGGATTTACATGCATTCAATGTCTATAGTCCAGAGCATAAATATGTGTGTGTTTATTTTGTACATCAGGTTGCATAAGTCCAGCTTAATATGCTATTCCTGGTATGTGATGTTTTGTATGTACAGAGAAAGAAGCACTCTTGTGATCTTTGACTTTTAGGCTTACTATCAAACATCAGCCATAATACTAATTACTGTTTTGAACAATATGCAGGTTGTATTACACAAATGGCTATTTTATACGTGAAATTATGAGTGAAATATTTCTGCACCTATATTGGTTCTCACTGTCAGAAAGTTTCTCCTTAGTTTTAGGTTGCTATCACACTCTTGGGCAAAGCATGTGAGCCATTTCCTCCTTTCAGTGGTCCATGAAAGTACATCTATAGTATGTAGATAATAAAGTTGAAAAAAGGTGAACAACATTTTTACAGAACTATAGATACGTTGAGGCTGGGTGTGACAAGGAATGGCTGGGAGGGGAGGGGCCAGGCGAGGCACCCCTTGATGTGAGTGACATTGAGTAGGCCATGCCCACCCAGTCACATGACCACCAAGCCTCGCCCGCTGAGTCATATGACCATGAAGCCACACCCACCCAGTGACATGACCATGAAGCCACACCCACCATCATATGACCATCAAGCCATACCCACAAAATAAGCCACGCCCACAGAACCAGAAGTAAAAAAATTTAGAACCCACCCCTGCAGTAGACAGTCTAAGGGTAAAGTTTAGGGGGTTTGGGGAAGAAACCACAGAGTCAGGTAGTGCATTCCAGGTATTAACGACTCTGTTACTGAAGTTGTATTTTCTGCAATCAAGTTTGGCGCGGTTTACCATAAGTTTGTATCTATTATGTGCTCGTGTATTGTTGTGGTTGAAGCTGAAGTATTCATTGACAGGTAGGACATTGTAGCAGATAATTTTATGTACTACGCTTAGGTCAGACCGAAGACGGCGAAGTTCTAAGTTGTCTAAGCCCAAAATTTCAAGTCGTTCCAGACAGATGAGCTGTATTCAAGAATTGGTCTAGCAAAAATTTTGTATGCCCTAGTTTGCAGTTCAATATTACCGGAGAAGAAGCTACACAAGATTAGGTTAACAACTTTTAATGCTTTTTTGGCAATGCTGCTACAGTGGGCTCTGGCACTTAGATTGTTAGAGATGAGTACTCCAAGGTCCTTGACAGAGTGAGGGTCGTCTACAAGGTCATATCCGCCCAGCTTGTATTTTTTTAAAATTTTTTATTTATTTATTTATTTTTGCTAATGTGTAAGACAGAGCATTTGTTGGTTGAGATTTGGAGTTGCCAATTGTTTGATCATTCTGACACATAGTCAAGGTCTTTTTGTAGGGTAGCAGCATTGTCAGTGTTGTTGAATAGTTTTACATCATCAGCAAAGAGAACGCAGTTGCTTATAATCTGATCGCAAAGGTCGTTTATGTAAAGTATAAAGAGTGTGGGTCCTAAAATGCTTCCTTGGGGGACACCGCTGTTAACTGGTGCAGGGTTTGATAGGGCGTTCCCTATTTTAACAGCAAATTTATTTTAAATTTTAAAATATTTTAACTACTTTAACAGCAAATAGTCCTAATAACTGTTCTAATTGGCTGGTTAAGTCTCTAACCCTTTGCTGTTTCAAGAAAAGTATTCTAAAAGGGTCTCACAAAAATGGAGCTGCTTTAGACACTCTCTATTGCCATTTCAGTTTTATTCCTATGGCCATTCAAAACTGGGAATGAAGAATAAGCAGAAGTACGTGGTCTATGAGAATTCCCCAAACATCATGCATTGGGGATTGTTCCCAATGGAGAACTTATGGGAAACAACAATGAAGTAACAATATCTCAACTTCCTTTGCAATTTCTAGAACAACAAAAAATCACTAAATGATTGATCCAGTTAATCTAGAACAGCAGTCTGCAGCCTTTTTGGCACCAGGGACCGATTTTGTGGAAGACAATTTTTCCACTGACTGGGGGGATGGTTTCAGTTTTGCTCAGTCACTTGTTGGAAGAAAAATGCAGGTCTAGTTCCAATCTGGGAATAAAATGGAGGCTGCTTAAGACAGGAAGTCCATTTATTGGTGAACAGAACCAGCACACACACAGCATGCAGTTCTGGGATAGCTGACAAATTGGTTTGCTTTTACATGGGCTTTTTTACAGTTTTTTTTTACAGCATTTTGTAATCTGGAGGCTTGCTCTGTGTGTTTTTATTATTTGATTGGTTTTACTTGTTTCCCAAAGGCTCATGATGGGTCTTAATTATCACTTCCTTAGTCCTAATCCTGTCAGGCATGTGTAATTGATTTTATCCTGTTATCTATTGCCTCTAGCCTGCCTTTCTTAATGGACAGGTATTGTTTCCACTTTTCTCAATGAATGGGGTTAAGGTCATGTCCTGTCCTTAATCCCATCATCTGGAGGTGAAGATGTTTTGTTTGTGAATAGGCACATTAAGAAAGACTGGGGCTGCTTTTTGCCTCTAAGAACATGTTTATCCATTTCTCCTTTGGAGACATATAATATTCTGCCTCTTTTAATATTTCCCAAAATATTTCATTCTTCTGGGGGAGGGGCTTCGCACATGCTAATTGCTCACCTCCAGCTGTGCAGCCTGGTTCCTAACAGGCCCGACACTGGTACCAATCTGTGGTCTAGATCAGGTGTGTCAAACTCAAGGCCCGCGGGCTGGCTCCGGCTCCGCGGGGTGCTTAAATCTGGCCTGTGGGGCAAGCCTGGAAATCACAAAGGACTGCCCCACGGTGCCTCTGCTGGCCAAAACAGGCCGTGGGTGTGTGTGCAAGGGCTGTTTTAGGCCCCCACGGCCTCCTATAGCAGTCGCGGCCAAAAATGGGCTGCAGGGGGCCTTTTGGGCCCGTTTTCAGCCCCCACACTCTCCTACAGCAGTCTGGTATCTGAAAATGGGCTGCTGGGGAGGGGCGTTTTCGGCCCGTTTTTGGCCCCCACAGCCTCCTACAGCAGTCTGGCGGCCAAAAATGGGGTGCTTAAATCTGGCCTGTGGGGCCAGCCTGGAAATCACAAAGGACCGGCCTGCGGTGCCTCTGCTGGCCGCAGGGGTGGGCACTGGGGCTGTTTTCAGCTCCCACGGCCTCCTACAGCAGTCTGGCAGCCGAAAACAGAACCCGGTGTGGGCGTTTTCAGCCCATTTTCGGCCCCCATGGCCTCCTACAGCAGTCTGGCAGCCAAAAACGGGCTGCCGGGGGGGGGCATTTTCAGCCCATTTTTGGCCTGTTTTTGGCCCCCATGGTCTACAGCAGTCTGGCAGCCAAAAACGGGCCAAGGGGGGAGGCGTTTTATATGCTTCTTTCTCAGCCCCATGCACTCTATCTTCCTTCCTGTTGGCTGTTTTACACACGATTCCTGGTTTCATCCAGTTTAAAAATATGGAACAGGCCTAATCCAAAGAGTTTGCTTACTTATCTGTGGCTGTAATGTAATTTGCTTGGTTTTGACTTACAACTGTGTTATCTCCCCCATAATGGTTTGTAAACAATATAGTGAGCCTAAAAACTTAAAATACAGAACATGATTGGATGTAGGATATGGTAATATGCACAAGCTAGAAGATCTTTTTTTAATGCAGTATGTCATGTGAAAACATCCAGTGGTTATTTCTAGATTGTGATTTACTGTGTAAAGCACAAATGGCTGAATTTACAGAACACACAGAGTCAAAATCAAATCATATTATGATTGGATAGTGTGCAAATCTGGCAGATAGAAGGCAGCTTTTGTCAGGTATGCATAAAACTCAGTGAAGTCAGTGAGATTTAATTGTGTATCCAGTTGTAGTCCAAATGGACCTGGAAATGTTTCCACACAGCATGCATATTTTCTGAATCTTTCTAGACATTTAGCGATATATTGTGATGATTTTGTTGTGTTTTACAATGTTCCTCTTTATAATTGATATCTGGAATAAAATTTTAATGTTTTCAAAGAACTCTATTAAAAATGAAAAATGGGAGGGTCAGCTAAAGTATTCTACATAGAGTTAGTTAATATTTCAAAGGACAGATTCAATAGGGAAAAGGGAAACCTGACTTGATATTGCAATAACAAAGAGTGTACAATTTTGTTATTTGGGGATGGAGAAATGCCATAAATAAGGTAGACGGATTAATACACGAAGAAGACAAAAAAGGAGATATGGATGAATTAAAGAGAAATGAATTGTTTTGTTTAAAAGTATTTTAAGGTTCTAAATATTAATTTGTCATTCAACCCAGTAAGTATAAATATAATACCCTGGATGTTGTTTAGGTTGTCTTAACTTACATTAGGCTTTTGAACATCTCTGTTTTGACAATATTATGCACATATTCAGATCTGCTCCTATACAAAAGAGTCAAGCCCCATAGCAGCTGGGGACTCTACATGTCTTTAATCTCTACATTATGGAATTGAGACTATTTATGCCAGAAAGTAAATCTCCCTTTGTCTGGAATAGCTGTTTTGAATGCAAAGGGGAAAAATGCATCTTGAGTCTGTGTCAAACGCCCACCATGGCTACGCCCATCCCGACCACTCCTACCCTGGCCCTCCGAGGTCAAACACAACCCTGATGTGGCCCTCAATGAAACCCCTGGTCTAGATCATGCACCGTATATGCATGGAGGAAAATCAATTGCCCAAAAGAGATGACAGAACCAGTCACGGCTAGGGAGCAGCTCCTATTGTCCATAAAGCTCTTCTTAATGCTTCATGATTAATGTAGAGAACTGGATGTTTTTGTAACCAAAAGGTTTCTATATCTATGTCATGATTTTCATTTAAGGAGTAGGTTTTTATAGGTTGAATAATAATAAACTTATTAGATATATTAGGTCATTCTAACTGATAGTACTGATTTGGTTCTGTCATCGGTACAGCAGGAATAAATTTCACATTTGAATTAAGTGAATTAAAAAAAAACTTATCACAGTCACATTAATTCTAGCAATATTTGTTTATTGCAGCTTATTGACTACCACAGAAAAGTATCAATTAAGCTTCCCCATCTTTAGGAGCTGAGAAATTAAGAAGGCCTCTTCAGTTCTGGAGTACACAAACACCAACTTTAGATGAAACTGTAAACATTGTAGTATATGGAGACTGCTTTCCAATCCATATAGTTGCTTATTAATTCCTTCTTCCTGAATCCATTTGGCCTACTGCTTCATCATTTTTGTTAAGTTTTGGTAGCATAGCAAAAAAATAGGACCTGAAACCCTGTTAGGTGAAATCTTTTTATTTATTTATTTACATTGTGATGTAATAAGTACAGATATATCACATGACAGATAATCATTATGAAGATTTTTGAGGGACATCGAAGCTTTGGGAAGGAAACAGTTGATCTTATGTAATTTTGAAGATTGTGGAAGTGAGAAAAAAAATTTTGTGCTTTAGAAGTGAAAGAAAACAATTGTTGGGAGGAAAATCCATCTGGTTCAGTTCCAAGCTGGGAGAAAGACACTGGAAACATGGAGGCTGATTGGAAAGACGGTTTATTGTTGAAGCAGAACCACATATGATTCTGGGCAGCTGACAAAATGGAGTTGAGAGGGGGGTGTTTATACCTTCTTTGGGCTTTGTATTTGAGCTTCCTGTTCCTGTGCAAGAACATGTCCTTTAACATTCTATTGGCTGTTGTCAGATTCCTATGGGGGTCATGTAGGGGTCATAGCTGGCTCTATAGGCAAAAGAGGAAATGCAAATCCTAGGTGTTTGTCTGAGCTAATTTTGTCAACCTTTTGTTTGTTGCTTATCTGAGTTTCTGTCTTAATCCAGTCTTTCTGAATGGATTACCAAATCTGCATTTCTAAAAGCTGGCCTCCTCAATTTCTGCTTGGGGCAAGGAAACTGGGGCTGGTTTCTGAATAGGCTGACCCAATCTTTCTTAATGGGCACAAAATATCTGCTGGGGGCTATTAAGAAAGACTGAGTCTGCTTTCTGTCTTTAAGAGCATGTTTTCTCCATTTCTCCTTTAGGGAAATATAATATTCTGCCTTTTTAATATTTCCCAAAATATTTCATTCTTCTGGGGGGAGGGGGGAGGTGCTGACTTTCTACACAATGTAAGGGAAAGTGAGGAACTCAAAGAAAAATATTTTTTAAAAAAATGTTTTGATTCGACCTCAAAGCAGCAACTCACTATTTTCAGAACTAGTGTGAAAGCCAATGTGCTTACATTGTGCTATGGTAAAGGTAGCTTTAAAAATACTAGAGACTGATAAGCAGTGATTTAGTTGAAGGTAGATCCTTACCTTTGCAAAGTAACCAACTAACTGCTCATTGCAGCACTCTTAAATAGACAGGAACTCTCAAGGCAACATTATAAGGGAAACTGAATTTCAGAAGTAAACCAAAAAATGAGCTTTGAAATTGCTTCCATGATCCATGGGAAATTACTAAATTATGGTGTTGTCTGTTCCTGCTACTGGTCTGATCTGATCTGGCAATAGGGTAGCCAGGCTATGTCTATAAGCCCTAAATCCAGAGGTGGGCTTCAGCCATTTTGCACCAGTTCAGGCGAACCAGTTGTTAACTTTTTGCCCAGTTCGGAGAACCAGCTAATCCCACCTCTGGCTGGCCCACCCCGCCCTCCCCTCCGTTGTTTCACCCCCGCACCCCATTTTGCCTTCCAGGGTGGTACAGGAGGCCTTCCAGGGCCAAAACCCCTGCTCTAGGGTGAGTTGGGAATGGGGATTTTGCATTATGATTGTAAGTAGGAACCAGTAAAGGAGGAATGGAAAAATGTAGATCAGCGTTTTTCAGTCTTGGCAAATTTAAGATGGGCGAACTTCATGCTGCCTGGGGAATTCTGGGTATTGAAGTCCATGCACCTTAAAGTTGCCAAAGTTGAGAGGCATGGGTCTACACTAGAGCTTAGGATTTTTCATTCCTGTTTTACTTAGAGTTTGGTGCAATTAAATAAATCAATTGTGGTTTCATTAACAAATAGTGATTAAAGCGATATGAACCATTACTGGACTTTTTGTGAGAAACTGAAATTAAAAGTTGATCTGGGCTTTGATGATTAAATAAGGGATTATGGAAATAATGTAGACAAATGTTAATCTTAGAGTAAGAGTTTGATACATTTTTTTACTTATATCTGTACCAAAGAAAGTTTGAAGTCATTCTCCCCCCCCCCAAGTATTTGCTTTATTTTTATATAAATAAAATGTAAAAATTTGCATTGGACTGCACACTAATCTCGAGTGCAAAAATAATTTCCTGCGACACAATTCAATATTACCTCGACGTATAAAGAAAAACCACACACACCAACACACGCATACACACAGAGAGGCAATCTATAACAATAACGTCAGATACCTACGATGTTGAGCCCACACATAACTGTCAAAATATAAAAGAAATAAACCAAAACACTCATAAGGACATCACCATACGTGTTCTCCACATCCTTTCGTTTAAATATATGTAAGCATTTTCTCTTTTCAGTGGCCGGCTAGACTGCAGAGACTCCATAAAAGAGAGATCTCAGCAGCCTGCCAGCCAGTTCGTATTTCGCAGCTAGGAAATAAAGGTGCTGAAAGTTTCCCGCGTCCTGCCTCTTCTTGCGGCGCCCCCTATCTAACACAGATTTTTCGTTACCAAACTAGATAACATCATCAGTACCAGAAGGGAGTGGAGTTTGCTCTTATTTTCATATACTAGTGACTTACCCTGTCAGTGTTGATCAATTGCTTCACAAAAAGTGTTTTGATTGGTGCTGGGTCTCTACAGCCTCAGGCAAAGAAGGGCTATTCTGCACCCCTCCCTCAAATGTTCTTTAAAATACAGCATTCCTTTAGGAATCTCCAACATGCAAACTGTGGTTACTCATCCTACAATGAATCCTCTTTACCTGGAGCTTCAAAATTTGCTGTTTGCTGGGGAGGTGTGTAGCCAAAAGTCAGTCTACATTTAGTATACATCTGACTTTGAGGATATTTCTTCATAACCAAACAAAAGTGTATCTTCTGTGCAGTTCATACCCCTTGCTTGCTGGATCTGGATGTCACAAAGCAAAGCCCACATTTTGTAATTAACCCCCGTGCCCCGTTTTGACTGGCAGAGTGCTGCAGGAGGCTGAGTGCTGTCCTGCCTCTTGGCCACGCCCACCCTGGCCACGCCCACCCAGCCGGTTATTAGGGCAGAGAACTGGTTGTTAAATTATTTGAATCCCACCACTGCCTAAATCTGATATTGGTGAAGGGTTTCTTTCCAGCTGTGAAAAAAGCTTAATATTGGGGGTGGGGGTGGGGGGGGTGGATATGAGGCTTATAAAACAGATGGCAAATAGTATCAGCAAATAGTATGGGCATATCTGACATTTCTGCAGCTTTTAAAAAAAACTGTGAAATGCCTGCATTACAAAATGGTGGAAAACTGCTATCAAATTTCAGCAGTTATATAGTCAAGAGTCTCTGAGGGCAGAAAAATAGGACTCAGAGGCCCATATGACTTTGGGACCACAGGTTGCTCATTCCTGCTTTTATGTGCCTTGGTCACATTTATCCATTAATGATCCTACTGAAATGCCCCATTTTGGGGAGAGATGAAAAAAATAATTAAGAAAACCATCTATTGCCCATATGTACAGTATATAATTGTATTGAACTACAATATAATTGCATTGAACTTTTTTCCTCAATAATTGCTCTGCCTGACTCTGATCCTGGGATGTAAAGAAAATCATCTGTGTTAAGCTGACAGGACAATAGCTACAGAACAGTGAACCCTCCTACTTTCATTGATGTAACGGATGACTCAGGTAATTATGTTGTATTGTGCCTTAGCAGCTGACAATAGAAAATCAATGTTCATTGCATTCTTTTTTATTAGGGAAAATAAAGAACTGATTCATTACAGCATATTGTGATTAATATAAAGAGGTGCAGTTGGATCGCTATCAGCTAAAGAATTCATCCAGAATAAGGACAATTTAAACCAGCAATCCAGCCTTTACTTTACTGAGTCATGGGATGTGGCACTTCTGGTACAAAAAGCCAAACAAGTAAATCAAAAAAAGGTAAAACGTGCTTGCACAATGCAATCATTCTATGGCAACAAGAAATCCTATTGTACTGTTTCTTAATCTGTAAGTTTGTGGTTGTACGATTTGCATGTGCTTTGTCATTTATTTTATATTCTGTTTGTGCATGTGTGTGGGTAAATATATAACTATCTAGGTAGACCCATCTCTCTGTTTTCATACCTTATTATTTTGAGTGTGATCCAGCATTTGTACAAAGTAATTGGTAAGATGTGAGATATAAAAGGTTGAGAATCATTGGCATGGAAGGCACATTAAGATCAAAAATCAGGAGCTTTTACTTGAAGTCCTGAAGTTTATTTAAAGGTTCAGTTCTGTATATCAATCTTCCTCATCATGGTTCCTTCGCACCTGGGAGTAAGTTTTGCCAAAACTTTGAATAGGTTCAAGTAGAATTGGATTGCACTCATTTATCTTATCTTCTTCCATTTGCCTTTTCAGTAATTTATATTACTTACTAATTTTAAACAGCTTAGCTGTTTCCCCTAAGAGTTCAGGTATCTAACAAGGAGGTAGGGATAAAAAAAAGCATAATAAAATTAGAAGCAGTTACAAAAAAACAAACACAAACCCTGGAAAAACTGTAACTGTAAGAACAGCAGTGAAAATTCATTAACTTCCTGAAACACGCTTAACTTATATCCTGCATCTTCCAATAAGCACACAGCAAGCACTACAAAACCAGTATATGACAGTAAAAAAAAAACTTTTAAAATAATAGTATAATAAAAATAGAAAATAAGATGTACAAAGGAAAAAGAAGAGCAAGCTTGTAAACAGTAACCTGCTGGATTTTGCTGAATTTTTATTCAGTTTCATATTCCGTAATACTTTATATTGGAATTGCATTTGTTTTATTCAAATAACAAAATAAATGTATTATAATAATATAGCTTCACTATTCCGAAAGAAAATGTTTTGCAAATGTACTCACCAGTACAATGAAAAAGGGTCCCATATTTACAACTGATGACTTTAAAGCTATTGGAAAGGGAGAGGAAAAAAAGCAAAGAAGACTTCAATGGAATCTCTTCTCATGCTAAAAGTATTCATGAGGATTTTGTGTAATTGCCTGATCTAGCCATTCCAAGGATGTCTGTTGCCTGTATGAAGGAAAAGCATGCATGAAGATCTACTCCATAAGGATTTTGTAGGAAGTTACTGTATGTACATATGTTTGCTCACATGGACACCAAATGTTGTACAAGGGAGGGAGGGAGGGAGGGTGGGAGGGAGTGAGGAAGATTAATTTTCTTTTTGATATCCTTTACGTCCATTATCACTCCAACATTAATTTGAATGCTTTCATTGATTGAATATCTTCAATTTTAGCACTTCCATATAGCTCTGAAGAAATATTGTTTTAATTTAATTTAAGAAATCTTATTATTTAATTTTTATTTCTTTTATATTGTGTTTTTATTTCCAGTAAGCCGCCTTGAGTCACCATGTGCGAGTAGGCAGCAATATAAATTCCAAATAAATAAATAAAAATTCAAGGTGAACAGTAAAACAGAAAAGTCCTCCCAATGAAATTACAGACTGTGTGATTTGTTAATGGTTTCCATACCAGGTAGAGTGCATATGGTAGAGTGAGGCTTGTAGAGTATATTAGAAGGGAAGTGATTGTAACAACTCAACTGAGAAATGAAATATCTGAGTTGAGCACAGACAAGACAGAAAAGCTTTAATATCCAAAGAAAATAACAAAATCAAAGGATAGAAAAGTAAAAGAACCATGAAACTAATATATTTTAGAAAGAGGAAGGTATACTAGTCACTGAGTATTGGAAGAAGTGAATGCAAGGTGCGAGTCACATTCAAATAGTTTAGAATTTCATTCTCTAACTTATAGATATTTCAGATCATATCATATGTGATCACAATATTTTCCTTCAACACCAGATATTTATATGAATTCTTGGAGAGTTTTGCAGTGCCTTAGGTACCTGCTGTCTTCTGAATCTTTCAGTTTGCTCCTTCAGGCATATTGAATATGGGCAATTCCTCTTGGGAAGTGCTTTGGTGGGCATCATTGATAAGATCCCTTGAGTTTTGATTTATCGTCTTAATAACAAAGCAGTATTTCTATTTGAATGAGAATTGGAATAATGAAATTATGAGCAATGATAAGAGTAATGCTCCAAGGGCAACACATTCCTCTGCCAAGTCTGTCATAGTATAGGGCAGGTTACAACTTGTTTAATACGATAACATCTGTATGCCTCTTAACTTTTGTTCTACACAGTAGCAACATTTAGTTTTGCTAGGACTGAATTTAATGATACTTACAGTGCAGAGGTGGTATTCAGCCGGTTCTCGCGAACCGGTAGCGGAAATTTTGAGTAGTTTGGAGAACTGGAAAATACCACCTCTGGCTAGCCCTGCCCCTGATCTATTCTCTGCCTCCCGAGTCCCAGCTGATCGGCTGGGTCTTCTTTTGTTGCCCTGCACAGGAGAATGGAGCTGGAAAGCAGATTGGTGGGGTGGGGAGGGAATGGGGATTTTGCAGTAACCTTCCCCTGGAGTGGGGTGGAAATGGAGATTTTACAGTATCCTCCCCCAGGTATGGGGAGGGAATGGAGATTTTACAGTATCCTTTTCCTGGAGTAGGGTGGGAATGGAGATTTTACAGTATCCTTCCCCTGGAGTGGGGTGGAAATGGAGATTTTGCAGTAACCTTCCCCTGGAGTGGGGAGGGGATGGGGATTTTGCAGTATCCTTCCCCTGCCATGCCAAGCCACGCCCACAGAACCGGTAGTAAAAAAATTTTGAATCCCACTACTGTTACAGTGTATTTAGCTAGGTATTTCTATAATTGTTAGCACCTTTTAAAACATATAGTACACATTGTTTAGGTTACTAATGTCTTTGGATTTGAAAAATTAGAAGTATTCATTAACAAAAAGTCAGGTCAATGAAAGCCTTAAGATTCTGTGTTAATCATGTATCTATTCAGTACTATCTGCCAATCTGTGTATCTACTTTTTACAATGATACAAAAAGTCATAGGATCTCAAACATTACCTACAAATTACAACAAAATTACCATTGTGTTTGAGATGCAGTGATATTTATAACCTTAATGATTACCCTTCTGTATTTTACAAGAAAGCATGTAAGAGAAACAAGTATGAAATACAGGGCTCCATGAATTTCTTTCATTTTAAAACTCGAGCCAAAAATCTGCATAATTAATTAGTTGTGGCCGATTAATCTTATTTTGGGGACATATCCTGTTTTGACAGTTATTAAAGCAACTATCCTTATTCAAAGATGGTATCGGTCTTATATGGCCCGGCTAGAAATGAGGCGTCGATATTCCCTGACTATTTTCCAATCAATTGAATATGCAGATGAACAAGCACAGATGCAGGTTTGTATTCTACAACATTTCTTTGCCACTGTTAAATCATGTTTTCAGAGGAAGTTCTCCATAGTTCCTTTGTCTCTTAGTTTTGTGTGTACAGGTAATCCTCGAGTTACGACAGTTCACTTAGTAACCATTTGAAGTTATGCGATAACACCCCTCAAGTGTTTACGACAAAGTCCTGAAATTACAAATGTTGCAGCACCACGGCACTCACTCACCCTTATGAATGACCACAGAGACACTGCAACATTCACCCTATTCCTCCCCGGTCCCCACAACTGCTTTCCCCTTTCCATCCTGCAGTACATTTTGCTCCTAGAGCAGTGATGGCTAACCTTTTTGTTGTTGCATGCCGAAAGTGCGCACACACGCACCCATAATGTAATGCGCATGCGACCCACCCGTGTGTGCCCCGTGCCCCCGTGCATGCATGCACAACCCCCCTGTGTGCTCCTCCCCCTGATCATGCATGTGCAACCCCCCTGCACTCCCCGACCCCCGTGCATGCGCACGCAATCCCCCGCATGTGCCCCATCCCCGTGCATCTGCGCGTGACCCCCACGCATGCATGTGTGACCCCCTGCCCCCGCACATGCACACACATATCCCGCATGCGGCCCGCCCCCTGCGCATGCGCAGCAGAGACCCAAAAACCAGCTGGCCGGCGGGAGGCGTGTGTGCATGTGCAGTGGAGCTGAGCTGGGGTGACAGCTCACGTGCCCGCAGAGAAGGCTCTGCGTGCCACCTGTGGCACATGTGCCATAGGTTCGCCTAGAGTATGGTCGACTTGCAAAAGCAGATGGGTGCCTGAAGTCGTGCGAGATCACGGCCCCCAGAACTTTTCACTCTCAGCGTGAAAAACATTTGCAAGCCAAACAGTTGCTGGAAGGGAAATCGTCCTGCTTTCCTTCCTCTCAAAGGGAAAGAAACCGCAACAGAGAGGAGACAGATCTTTGCAAGATACGTGAGTCCAGTGTGGCAGGATGGGAGGGGGGAAGCATGAGGTATCTCAATAGGTCGGGGAGGCCTTGGGTGGCCTGTTCCATCACTAGGCCTCCCATGGCCTTCCCCACACTGAGATAACTCATGCACTTAACGACCCCGCATTCAATTAGTGAATGTGTGGGTGAAAGCAGGCAGTGATCACGTTTAAGTTACATGATTCACTCTTGGGGGTTTTTTTTGGTTTTTTTTTGTATATGTTTTATTTGCAGTTTTCCTTTAACAACCAACATATTTTGTGGACAGTGTAATGACTGGGTCAATACATTTTTTACACAGTGCTAACAATAATAATACAATTACATATACATAGTTTTTATCTTCCAACTTCTAACCTTAACATGCTCATTTTAATTATAATATATTCTTTTATGTATCAATATGTATAATACTTTTTTCCCAATTTGTACTTATTTTTCCCCCCACTTGTTGGGGTTCTTCCATATTCACCTCTTTATCTTTAAACAGTACTATTCTCTCTTTATAATTCTTTATCACTTTCTCCAAAAATATATTTCAACATCCATTACATTTCTTCATACAATGTGTTAGATTACAATGTGTTTGTTGACCCCTGTTAAGTCACCAATATTTTAATATTTTAAGTATTACTCAAATTCCACCATATTCCCAATATCTCAGTTTTCTATAAACACTTATTTATTAATAAAATTTAATCGGTCCCAGGATTATATCTCTGAGTCCCCTGAATTTGTAGTCTTTAAAAGCTATAAATTCCAATATATTTTTTGCACACAGTTAATCATAATAATACATTTAAATATGCCTAATCACAATCTTCCTAACCTTAGTATATTTATGGTTATAATAAATTCTATTATTTATTTATTTATTTATTGCATTTGTTGCCGCCCAACTCCCAAGGGACTCTATATATATCTATATATGTGTTACTATTTCCCCTATTTATACTTTCTATTTGTTTCTATTAGTTTTTAATACAATCACAGTATTACAAGATATTATGTCTCTATCCGTCATCTCTCAGCCTTTTTAGAATTTCATCATTTATTGACTTTTTGGTGAATCGTTTATATTTCTCTCTTGGGATCCTATATTTCTTTCTAATATTTTTACATAGACTGAATGTTCCCTCTGCCTTACCCCTTATCTCCTTCTGCTGCATCATTTGGATGCCCATCCATAACCCTTTCATTATTTTTGGGAAGTTTTATTTTTTTTCTCTGTGTTATTGTAAACTCTTAAGGAATTATCTATTTGATTCTTAGTATTTATTGTTATTGCTTTTTCACTGTTTTTGTTTTCTTGTAGCTTATTTTGGTCTCCTCCACCACTCCTTCTGATTTCTCATCTATCTTCTGAATATTTTGTTCATCTTTTCCCACCATTTGTTGAGGATCTTCTACACTCACTTCTTTATCTTTGGACAATTCCATCATCTCCTTATGATTCTGGGAAAAATCCAAATCCCCTAGCTTTCTAGTCCTTAAAAGCTATAAATATATACTTTACAGTCTTTATAGTTTCCAACTTACACCTTCCCAATTGTCCAAATTTTAGAGTCTTATTTGTTTTTTCTTTTTCTCTCCCCCCTTTTTTCCCCTCCCTTTCTATCGCTTTTCTTCTTTGCCTCGTAGTATGATCTATCAAATGATGTTAGTGAATCAAATCCAGCTTGGCCCACCAGGTTTCCTCCAATCTTTTAAATCCACCTTTGAATAAAGTTTTGGTATTTATAGTTCAGTTGCTTTAAAAATCTTCAAACAGCTCAGTAGATACAGTATTTCCAAGCCTCCAAATCACCTACTAAGATAACATCAAGGTCAAATAGCCTTCCAGGTGTTGTTTGCTTTCTCTCCTTTCATCACTTTCAGTCAAATTTCCCACATTGCAGTAATCTTCTTCCTCCAGTAGATGGCTGCCCAATTCCAGCATTCAACAGAGTTTAAAAGTCAAAAGAGCTGACTGTCAGCCATTTAGGGGTGTTGAAGATAGAGTTTAGAAAAGCAATTTTCCCCCAATAATCACTTTTCACAATGTTGTTCGACTTTTTCCATGCTTTCTGTGTTTTAAAACATCCTTTAAATATTTCTTTTGCATCTGAGTCTTTAATCTTTAGTCTTTCTCTTTAATTTTTAGTCTTTAATCCTTCTCCATAAATCCAATCGCTGCTTTCTTACTATTTGGAGATGGTTTTTTAAATTTTTAACTTGGGTTAAATCTTTGGGGTAAAAGTTGGAAGTTATCTCACCCAGTTTCACTGCTCTGTCCATGCACCACTCCAGCACAAGATCTTAGTGTCCCGGTTGTCCCAGCTTGTGACAGACCAAGATGGTTGTCGTCCCTGCTGCCATTCGGGAGAGCTTTCTTCAGATCAATGAGGAAATTGCAGTTTCCTCGTGATCGACGAAGTGCCTCTCCTTTCTTCACTGCCCCTCCAGGGCAGCTTGACCCCGTAGGGTCTCCCGGCAAGCAGTTGCTGGCTGCATTTCACAGAGCCCGGCGGAGCTCCGCTATTTTCCAGCCATTCCTGCCACGACGTCAACCCCTATAATATGATGATTCACTCTTATATTTGTAAAGAAAAAAAATGGTGGCAGGAGAAGAGCTACGTACATGTATGCCAAAAGATAAGTCAAGCGTTCTAGTGCAGGGGTGAGGAACTATGTCCCTTTTATAACTTGTGGACTTCAACTGACCACAAGCATGGCTGGCTCAGGAATTCTGGGAGTTGAAGTCCACAAGTCATAAAAGGAACATAGTTCCCCACCTCTATTTTAGTAGGTGGATCCCTGGTAAATGTGCAATAAATCAGTGATTTTGATTAACAACTAACAGATGTTTTCTTACTCAGCTCTCCAAATTCTTCACGTTTATGCTGGACCGTTTTACTCAGACCAATAAGACAGACCCAGGTGAGGATTTTAGAAAAATAAATCGTTTCTAATAAATTGCACTGGCATATTTTTCTTAAAACAATGACAAGTCAACCATGGACAAATCTATAGGTATCAGTACTATTTTTTGTGACTATCTTCAGAGCCACTTCAGGATCCACACATGCAAATGAAAACGTTTTTATGTTTTCCAAGAGTAAAAATCTAAGAATTGGATAAGTGCATGTGCTTTTCCAATTAAATGGTCAATTAAAGTAGGAATTGATTGTTCATAACCACAGTGGTATAGGAGAAGAACTAGCACCTTTGCTTTCCTGCTCAATATATTTTTAATATTGATATCAAGAACTCTAGCTCTTATAAAAGGCTTCATTAATCTTAGAATCAATAACAAATAGAAAATAACAAATATTTTATTTTCAGATTCATGCTAAAATATTTTCATGATTACCTAATTTTGAATATGCCAAAGTGTGTTCCTAACAAAATGTTCCTGTGAAAAGTTATATTTGGCAATGTTTGTAATTCTGGTTTTAAATATTTTTTTCTCTTTAATTATTAATGAGTTTTTCTATGTAAGCTGGTTATTATTTTTTCATGCAGAAGAGAACAGGCTCACCAAAATTTGAACTGCAACTCCCACCAGTCACAGCTAACAAGGCTAATAGAAGGATGCTAGAAATTGTGGCTCACTAATATTTATAGTTTTAGGAAGTTTAGTTTGTGAGATTTGTGCACTGTAGCAAAAATAGGTGTTCTCTAGTGGAAGAAGAAATTCTGATCATGGGGATACTCCTTTTTGCAGTTTCCACAATTGAGGGCTCCCAGGAAAAAAATGGAGGGGGAACAAAGAAAAACCTGGCTGCACAATTGTGAGTCCTTGCAAGGTTTCTCAACCTTGGTAACTATAGTGTATAGGTGGACTTCAACAACCAGAATTCCCAAGCCATTCATGCTTAGAGTTGAAGCCCACGTATCTTAAAGTTGCCAAGGTTGAGAAACATTAATATATAGCTCTGAACATGCTATAAACAAATATTTTTTTGTAATTCTATCCATGAAAAAAAATATACATAGTTTACAGTTTATTGACTCTATGTTACCATACTACAATTGAAAAAAGTTGTGTTTGACAGGCTAGCATGGAGAGCACTTGCCTATAAAGTCACCAAGAGTCAGACACGATGAAGTGGTTAAAAACAACAAACATAGTTTATTGAAAGCAGCATTAATTACATCTAGCAACTGCTCTTGCAAAACAATAAACTTTTAAAAGACTGAAAAAGAGAACTTTGCAGTTCCACTCTTAAGTGCAGTTTAGCCCAACATGCAAAGCAGTACAGTACTACAGCTGCAGAAATTCTTAGTTAAGATGGCGCCTCTCTTCCTCCCACTCCCATTGTCTGGCTTAGCCTAGAGTCTGCTCAGAGTAGGAGTAAATGCTACATCCAAGCCATTATCTGTGGACATGATTATTAACCAGATATTTATTAGCTGCATTTTCTGCTTCCTTTATAGAAATCAGCTCCCACTTTTTCTATACTAGTAGTGATTATGCCATATCAATCTCAGATCATGCCATGATAGAGTATGAAAGAATAATAGAAGTACCAACCTCTTATCATGGGCCTCATCTTTGTTTTCCTCTCACTGTCGCTGATACCGAAGTACTTCTTCAGGCTTTCAAAGATCAACAGGCAAGTTAAGACCAGTGGTTTAATACAGGTAGTCCTCGACTTACAACTACAATGGAGCCCAAGATTTCTGTTGTTGTGAGACATTTGTTAAATGAGTTTTGCCCCATTTTATGACCTTTCTTGCCTCAGTTGTTAAGTGAATCCCTGCAGTTGTTAAGTTAATCACCCAGTTGTTAAGTTAATCTGTCTTCCCCATTGACTTTGCTTAGCCGAAGGTCACAAAAGGGGATCACATGACTCTGGGACACAGCAGCAGTCATAAATATGAAGCAATTGCCAAGCGTCCGAATTTTGATCACATGATCATGGGGATGCTGCAAAGGTCGTAACTATGAAAAACGGTCATAAGTAAAAAAAAATCAGTGGTGGTGTAACTTTGAATGGTCACTAAATGAACTGTTGTAAGTCGAGGACTACCTGTAATTTAATGCTTCATTTTACAATGTATCATTATAATAAAATGAGAAAACGAGGTATCCCTTATGATAGTCTTCAAAGAAATACATCTAGATAGGGTCAAATCTAAGAAGGTTCTAGTATAGGAGCGAGGAACTATGGCCCCTTTATGACTTGTGGACTTCAACTCCCAGAATTCCTGAACCAGCCATGGTGGCTCAGGAATTCTGGGAGTTGAAGTCCACAAGTCATAAAGGAGCCATAGTTCCCCACCTCTGCTCTACATAGTAAACCGCCCAGTGATGTAATATATGGGGTGGTATATAAGCCTAAATGCTATTGCTGTGAAAGGTTGAACTCATGTTCTTCAGGCACCACATCCCCTCAAACATCATCCTGCAAAGGAAAGTACCGGACTCACCTTCCATTCTTCTGTAGAGATATGCTTGAATCTGACTGGGGTTGGAGAGAGCAATGGGACGCTAGTTCCATGTGGGGTCCTTGGTGCTTTCTGAACTTAGTTGTTTTGTTGCAGACATTTCATTACCCAACTAATCAACCTCTTCAGGGCTAGAAGGGAGTGGAGTTTGCCCTTCTAGCCCTGATGATGTTACCTAGTTTGATAATGAGATGTCTGCAAGAAAACAACCAAGCTCAGAGAGCATGAAAGACCCCACAGTTCAAGTCTGTATCACCCTGATACTATCCTTCACTTAAAAAAATGTTGCTAGCTTACCACAGATGGTTACTTCTTTGGCATAAGAAGTTGAGAGATGTGTGATGTTTGGCATTTGTTGAAGGACTTTCCTGGTCTCATGAAACAGCTGAAGCACATATCGAGCATGTAGCTGCTGCAAAGCGTCATATATGAAGACAAAAACAGCATGTTATGGCATCCATTCACTAAAGCTAAGTGAGAACGATGTCGTGTGTCTGACAGAAAATTTAACATTTATAGGACATTTAGAGGCTCTGCTTGCTCGAAGAACAAGTGGCCAAGATCTTTAATGCTATTCTAATAAAGATCTCTGAACTGTACTTGGGCAATACTGATTGCAACCAGTGTATTACACCACTCCTTTAAAAAAATGAAATGCTAAATAGTCTCAGCGTGTTTGTCAAGGTATCCAAAGTCCATGATTTGGATTTAGAGTCAACCAAGGAAATGAAAAAAAATAAAATCCAGAAATTATGATGTACTACATTAGAGGTGGGGAACTATGGCTCCTTTATGACTTGTGGACTTCAACTCCCAGAATTCCTGAACCAGCCATGGTGGCTCAGGAATTCTGGGAGTTGAAGTCCACAAGTCATAAAGGAGCCATAGTTCCCCACCTCTAATGTAGTACATCATAATTTCTGGATTTTATTTTTTTTCATTTCCTTGGTTGACTCTAAATCCAAATCATGGACTTTGGATACCTTGACAAACACGCTGAGACTATTTAGCATTTCATTTTTTTAAAGGAGTGGTGTAATACACTGGTTGCAATCAGTATTGCCCAAGTACAGTTCAGAGATCTTTATTAGAATAGCATTAAAGATCTTGGCCACTTGTTCTTCGAGCAAGCAGAGCCTCTAAATGTCCTATAAATGTTAAATTTTCTGTCAGACACACGACATCGTTCTCACTTAGCTTTAGTGAATGGATGCCATAACATGCTGTTTTTGTCTTCATATATGACGCTTTGCAGCAGCTACATGCTCGATATGTGCTTCAGCTGTTTCATGAGACCAGGAAAGTCCTTCAACAAATGCCAAACATCACACATCTCTCAACTTCTTATGCCAAAGAAGTAACCATCTGTGGTAAGCTAGCAACATTTTTTTAAGTGAAGGATAGTATCAGGGTGATACAGAATCGAAAATATCTCTTGAATTGGGAGGTCTGTGCAACATTTTTAGCTGTCACTGCCTTTGAGATGATTGCTCCTTCCTCCTAGTACAAATCCTTCCCAATTTTTCTTTATCATTCCAAAAAAGGACTGGTGACTCAGACTTCAGAACATATTTTAAGTAAACCAAACACTTCCCCCACTTTTTTTCTGTCAGATGTTACTGAATGAGTCAGTGATCCAACCAGGCAAATTTTTATGAAAAGAGCTGCTTTTCCATCTGTAAAATGTTATTTTGTGTGGTAAATAATTAATTTCAACTCTAACCTTCTCCAGTCTTCAAGAAATGGTTCTGATTACCAATTTGAGGGTACCAAATCTGGCCTGCAAAATTCCAGATGAACACTAGATGGCACCAAAGAGTTAGTTATCTGCCCCCTAAAGATTCTTTAGATTTTTGCCACCTAGATCTGGCCATCCTGTTATAACAGAAGGAATGCCTATTGAGAAATGTTTTTTCTGGAGCTGTTAAAATGATGAAAATATACAAAATAGTAGGAATTCTAATTTATAAACTATATTTTAATATATAGCTAAGAGGAAGGGAAAGTAAAAAGGGGGGGGGGAAGTGTAAAATTGTCCACTCTCATCTTCTTTAAATTTTTGAAAATGCATTGATTGAGACTTGGGGATCTTCTGGGTCAAAATAGCACTCTTTAGTGGCCACAGGCCATCATATCTTCTCATTATCGTACATATTATTATATCAGTAAAGATGTAAACATAATTCAAGAGTTTCCTAATCATTACTCCTTGATTACATTGATATAACCACATGCCACAATATGGTTACAGTGGTATAACTACATAGCATTACTGTAGCACACAAATCAATCAAAGCCCTCCAAAATAACTTAAGTAAACCAAAAGAACAAAAGGCTCAAATAGAAAAAACAGGGCTCATCTACAATATAGCAATAGCACTTAGACTTATATACCACTTCATAGTGCTTTACAGCCCTCTCTAAGCGGTTAACAGAGTTAGCATATTGCCCCCAACAATCTGGGTCCTCATTTTACCCACCTCAGAAGGATGGAAGGCTGAGTCAACCTTGAGCCGGTGAGATTTGAACCGCCGAACTGCAGCTAGCAGTCAGCTGAAGTAGCCTGCAGTGCTGCACTCTAACCACTGCGCCACCTCGGCTCTCTATACAGTGCAACATACAGTGTAAGCACTGTAACAGCCATTATGTAGGACAGACAGGCAAAAGACTAGCAGAGTACACCCTTAAACAACTAGCAGTCAGAAGACACAATGAAAATTCCTTAATCTCACAACCCACAAACAGATTCAACCACAATTTAATTGGGAAACTGTGAGCATCCTAGACCAGTGATGGCGAACCTATGGCACGCGTGCCACAGGTGGCACGCAGAGCCATATCAGAGGGCACGCGAGGCGTTGCCCTATGTCAGCTCCAGCGTGCATGTGCGCGCTGGCCAGCTGATTTTTGGCCTTGGGGAAGGCCGTTTTGCCCTCCGGAGGCTTCAGGGAAGTGTCCTGAAGCCCCGGAGTGCAAAAAACGGCCCAACGGGAAAACCAGAAGTTCGGAAAAACGCACTTCCGGTTTGCCGTTGGGCTGTTTTTTGCACTAGGCTTCAGTGAGGCCTTTGCCCATTTGCAGGTGTGTGTGTGCATGCGCAGGGGGCAGCGTGGGGGGTTGTGTGCATGCGTGGGGGGAGGGAATGGGTGTGGGCACACGCATGCGCTAGCGCGCGCGCACACACCCCCTTTTGGCACGCGGACCAAAAAAGGTTCGCCATCACTGTCCTAGACCAAGCTAAATCCAAAAATGCTAGGGACTTCCTGGAAATTTAGCATTTAGACAAATCAGCTATCAATAGACACATAGAAATAAACCAAATTTACACAGCATTCAAATGAGACAATTAAAAAGCTAAGAAGGAAACAAAAATACTAAAACACATCCTCTCCAGGAGCTAACAACTAGCTAAGCAGGGAATAATACCAGACAAACAATCTAGCAGAAAACAATACCCTAAACCATGGGTTCTCAAACTAAGTCCTGCGGGCCGCATGCAGCCCGCCGAACTCATTAATCCGGCCCGCACAGGACCACGAGGCTGCCCCGCCCACATCACCCCGCCCACCCTTCGGCCGAGTGCAGGATTTACCTTCGCAAGCCCCGCGGGCTGGAACTGAAAGGTTAGGCCAACAATTTTGGCCTGCAGAGACATTCTGGAGGTGGGGGAGGTGAAAAATGGGGCACACAGACATCCCAGGAGGCAAAAAACCGGATGAAAACGGCTTGTTTTTCACCTCCCCCACCTCCAGAAGATAGATAAAGAGAGATAGATAGACAGAGAGAGAGAGGGAGGGAGAGAGAGAGAAAGAGAAAGAGAAAGAGAGAGAAAGAGAGGGAGAGACAAAGAGAGAGAGAGACAGAAAGAGAAAGAGAGAGAGAGAGAGACAGAGACAGAGAGAGAGACAGAGACAGAGAGACAGAGACAGAGACAGAGACAGAGAAGAGAGACAGAGAGAGATTTCTCAAGCTCCTTGGGGCTGAGAAGAATTGCTGCAAAACTGAGTTTTCTGAAGTGGACCACTAGACTCCTAAACAACTGAAAAAAATCTTTTCTCTGATTCTTTGTTAAAATTTTAACTAACATTTTAGTTTTTCTTTATTAATTTTAAGGCCCATTTAACAATGAATCAGAGAAAAGAATTAGAAGAGGAAATGGGATTACAAATTACTAAGAAGATCAAATATTTAGGAATTTGATTAACAGCAAGATGCTCCTCAATAAAAGATGATAATTACATAAAACTATTTCAACAAATAAAGAAGGATTTGGAAAGGTGGAAGACACTACAGTTATCGTTATTAGGAAGAATAGCAACTATCAAAATGAATATTTTACCTAAATTACTCTATTTATTACAAACAATTCCTATAAAATTAGATAAGGTTTTTTTTTACAGATTTAAATAAAATAACTACAAAATTGGTTTGGTTAGGTAGAAAGGCACGGATAAAATTATCTTCACTTCAGGATAGCAGAAGTAGAGGTGGCTTTGGGCTCCCGGCGTGGGAGTTCTACTATAAAGCAGCAATACTGGTATGGATTAGAGACTGGGTAAACCTAAAAAATAGAAGAATCCTAACAATAGAAGGGCATGATTTGCAAAAGGGGTGGCATGCGTTCTTGTGGGATAAGGGGGAAAAAACACACTCATATTTCTATCGACACAAAATAAGACACTTGTTGATACAAACTTGGGAAGACATCAGGAGTAAACATTACATGAGGATTCCCGGGTGGTTATCCACCATGGAGGCAATGGTTTACCCCAATACACTGGATATTGCTAGAACATATAGATACAATGAAATTCTAGATTCCCAAGGGAAACTTAAAAACAATCAAGAGCTAAAGGAACAAGGAATATACATTGACTGGTGGCCATATTTACAGGTACAATCCAGATATAAGAAGGACGTAGAGGAATATGGATTGGAAACCGATCTGAAACAATTAGATAAACTTTTGGTAGGTCCAGAGGGAAAATTAATATCTAAAATATATAACTATCTACTAGAATTTGACAAAGCAGAGGAGATGGTAAAAGAACCCATGATTGCCTGGGCCAAGAATTTCGGACATAATATAGAATTGGAAGATTGGGAAAAAATTTGGAATAAAAACTACACAATTACTAAATCCGTGGCCTACAAGGAAAATCAATATAAAATGTTTTATCGTTGGCATTTGGCGCCAGCTAGATTAGCCAAAATGTACCCAAATCTAAACCCAAAATGCTGGAAATGCAAAGAGGGACAAGGTACCTTCTTTCATTCATGGTGGTTATGCCCTGAAGCGAAAAAATATTGGAAGAATATACAGAATTGGCTGCAGGATATAATTAAATGTCAAATAGAATTTAAACCTGAACTTTTCCTCTTTGGGATAGCTAGGGCGAAATAGAACAGAAAATCAAAGTACTTGATACACATAATAACGGCTGCAAGGATTGCCTTAGCGCAATATTGGAAAAGAGACAGTGGCCCACCAGAAGGTCTAATGATTCAAAAACATATTTGAATGTGCAGAGATGGACAAACTCACACTAGAGTTAAAGGAAAAGGATGATTCAGAATACTATGCAGTATGGGAGAATTGGTATGAATGGATAGACAATAGAAATAGGAATTACAAATGTACATAGAGTTAGATCGATTGTAAATAGAAGGTATTTAATGTACTGATTATTGATTTCAGTTGTATGTATAATGTCACAGACTTGTTAATTATGTGATAGAGGCGTGTAAAGAAAAATTGTGTAATAAAAATAAATTTAAAAAACAACTGAAAAAATGATCTAGTAAAAAGAAAAGTCAACCAAAAGAGCAACATGCAAACAAAAGCAAATCAAACACCCCCAGGAGCAAAACAAATTAAAGTTTAATTTGTGTGCATTGTTTAATGAACTGTTAAATTGGCCATGCCCACCCAGCCGGTCCGGCCCCCCAACAGTCTGAGGGACCGTGAATTGGCCCCGTTTAAAAAGTTTGAGGACCCCTGCCCTAAACAATACTCCAATAAGAGAGAAAACCACCCCACCACCAAAATTAGAACAGCAAGCAACTGTATATAAATAGGAAGCAAATTCCCCACTCATTCACACTTAAGATATTACCTAGTTAGGTAATGAAATTGGCAAGCAAACAACCAAGCTCAGAAAGCACCAAGGACTCCACAATTCAAGCCTACATGTATACTCTTTTGTTAGAACAGTGATATAAATTATGGATGAACTGATAGCACTCCCTGGGTCTGCTTGAGGAGGTTCAGCAGCTGCAAAGAATAATTATTATTTTGTTATAACTCTCAGACTCAGTATTGTATCTCCCAATCACAGGAGCAGCTAACAGATTGAATTCATTGTACTCATGCAATATGATTGTTTTAAATCAGCTTTTAATCCGCTCAGTGCAAAGCCAAATAAGGAAGCTTCTACTGTATTTATATTTTATATAATTTAGTGAGTTTCAGTCAGTTACTGCTGTGCATAAGAAAATACCATTATACAGTATTTCCTCAAAATTTGAGCCTCTTAAATAGGATGAAATTACAATTGTCCTTGCAAGCAAGCCTGTCCTTGCTAATCCATATGTACTTCCTCTAACCGGTGTCCTCATTTTCACAATTATAAGAATATCTGAGGGAGATTATGACCTGCTCTTCAAGCAAATAATAGTTTCCATGGCCGAAATCTGATTAGTGACAGATGAACATCATTTTTATTGAAGCTCAAGCCAAATTTCTGATTAGAAATAAATGAGACATATCCTACATGCAGCAAATCCTTTTTAGCTCTCTGAGTTGGCATTGAAATATTCATGTAGTGAATTTCTTTATGTTGGTTCTTTCCCTTTTGGTTTCCAATGCAAAACCTATCAAAGTACACTTGAGTGCCTACATTTTCTCCTTCACATATTTCTTAAATATTGGAGAATTATAATTTCTAATTCTGATAAGCTTCATCTGAAAGCTTTGTATGTATATGCAGCACTAAAACTGTTTTCTTTCTAGGTGATTTACATGGAAAATTAGATGATCTTTTGCTGATATTCTACAAAGTAAGTAATTAAAATGTTGAGTTTTTAAAATAGTGCTTAGCTCAAATGACTTACCGTATTTTTCGGAGTATAAGACACACCGGAGTATAAGACGCACCTTAGTTTTGGGGGAGGAAAACAAGAAAAAAAAATCTGCCTCTGCCTCTCAGCAAACAGCAAACAGTACAGATGATATACACTGTTTGCTGTGTATTTCTGTGCATGTGTGCCTGACCCATAGAAATAGCAAAGAATTGGAGAAATGTACATTATGGCAGTATATTAATGCCAGAAAGTTTTCTTAAATGTAGTCACACTAACTCCTCCCAATTATTTAAATGGATCTACTCCAAACATGACTAAGTCAGGGTTTAACTCAGCTGCCTTATTTTAATACTAAAACAGGACACTGTTACATTTCAGATCATTACTTGTACAGATGCTGTTAAAATTGATGTGGCTTTCTTGAAGTATACATTATTCTCTGCTATTTAAAAGAAGATACAATAGCACTGGGCCTCTTCAGATCAAGCATTTATTTTAAAAAGCTTCTTCATTTTGTTAAATTGTCTAGAACAATAATAAAGCAGTCTTTAAAAAATAAGTCTAATAATTTGAACATTCTATAGACCCGTGATGGTGAACCTATGGCACGCGTGCCCAAAGTGGCATGCAGAGCCATGTTTCTGTCTTTCAGCAATTTGTCTCCTTGCAGTTCTAGCTTCACTTTCATTTTAGCAGGTGGGCCTGCCTGCAGCCTCTCAGCTGATGGTCGGGAGGCCGATAATCAGTTCCTTGTGCTACTCAGGCTCTGCCCTGTTTGTTGCCAGGAGGTAAATTTCTGGGAGGCAGAGGCCAAAGGGTGGGGGTGGCTGGGTGGGTGGGGCTACAGTCGGTGTATAAGACGCACCCAAGTTTTCACCCTCTTTTTGGGAGTAAAAAGGTGCGTCTTATACTCCGGAAAAACACGGTACATCCAGATGATTAGCATTTTATGGTATCAATTATTAAGATTTGGGCATCTTTCCACTGGCACTCTGTTAACTATAATTGGAGGCTGATTGGAAGTACTACTAAAGGATATTGGAAGATATGAAACTTAAAAACAAGGACTCTGGGATTCTTTACAAAGTATAAACGGAAGTTGAAATAGCTTAGATGAGTTTTCTCCTTGAAAAGAAAAGCAATTGGATGTTTAGATGTTATGAAGCATTTTCTTAAATTAAGAAAATATCTCAGAGTATTTGAACTTATGCTTTTTTTGAGACAGAGACATACCGTTTTTTTCGGTGTATAAGATGCACCCCCCCCCCAAAGTGGGTGGAAATGTCTGTGCATCTTATAGAACGAATGTTGCCGAAGCCCCGCCCACCCACCGGTCCCCACCCTTTGGCCTCTGCTTCCCAGCAATTTGCTTCCTTGCAGCAAACAGCCTGGTCATCTTCAGCACAGCATGATTTAGCACGAGCAGCTGATTGGTGGTTGGATCGGCCTCCCAGAATACTGCCGATCAGCTGTTCCAGGCTGCAGGGATCGCCTCCGCCCATCGCTGCCATCACCACCTATTGCTACTGCTGCCTATCACCGCCTCCGCAAGCCCCATTTTCGGCCTCCGCGTGTCCCATTTTTGGTCTCTGTGCGTCCCGTTTTCGGCCTCCACATGCCCCATTTTCGGCCTCTGTGTGTCCCATTTTTGGCCCATTCCAGGTAGTGGGGATAGGCGGTGGCAGCAGCGGCGATCTCCGCCGCCTGGAACAGGCTGAAAATGGGACGTTGACTCTGTAAACTGCTTAGAGACAGCTGTAAAGCACTGTGAAGTGTTATATAAATCTAAGTGCTATTGCTATTATTTGAATTGTTATTATTTTTATCTAATGAAATAGCAATCTTAGATCCACAAACAAGCTGTTTTTTGTTGCAAAGGATTTCAATTTCATTTTATTTGCAAAGGGTAGTAACTAAAGGTAAAGCTGTTACATGCTTGAGAAAAGCAAATGGAGACAGGAAAGTCTTATTATATTTTAAAACAGATCAGATGTTTTGCATTTACAATTTAAATTTAATGTCAGATTTAAAGATGCTTTAAAAGCTAATACTGTATTACAAAACCCCCAAAGCAACAGCTTTCCCAGCCTGGATAAATGTAACTTGCATATATTTTCAGAATGTGTTTCATTTGCTATTGAGGACACTTTTAGTTCACTGCTCCAACAAGTGTGTTCTGAGAAGCTTGTGGCTTTTAGTACTACAAACGTATTCCTAATTACATGGAGAAGTGAGAGCTGACACGCACGTGAGAATGGAAGTACATATCTCTCACAAAATATTATTATATTATATTTATATAATTTATATAAAATTAACATGCCTCACAAGTGAGGATTGCATTGGAGAAAAGAAATTTTTAAAATGTCTTCAATTTCTTGTTGGTAAAGCAGATTCTAAATGTAATAAATTATTGTCATAGTAATTTCACTGTAATGACAACACAGGCAGTAAAATATAAAACATATTTTAACACTGATTTATATTAGAATTACTTGCCAAGATTGGCTCAGCTAGGACTGTATTGTCCTAATACAGAAGTTGATCTGTGTGCTGAAGTAGGTTAGTGATGGATGTTTATTTCTTTTCTATTTATATGTTTTCAGTTGATATGTTTTACTTTAATTATAATGGAGTATTTTATATTATCATTTTTCTTGAGTGATCTTGAGTGCTATTTGGAGGGATATGTGGATGTAAAAAAAATATTGAATGATCCATTATATTGACATAGAATCTCAAACATTAGATAAGGTTATAATGCCTTCATGATTGATGGCTTCATATAGCACTTCCTGCTAATATGACCTGTGGCAGAATTGGAAAAGTGTTGCTATGAAAGAATATTATACAGTATTCCTGTAATGTTGCACGGATATTGTTATAATATTACATTGCAATGTTAACTACTCTGCTGTTTTCTTTTCTTTTGCAGAATGGCCTTCCTTCAGAAGAAAACCCTTATGTTTTTAACGGTGATTTTGTTGACAGAGGGAAGAATTCCATGGAAATACTTATAATCCTGTTTGCATTTCTCCTTGTTTATCCTAACCATTTACATCTGAACAGAGGGAATCATGAGGACCACCTGATGAATCTTAGGTATGGCCATTTTTATTCTTTCTCCAGCCTGAGCTCTTAAATACATTTTCTTTCTGAAAGCTTGACATTGTTTTTGACCTAACCCTGATTTTCTTGTTGTGTTGTTATTTGAAACTGTATCTTCTTATGCTTTCCTCATGCATTATTTTAGACCAGGGGTGGGGAACGATGGCCCTTTAATGACTTGTGGACTTCAACTCCCAGAATTCCTGAGTCACAAGGGCCATCGTTCCCCACCCGTTTTAGACCATAGACCATGCATAGACCATGCCTATGCATCAGTGTATGCAAGGGGGTGACAAAATGTTCCTGCTGATGTGAAGTCCACCCCTTACCACAATGGGGTTGGCAGGTGCTGTGTGCAATGCAGTTAACAAAGGGTGGAGCTTCCATATGTAGGTAATTGGATTACAACCATTTGCTCAGTGAGTGTTAAAAGTTATGATGACACTGAACAAGGGGAACTTAAAATTCATCCATGAAATTGTAACCAATGTGGCATCCCTGCTTCAGATGCTTAGCACCAGCTTGCAATTAGCACCAGTTGCAACCTTCCCTGCAGGCAGGCTTCTCACAAACGAGGTCAATGTGGAAGCTGGCAAGAAGTCTCAAGTCACTTCCATTCTCACTGCTTTTTCACTTGTCTGCCATGCTCGCTAGTATCCACCCACTCCCCATACTCCATTGCACCTGTTGCAGTACCTGCCCATCGATAGTGTATGGCATTCACCAGCAGCAGCACCTGTCAAGACTCTGTAGTGCCCACAGCACTCTCACCTTTCTGCATTCTATAGCGCCCACCCTCAATACCCACTCACTTCATAGTACCTGCTCATGCTCCATACTACCCATACTCCATACTCACCCCCTGCCCATGCTCCATACTACCCACGTATGGCACCCACATTCCCTACCCATAGTTTTCACCTATCAGACAGCTTGCCTAAGACTCCTGCCTCTTTCCTCATCATGATCATATGAGGTCCTTGCTTAACAACTTCTATGGTCCTGGAGTTATAGCAGCAACCAGGACTGCTGCAATTGCCATTGCTTTGTCATGTTGTCACATGACATCACACTTTATGTCCACATCACTTAGCAATAGAAATTCCAATTGCTGTTATAACCCCAGACTACCTGTAATGTCACAATATTTTATCTTTTTGTTGTCACTGTGAGTAGGATCAGATATGTTTCTATACATTTCTAATGAAATACCCCACTATCGGAATAAATATGCTCTCACTTTGTTATCATACATTTTTGATTAAAAAGAAGTAGGAATAAAATTATTTGGAGGCATTTTAAGTGGAGTTTGAACTTTGAGCACTTTTAAAAGTACTTGAGCTTAATGTCAGATTATTACATAATTTCTAATTTAAATCAGAAAAAGTGTGTGAATATATTGTTTAACTCTTTAAGATATAACTACACTGGTCAACACTCCTATGTATCTAAAAATAAAATTGTATATCTATAGCAGATAAGATACAAATTACAAGCTGCTTTTCAGGGAAAGAAGGACAGTGAAATAATGTACTCTGTATTTTGAATGCCAGAGAAAATATGGCAGGAATCAGTTTCAGAAAATATATTGGGATTATAACTGCATTGTCATATACTGATAATACTAACAGATCAGCTTTTTCATTTCCAAACACAGACATATGATACAGAATTAAAAATATTTCTTATAGGCAATGTGCTTTACACAGATATTAATTGTACATATAAAAGTACTCATTAATTTTATTCTACAGAAATTGTAGCATAGGATTATTATATAGCCATACAGATTAGTAGCAGTGGATGGTAATGAAACAAACAAATGTTAAAAAGTTATGATATTTATGTAATTACTTACCAAGCACATCTAAATTATATTAAAGTAACCAAAATATCTTTACAATCCCCAAGGCATGTCACAACTTTTGAGCACCCCTAATGTTTGAAATTGAAAGTTGAAAAATTTGACACACCCTAATGGTTACATAGCCATACAGATCAAATAAAATGTACAGTCACCATGAGCCTTGCTACTTAATGGTTTCAACTGTCACAGGAAACTCTCCTCAGAACATTAAGAACCATAGATTATAACCATAGATGCAAACTAAACACTGCCATCTACTAGCTGAATAATTCTGTAGTTGTTGCAATACAAAATACATTCTAACATGTATTCCAACACTCCCACTCAACAACTACTCCTTATAATAGTCCCATTTCTGCTCTCAGATCTATAAATCTGCTTATTAGCGGTTTTGTCAAAACATCTGCAATCTTGTTATTAGTTTCACAATACATAAATACAATTTAATTATGTTCAATCAGATCATGAATGTAATGATGTCTGACATCAATATACTTTGTTCTTGCATTTATCTTGTCATTGGTGGCAAGTTTAATACACCCTTAATACAGTTGTCAACCTGCAAAACGACTTCAGCTGAAGCCTTGCTTGCTTCTGCTTCGTTTCTTGGTTGCAATTCGGGGGGGGAGGGGGGAGAGCATGGGGGGGGGGGACTCAGGAATGTGGTGCCTCAGCCAGCTAGTCACAACATCTCCCAGCCGGTGTGTGAACCAAGGTCATTTCAACGGACATTTGTTGAAATTGAGTGGGAACCTACACCTGGACTGATTGGCCCATGTTGACCTGAGAGACAAAGGGTGGTGGGGAGATCTTATTCTTTTAACTATCCCTGCGCACGGGAATAATTTAGAGCTAGCTTCACCTTTCTAAGTGCTGATACGATGCACTCAATAAAGGATCTCTTGAACCTGCAAAAAGCATCAGAGTCCTGACTCCTTGAGTTCATTACTCGGAACGATGACATCAGTCATATAAGACTGTAGGCTGGGACATTGTCTCTCCAAGATCTTCAAGCAATTCACGTCACCACACAGCTTCTTGACTGGCATAGGCAGCAGCAACATATTCTGCCTCTGTAGAAGACAAAGCTACTGAGGTTTGCTTCTTGCTGGACCAAGATATAGCACTATTTCCTAATTTGAACAAGTAACCATGTATGGATTTACGAGTACTTAGGTCACCTGCCCAATCAGAGTCCACATATCCTACAAGGTTCAAATCACCAACTGCAGATAGCTTCAGACTTAAGTCCTTTGTTTGTATGACTCTCTTGATTGATGTCCAGTCTCTTTGACATGGTTTACTCATACGTCTGCTGAAGCAATTTTAGATTTCTGATTTAACAGGAAGCTGCTATTTCTTTATGCTATACATTAATTCCTAGATAATATGTCACATCTCCAAGATCTTTAGTCTAAAATGTTAGTTAAGCATTGCAGTCAACTTTGCAATTTTCTCATCTCTTTTCTAAACAACAATCAAGTCATCCACATAGAGTAAAATATACATATATTCAGAATCTACACATTTTGGGTATAGACATGGGTCATCTCTGCTTCATATGAATCCTTCATCTAGCAAGACTTTGTTTATTTTTTAAATTCCATGCTCGAGCTGATTGCTTAAGTCCATAAAGAGATTTCTGCAACTTGCACACAAGATGTTCTTCTCCACTTTTCACATATCCTTTTGGCTGTGTCATATATACAGTAGTTCCTCTTCAATATTACCATTAAGAAAGGCTGTTGTGATATCATGGTGCTTCACATTCAGGATCTCCTGAATGAAACCTCTTGTGGCCTGGTTTCTTCTTTTATTCCACTTGGATAGTCTTTTTCAGTTAATTTCTTTATTATATCAGGATTTCTGTGTCCAAGTCATCTGGGTACTGGGTTTACCTCTGGTTTATCTCTGGGTTGAAGCTGGGCCCATAATCTGTCAGAAAATTCTGTTTTATTCTATAGAAATTGTAGCAGAGGATTATTATACAGCCATGCAGATTGGTAGCAGAGGATGGTTACATAGCCATACAGATCAAATAAAGTGTACAATGTACAGTCACCATGAGCCTTGCTGCTTAACAGTTTCAACTGTCACAGGAAACTTTCCTCAGAACATAAAGAACCATAGATTATAACCAGAGGTGGGTTTCAGCAGGTTCTGACCAGTTCTGGAGAACCGGTAGCAGAAATTTTGAGTAGTTCGGAGAACCGGTAAATACCACCTCTGAGTGGCCCCGCCCCCATCTATTCTCTGCCTCCCCAGTCCCAGCTGATCGGGACGAAATGAGGATTTTGCAGTATCCTTCCCCTGGAGTGGAATGGGAATGGAGATTTTACAGTATCCTTCTGCTGCCATATCCACCAAGCCACATCCACCAAGCTATGCCACGCCCACCAAGCCACGCCCACAGAACTGCTAGTAAAAATTTTTGAATCCCACCACTGATTATAACCATAGATGCAAACTAATCACAGCCATACACTGGCTGAATAATTCTGTAGTTGTTGCAATACAAAATACATTCTAACATGTATTCCAACAATTATTTTCATTTCAGATATGGTTTCACAAAAGAAATTATGAAGAAGTATAAGGTTAGTATTTTATCTCATTTTGATAAAGGCCATCAAATTAACAAAGCAACAGAACAGATTGTGCTGTTTTACATAAATTACCAGGCCATTAGCAATTACTGGTCTAGAGATGTCCTAAAAATACTTGCCTTCATTTGTTCCTGTTTTATTGTAAAGCCAAAATGAAGCTGTCCATAGGTCTTAAAGAACAGTTCAAGAGTGTCTAACCCAGCATTTCATTTGACAGACCTATGGGAAACCAATTTTGCATCTTCTAGAAGATGTCTACAGCTGGCTTCCTCTTGCTACTATTATTGACAATCAAGTTCTTATTTTACATGGTGGAATATCAGATACGACAGATTTGAATTTCCTGAATTCATTCCACAGGAACAAGGTAGGAATTATACACATAAAAGTACTTTGTTATCTTCCTGGTTTTAGCTCCAGTCTTGCTCACAAGAAATAAAATTCTACTAAATTCTACTAAAATCTACTAAATGTACATATATACCTAGATATCTATATATAGCATATATGTACATACGCTATACATATCTATATATAGCAATAGCACTTAGACTTATATACCGCTTCATAGTGCTTTTATAGCCCTCTCTAAGCGGTTTACAGAGTTAGCATATTGCCCCCAACAATCTGGGTCCTCATTTTACCCACCTCAGAAGGATGGAAGGCTGAGTCAACCTTGAGCCGGTGAGATTTGAACCACTGAACTGCAGCTAGCAGTCAGCTGAAGTAGCCTGCAGTGCTGCACTCTAACCACTGCGCCACCTCGGCTCTTACAGTATACATACAGTATATGTACTGTATGTATACTGTACATACACATTTCAAATATTATCTTAACCAAGTTCTTCAGAAAGGAAAAAAATATTTTTAGATGGTGCTTTCCAACTGTTTAGATTCAACTTATGACAAACAACTTTGAAAGAAATGTTACTGAAAAAACAACTGCAGGTAATTCTATGGAGTACAATTCTTTGACATTTCCTTGTCAAACAATAAGAGGTACATTCCAAAGGTTTGCCCTCATAGTCCCTTACATATGACATATATACATACATATCCTTTAAGTATGCTTTTTTTTCTTTGTGTCTCCACTTACATTTGGAATGGGCGCCCAGCATACACTGAAGGACAGACTAATCTGTTCTTGACCAAACAGCATTTGCATATCCATATTTATCAATGTTTTTGCTCTGAGGATAATGATCATAAATTTTATCTTCATAGTTGAAGTCTTTGCTGAGGCCAGTGAAGTCAAATATGGAAGCAATCTATGAGACACAGAGAACAAATCTTGTGAAAACCAGTATCAATCTCACAGAAAGCAAAAAATGCAATTCTGGCCAAGACATCTCCAAGAAAAATGTAATAAAGTCTACATCAGCATCCTGTGAGAGAAGACAATATGCCAAGGAAGTGGGTGATATCAAAAGCAATCTTGATGGCACCCATGACATAACCAGTTCTAGCTCATTTCAGAATGTGCAGTGTCTTAAGCCTTACAACTTGACTACCACAAATGCATCTCCAGAATTAACAGCAAAGGAAAGGGAACAAGTATGCCGAAGCTTTATATATAGTCTCTTTTTCCAAAATATGGGTTATAAGGATGTTCAAACTGGAAACAACTTTTGTAAAGATAGAAAATAAAGCTTTAATTGGGTAACCAACTACAAGCTGAATAAATAATTTCTACTAGAAATTTGCTACCCCAAATTTGTCTTGTTTGTTTATATCTATTTCTTGCAAGCTAATAGAAAATGTGGGGTAATAGTTGCAGCCCCTATCTTCTAGAGATTACATTTTTGTGATGATAAAAAGGCCCAATATTCTTATTAATATATCAATAATTGGGTGTCCATAATTGTCTCCCATTTGGAGAAGTTCCCTCTAAGCACTTCATTTAAACTTTATTTAACACCAGATGGTAGAATCAACTATTAGAAGATGAACAGAGTATGTCAAAATGGGTCAATTTCACTGAGGCTAGATAGATAATTGTCTCAACCCTGGACTGCAATTATCAAAACCAGATTGCAGTTATATTAATTTCTGTATTGTGATTTAACTTTCTTACCATTCTGATTTAGTTCATCAGTATCGTAAGTTTCACTGTTACATATCACGTGTGGGAATCAGTAAAGACGTGAGCATTTATTTCAAATACTGGAAGATAATAGGATTATCTTATGTTCATTCATTTGCATGGAAAGGTGATGGATATTCTCTGGAGTGATCCTAAGCATCAAAATGGTTGTTCACCAAATAAAATTCGAGGAGGAGGTTGTTACTTTGGTCCAGATATTACTGCCAGATTGCTGCAGCGTTATAATTTGAAATTGCTCATCAGGTCTCACCAGTGCAAACAGGAAGGTTATGAGATCAGTCATAATGGAAAGGTAATTGGTACTTTAAAGTTCAAATTTCACAAAACATTCACCAGCTAAAAAGATTGTACCAGATTGTACTAGACCAGTGGTTCTCAACCTTTCTAATGCCGCGACCCCCCTGCGACCCCGCCGGAAATGCTCCGGGTTCGGGCTTGCCTGCAGCTCGCCGGACAGCCGATAGCGTGGAAGCAGGAGACTTCACCCAGACGCCGCCATTTGGGTTCTTTTACCCTCTGCGCATGCGCAAAGCATTCTGCGCATGCGCAGAGGATAGAAGAACTCAAATGGCGGCGTCCGGGCTACCAGCTGTCCGGCGACCCGCAGCACGGCCGAACCGGGACCTTTTCACCCCTGCAGTGACGGTGGCAGCAAGATGGCGGGCTAACGCACGCGGCGACCCCTGTGAAATGGTCGTTCGACCCCCAAAGGGGTCGCGACCCACAGGTTGAGAACCGCTGTACTAGACAGACAGCTCCAACTCAGTATTGATATGGCAATCATTATCCTTAATCATACCACAGTGTGATTTCTTGAATTTTAATCACGATTTCATTTTTTCCACAATGCAAAATAGAATAAGGAGGAATCAGTACTCCAAATTTAGATGGAAAGATTAACTGAAAAGAGAAAAATATTCTATCGGCAAATAGTTATGCCAGTTTTCTGCTTCTGTAGAAAAATACTATAACTCTATTTGTCATTCTTTGTTCTATCCTCTTCCATGCATTGGGAAACATCATGGTTGCCAGAAGTTTGGATAACTTAATTTTCTGGTATGTTCTTGGCTTTTTTGTCCTTCCTTCAAAACATACAAAATCCTTTCCATATCTGAGAATGTAGGATGGTTTGTTGAGGCAGAAGCTTTATATACAAGGAAATTGATATTTATAGTTATTCCATTCTTGATCTATAGGAGTGAGCTATCATGGCTCTTCAAGTGTGCATCAAAACACATTAAAAGATGTGCTCAGAACTTGATTCCCCTCCCCCCACTTTTTAGATACACAGAGTCACAGCTATGTAAGCTTCTTTTTCATTGTTTTTCCAACAATGGAAAAAGCTACTTATATACTGCTCACAGTATATAGAATTATAACATAATGCTTGGTTAATTCTGCCATTTGTTCACCTGTGACTAGTCTGGTTCTAAGCATACTGTATTTTAAGTGATATATGTTTTCTTTTTTAAATAGGCCATCACTATTTTTTCCGCCTCAAACTACTATGAAGAAGGAAGCAATCGTGGTGCCTATATCAAACTAAATCCAGATTTGATTCCTCATTTTGTTCAATATCAAGTCAGCAAATCTACACGTAAGCAGACGCTTCATCAGAGGTAAAACTAAAAAAGCATGCCTATTGCTTAAAAACATGTATATTGGGATGCTAAACTAACCATTGTTAAATATTATAGTGTAACTACTGGTGGGCCAGCCTTTGCTAAAAAAACATTACTTAGGATTAGAAATGATCGGCTGATTTTTTTTTTTAATTCATGTTTTTTATTTGCAGTTTTCTTTTCACACCATACATATTTTGTGGACACTGTATTGACTGGGTCAAATCTTTTTTAAACAATGCTAACAGTAATAATACAAATAAGTATGCATAATCCTAGTCTTCCAACTTCTACGATACCATTCTCTCTTTATAATTCATCATTTTTTCCATTAATTCATTTACACATAAATAACATTTCTTTGCGCCTTGTAATTGTTGTCCCCTACTAAATTACTAATATTTAATATTTTAGAAAAAAATTATTCCACCATAATTTTAATATCCCAAATATCTAGGACTACTAATAAAGCCAATTATTAACAAAATTTAATAAAACCTGGGAATATATCTCAAAATTCCCACAATTTCTAATCCTTAAAAGTTTAAATTCACAATATACTTTAACACACTATTAATATTAATAATACAATTAGATTACCTAATTCTAACCTTCTGCCTACTAAGCTTAGTTTATTTTTAGTTATAATAGATTCTATTATCTGTTAATATATATATGCTACTATTTTCCCTATTTATATTTTCTATTTTTCCATTTTATTAATATATTTTCTCAATATCTCTTAGCCAAATTGGAGTTCCATCGTTTACTGACTTTTTAATCACCCTTTTATCTCCCTTTCTTGGAATCTTATAACTCTTTTTGATATTTTTATACCTACTGAACATTCCCTTTGGTGTGCCCTTTGTCTCTTTCTGCTGTATTATTTGAACACCCATCAATAAGACTTCCTTTTTTTAGAAGAGATTTTTCTTTTTTCTCTCTGTTCTATTATAAGCTTTTAAAGAATTATCTGGTTGATTTCTACTTATTACTCCTTTCTCTTCATTATCTTTCTCTTCTTGCATCTCATTTTGATTTTTTCCTTCCACTGCTTCTTCTAATTTCTCCTCTATTTCCTGAATATCATGTTCATCTTCCCCCCCCCCCCACTCTTTTGTTGCATCTCCCTTCATTTCTTTATCTATTACTCAGTATACTTCTATGATTCCAACATCTCAATATTAAGAAAAAACTCCTGCTTAATAGAATTCAATCAATCCCATAGTTATATTTCCAAATCCCCTAAATTTATAATCTTTAAAATTCTTTAGTAATTTACAGCCTTGTGATTTCCAATTACATATCTTCCCAATTGTCCAAATTTTAAAGTCTTATTTAAGTCTTCTTCTTTTCTCTTTTCTTCTATCACCTTTCTTCTTTTATCTCATAGAATGTTCTGTCAAATAGCGTTAATAATCCAATTCAAATTAATCCACTAGGTTTCTCCAATCTTTCAAATCCATAATCCAATAGCCAGTTTGAATAAAGTTTAGTTATTTGCAATTTAGTTCATCTTACAAATCTTCAAAAGGGAACAAAAACTCATTAAGTATTTTCAAAATATCCAAGTCGTCTTCTAGCATAGAGTCAAGGTCAGGCCGTCTTCCAGATGTTATTTAGTTCTATTCTGTGTATTAGATTTTATGTGTATTGAACTCACTTTCACTAAAAATACTGACGTTATAGTGCTGTAGTGCTTCTCTTCTTCCAGTAGATGGCTCTCCTGCTCCCAAGTCCAACATTAAATGGTCTGTCAAAAACAGCTGATTATCCGATAACTCTAGGGGGTTTAGAAATACAAATAAGCAAAATAATTTCTCCCAAAAATCACCTTTCCAATTATTTAAGCTTTTTTCCAGGCTTTCTGTATTTTAAGGCTTCCCTTGGGCACTTCTTTCGCCTCTTAATTTTCAGTCTTTAATCTTCTCCATGTGTCTAATCACTGCTTCCTTAATGCTTGGAAATTATCTTTTAAAATTCTTGTACTTAAATTAAGTCTTTAGAGTAAGAGTTGGCAGTTATCTCACCCAGTTTCAATGCTCTGTCCACGCACCGCTCCAGCACAAATCTTGTGGTCCCAGTTGTCCCAGCTTGTGACTACCAAAAATGGCCGTCGTCCCTGCTGTTGTTCGGGAGAGCTTGCTTTGGACCTAATGAGGAAATTGCGGGTTCCTCGTGGTCAGCAAAGCGCCTCTCTTTCCTTCACCACCCCTACAAGGCGGCTATGACCCCGTAGGGTCTCCTGACAGTGATTACCAGCTGGATTTCGCAAAGCTCGGTGTAGCTCGCTATTTTCCAGCCATTCTCACCGTGACATCAACTGGAAGTCTTTGATCAGCTGATGTTTTATGAGTGCAGTCAAATCTATGCCTTTCCTTTTGGAAGATGATTTCTTTTAGACAGTACAATAGTTCTTGAGTTACAATGGCAATTTGGCCTGGAATTCCTGTTGCTAAGCAATGTGGCCATAAGTTATGAAGTTATGTGACTGAATCTCTTAGTGACAGTAATCCTGGCAGTTCCCACCAGTAATTAGATAAGAACCTACCCCTATCCAAGCCATTCCCAGCTTGGTCCTTCCTAACCCCTGAGCCTTGGTAAGATAGAGGATTGCATCTAGTTTACCTCCAGCACTACCACTGTTGATGATGTTGCCTCAAGTCTCACACTGTTGTGGCCCACCAGCTGCCAGCGGAGCTGATGGCAGACTCGGACGATGAGGAGGTTGGGGAGGAACTTGGGCCAGTTCTGGAGTCTGGGGAAGGCTCTGATGGATGCTCTGCATCGAACACAGAGATAGAGCCAGGGCCATCCAACATTTCCCAGCCACTGGAGAGGCAGCTGCCTTTGGAGGCTGATATGAGTGAGGAGGAAGAACAGCTGGGGCCTGTTCCAGATGCACGTATGCACAGAGTAATTAGGAGAGGTGAACAATGGAGGACAAGGAGTCGACTCTGGAAGCAAAGCACATGTGGACGCTGAATGGCCCCTCCCTGGCTGGGGAATAAATAGAAGGAAAGGGGAGTGTTTGTCGTAGGAGACAACAGTTCGTATTTCTGAACATTTTGCTCATTGTGTTTCGTGCCACAAAGATTGCTTGCCAGAACTTAATTTGCAGCTTTTTGGCTGGGAGCTCACGGCCTTGCAATTATTGCAAGGAACTGTTAAGGTCTGTTACTGCAGTTAACTCCTTGAAGGACTATTGCCTGGACTTTTCAGTGGGTGAATGCAATTAATTCACAAGAGGTAAATAAAGAAGGGGTTTTCATGAAAAGGAGTCTGTTTCTTGCTTCTGCTAAGGCTGAGTCAGAACACACACTGCAGCCAGCCACACCAGGACCTTAGCATAAAGCCTCAACCTCTCCTGCCACCCTGTGCCCTGCAACCTCTGCTGTGCCCAGCTGACCTTTGCCATCTTCCTCCCACTGTTGGTGAGCCCAGCATGCCCAACCTAGCCATATGTGAAGTAGCTGCTGGCTGTACCAGGCATTCTTCCCAAAGTCACTAACACCATGCATGCCATTGTCGCAGACTTCTGAAATGTCACAAGAACTCTGTACCCACCATTCTCCAAATTGCACATTGTTCTTGCAATGCTTTGGAAGGCCTCAGAAGGTTCTGGCCTCATCTTCAGCCCCAAAACCATTGAGAAATAAGAAATGCTACTGTGCAGGGTGTTCAAAAGGACAGAGATTGGGGGAGATATGTGGGTAGGGGGAGTTGAGGTGGCCCTGCGGTTGTAAGGATGCTAAGTGCATGAATTTTAGTCTCAAGACCATGGGGTACTATTATTTTGGGGATTGGGGTCAGTACAATTTGGTCAGTGCCAGTGTAAGTATGGATGGTTGTTGAATAAGTGATTGTTAAGCAAAGATTACCTGTAGTTGAATAAATGGTAGTGCAGTGCACATTGAAGTAGGAGCAGAGGTGGTATTCAGCCGGTTCGGATCAGTTCACCCGAATTGGTAGCGGAAATTTTAACTGGTTTGCCGAACTGGCAAATACAACCTCTGGCTGGCCCTGCCCCTGCCCACCTGCTCTCCGGCTCGCTCCACCCACCCAGCCCTATATATCTTGCCTTCGCCACACGGCCCAGCTAATCTCCGCGCTTCGCCTCCGCACCTTGCCCGCTCTGCTCACCAAAGGTAAGCATGCTGCCCGCTCGCCCTTCGCCTCGGTTTGGGGCCCAGGGACGCACCATTCCTCCACTCCGGCCTTGCCCCGGAGCCTCCGCCCACTTGCCGTTCACCTCGGCCAGGTCGGGGAACACACTATTCCCCCGCTCCGGCCTTGTTCCAGAGCCTCCGCCTACTCACTGTTCACCACCCTATATATTTTGCCTTTGCCACGCGGCCCAGCTAATCGCCTCATCTCGCCTCCACACCTCGCCTGCTCTGCTCACCAAAGGTAAGCATGCCGCCCGTTCACCCTTTGCCTCGGGTTGGGGGCCCAGGGACATGCCATTCCCTGAGGCCCCGGAGCCTCCGCCCACTCACCGTTCACCTCGGCCGGGTCGGGGAAGGTGCCATTCCTCAGCTCTGGCCTTCCCCAGAGGCCCTCCGCCTGCATGCCACCCACTCGCCCTCTGCCTCACTCACCTTTGTCCACACCTTGGGGGGGGGGACACTGGACATGGCGAGGCTCGGCTGCCTTTCGCAAGAAGCCTCCAGCCACCGGTAGTTTTCAGCTGCCTTCCGAGCAGCTCCGCTGCAACGCTATCCCTCCAGCACAGCAGGCCATTCTCGTCAGAGGCTTCTCGTGCCGAAAAAGAGGTGGCGGCTGCAGGCTTCTTGCGTCAAAAACTACCAAAAACTACAGGCTGAAAAAGAGGCCTGAAGTCCTGTCGCTGCCGTAGCCGCCCTTTTCTACGCACCGGCTGTGCACGCGCACCCCATTGCCTGCCAGTGTGCGTGCATGGCCGCACCCCATTGCCAGACCCAGCCAGGAGAATGGCCTGCTGCGCCAGAGGGACAGCATCGCAGCAGAGCTGCTCGGAAGGCAGCCGCCGCAGTCTGTCCCTTTAAGGTACTTCAACGCGGGGGAGAGGGGGGGAACCATAAAGGGACAGGTCGCAGGAGCTGCCTTCCGAGCAGCTCCGCTGCAAAGGGACAGAAAAGTTCGGCCAAGTCTTCTCCTCCTCCTCAGGCATACACACAGAGCGTGCACACATCTCACTTTCTGCAAGGAGACGGCATCTGGGCGAGTCCCTCCAGCGCCGTGAGATATGTGCCTGTTTGCTCTGTGTGTATGAGGCCAAGAAGGAGGAGAGAAGCAGCCAGGTTGAATGCTGTGGCAGAGAGAAGCAGCCAGGTTGAACGCTAGAAGACTTGGCCAAACTTTTCTGCCAGTTCTGTGGGCATGGCTTGGTGGGCGTGGCTTGGTGGGGGGGTCATGTGACTGAGTGCGCATGGCCAACTCGATGTCACTCACAGCAAGGTGCCGCCCCACCTTGCCGTGAGTGATGTCGAGTTGGCCACGCCCACTCAGTCACATGACCGCCACCAAGCCACGCCCACCAAGCCACACCCACAGAACCAGTAGTAAAAAAATTTGAATCCCACCCCTGAATAGGAGAGACAGCAAAATAAACATTACCTAAAAAATAGGAGGGCTGAATGGGATATAGAATTTGAGGCTGTACTGTTTATTTGTAGCATTCTGCTTCTCCAAATATGTTCTACTGACATTTGTAACTGAACAGGTTAAATACCATGAAATAACAGTACTTTCAAAATAACATTACACTGAACAGAACTGCAGAAGAAACGATGGAATAATACTCCTGTATTTCTCACTGGGAGGGAAGCTGTTAACAGATAACAGAACAGAATAACAGAGTTGGAAGGGACCTTGCAGGTCATCTAGTCCAGCCCCCTGCCCAAGCAGCAGACCCTATACCATTTTTGACAGATGGCTGTCCAGTCTCTTCTTGAAAGCTTCCAGTGATGAAACACCCACAACTTCTGAAGGCAAGCTGTTCCATTGGTTGATTGTTCTCACTGTCAGAAAATTTCTCCTTATTTCTAGGTTGAATCTCTCCTTGATCAGTTTCCATCCATTATTCCTTGTCTGGCCTTGGAAAATAGGTTGACCCTTTCCTCTCTGTGGCAGCCCCTCAATATTGGAAATATTGTCTCCCCTGGTCCTTTTCTTCACTAGACTAGCCATGCCCAGTTCCTATAACTGTTCTTCATATGTCTTAGCCTCCAGTCCCCTAATCATCTTTGTTGCTCTTCTCTGCACTCTTTCTAGAGTCTGAACATCTTTTTTATAGTGTGATGACCAAAACTGGATGCAGTATTCTAGGCAGTCAGTTACAAATCCATCTGATAGTGATGCTATCTATCCCACTTTTTTCTAGCTTACCAAGAAGTAGGTTGTCCAATGCTTTGCTAAAGTCTAAGTATACTATGTCCACAGCATTTCACTGGTCTACTAATTTAGTCACTTTGTCAAAGAATGAAATAAGATTGGTTTGGCATGATCTGTTTTTAACAAACCCATGCTGACTTCTAGTTATTACTTTGTTTCTAGATGTTCACAGATCTGTTTTTTGATTATCTTTTCCAGTATCTTCCCGGGTATTGATGTTAGACAGATTGGTCTGTAGTTTCCTGGGTCCGTTTTTCCCCCTTTTTTGAAGATGGGAATCACATCAGCTCTTTTCCAGTCCTCTGGTAGTTCCCTGGTGCTCCAAGATTTTTGAAAGACATGGTACAGTGGTTCTGAGATGACATCTGCCAGCTCCTTTAGAATTCTGGGATGTAATCCGTCAGGTCCCAGTGATTTATATTCATCAAAATCAAACAGGTGTTCTCTTACCCTTTTTTGCTTATTTTAACTTTTGTTTCTAGTCTGTCTTTTACAGTTATGTTTTTGGTAGGTTGGGCTGTAGTTTCTTTTTGCATGAAGACCAATGCAAAGAATGAGTTAAGCAGCTCTGCTTTCTCTCTGCTACCTGTTACTTCCTTGCCGTCTTCTCTCTTTAGTGGACCGACTGTTTCCTTGATTATTATTTTATTTGGTTATTTATATGTTGAAAGAAACTTTTTTATTATCTTTGACTTTTGTTGCAAGTTTTTGTTCATCCTGAGCCTTTGCTTTCCTGACTTCATCTTTGCAGATTCTGGCTATCTGCTGATATTCTACCTTAGTTAAGAGGGAAATCTCTGTGGCTTCTGTCTTTACTAACAAACTACAGGCTAGTCCTGAACTTACAACCATTTAATGACTGTTTGAAGTTGCAGTGGCACTGAAAAAAATGACTTACAACTGTTCCTCACACTTACAATCATGGCAGCATCTCCATGGCCATGGGACCAAAGTATAGGCACTTGGCAACTAGCATGCATTTACGCCAGTTGCAGCATCCCGGGCTCATGTGATCACCATTTTCAATCTTTCCAGATGGTTTCCGCCACGCAAAATCAATGGGGGAAGCTGGTTTCACTTAAAAACCAAATGATTCACTTGATAACTGCAATGATTCACTTAACAACTGTGGCAAAAAAGGTCATTCAATTGGGCATGATTCACTTAACAACCACCTTACTTAACAATGGAAATTCTGGGAATTTCCTGGAAATTTCCTAGTTTGGGAAACGGGCCCCTTGTCTGTCAACAGGAGTGATAGTTTACCACTAGCTTATCAGGTACTTAGGAGCTGAGGACTTGGCAGCACAAGGAAACAATAACCAATGGCCAGCCATCAACACACCAATCAATCAGTAGGAAGGCACCACATAAATACGACTCACAGAATAGCCCAAAGCACATATTCCGGTAGACAGAAGTTCCCTGAAGATGGGCTCCGGCGTGAGTCCGAAAGCTTGGAAGAGTAAACCTCTGGTACTGGTGACTGACCCAAATTGGATCTTGCAACATATATTTGCCTTGATTCATAATGGAAATTCTGGTCTCAATTGTGGTCATATGTTGAGAATTGCATGTATAATAGATAAGTTTTAATTTACAAGAAATATGATTTAATGCATCCCTTTTATTTTTACTTCTTAAATTAACTGATGTGATCTTATTGCCTATTCCATGAACCACAGGATGAGGATGAGGTGAATAGCATTGCTATTTACATCTAATTTCAGAAGTGGAATAATAGTGGAACTGCACAGAGAGGAGTGAAGGAAAATAAATAGTACTTGATGTCTGGCTATCTTGTAATTAAGGGCCAATCTATGATTTTCATTCACTGGCAGCCCAGTGATAGCCAAGAGCTCCTTTAACTTGTACCGGAGGCAAGTTGGTCCTCCTACCTTTTTCAAACCTAGCTGGCAACAATGGCTATCAGCTTTGCTTGCATCTGCTTCCATTCCACAAAACTAGCTATTGATCAGTTCTAGCAGTATGAAGGTAAAATACTGTTTGTAGGACTGCCGGTAAAGTTGAAATGAAGGATATTAATGCTAATAACCATCAAACTCAATTTGTACTTAATCCCGTATGGCCATTACTTATGCTTTTTCATCCTTATCATGGTTGTACTGCATGTATGTAAATGTGGTAAGCATCTCTCTGTTGGATGTACATACTTTCTACATACTACACTTTGCTTAGATTTCCTCACTTTTTCGCCTTTTTTTTAAAGTTTATAACTAAAGAAAAAAATCTAAATTGGTGATATAAAACTCTGACTACAAGAACTATTGAGATTATATTGCTACTCATGCAGTTGTTTTCCTAAATGCAAGTTTATTTTTTTCAATTTTTCTAACTAGATATGCAGTATTACTCAAGTTTACCATTATGTTTAAGTATTTTCTTTGTTCTCCATATGGAAATTTCAGAACTCCTAAAATTCTGTACTCTGACATGGACCTGTAAAGAGATTTTGTTGTTCTAATTGCCTAGTTTAATGATTTTCTTTGTAGAGTGACTGCTATTGAGCTTTCTGCTTTAAAGTGTTTGCGAGAGAAACTTTATACCCACAAATCAGACCTCATTGCAGCTTTTACCCAGTATGATCCAATTTGCACAGGTAATGTGATTTGAAAAAGTATTTCGTTTTGTTTGTCAGTATTGTGTTTTTATGTACAAGTAATTTTGTATGTTGCATGTTACAGGAAGAAAATGAGGAGCTGTAAAAGTAGCAAATTGTATAACAGAAGAACAGAAACAATAGATTCTAGATTTGTATGGGACAGATGCTACTATGAATCATTCATAAATGAGCTGGATTGAGTAAAGATGCAATTTATGGGAGATATCAAATTATTTAGAATAATGGACACTGCTGGCCCAAAAATAGTGCATGAGCTTGTAGGCTGATCAAAATGACTCATGTAATCTTTTCTAACTCTGTAATTCTTGTTTTTTAAGAATTCCAATGACAATGTTTCCAGTGTGAGATGTCCTTTTCAGACCATTAAAGAACAGTTAATGCCTAGAAGTAGAACTTAGTATCTCATTAGTTGTATGAACATAAGTATATTTACCAAACCAAGGGAAGTAATTTATTCTGACAGTTCTGGGGAATCATCCTTTAAGAGGGATGCAGAGACATTGGAACATATTCAAAGAATGATAGCAAGGAAATCAAGGGACTGAAAACCAAGTCCTATGAAAAGGGATGGAAGGATATTTAGTTATGAAAAAGGGTAACTGAATATAATAGTAGTCTTCAAACACTTGAAATATTATCATAGAGAACTTTAAGACCTGTTCTCTCTTGTCCCAGAGTGCAGAATATGAAATAATGGATGTAAGTTACAGAAAGTCAGATTTCAATTGAACGTTAGAAAAAACTCCCTAAATGTAAGAGTGATTCAATAGCATGAAACCAATTCTCTGGAAAAGCAGTGGTCTTCTATTCATTGGAAGTATTTAGGACAGGACTAGAGAGAGACCTGTCTGCCTGGGCAGCTTTAATTTGGATCCCTGAGTAGAGGGCTCTATCTAATGGCTTAAATGGTTATTTCCAGCCTTGTGTTTCTAGTAACAATCTGCATAAAATCAGATGAGAGGTAGATGAGAGATAGAGACTCTCCTTCAAAAGAACTAGAAAATATTTTAGGGCCAAGATATACTGACAAAACAGCTGTTGTGGAAGAGTTACCCGATCAAAAGTTGCCTATCACATGATGTGTTGCAGACAAATATATCTATGGATGAATTTGTCTGTGGAGGGACTGACCTTGCAGGACAGGAAGAAGAGCCATTACCCAGGCAACAGTCAGACAAGAGGGAACTAAGCTTGGACCAAGAAATAAAATTGAGAAAAACTCTCAGACAAGCCTCTCTTTAGTTTTCATGAAGATAAAGGGGAGGGGAGAAGAGCATATTCAGATTTGCAAGATCCTGTTACAGTAAAAGTAGTACTGACTTACATGGCACTGGTATTGGTACCTTAGTCTGATTTCCCTTGTAGGGGGCAACCCATATCCAGTCCCAAACAGTCATTGAAATAATCCTCCAGAATGCTCTCTTCCACCCAAGCAAGATCTTTCTGGGGCTTCAAAGTACTGCTGCAAATGCCTATGATTTTAGAGTCTAGTCTTTGCTTTAGAGCCTGCCTGCCCGCCTGCCTGCCTTTTTAAAAAGGAGTCAGGAAGCCTAGTAAGTACCGTACTAAGAGACTCAGAGTGAACCTGAAATAGTAGCTTCCCCTAGAAAATTATGAGAAATCAGTAAATTGCAGGTATCTCCTCCCATCTTCTGTCCAAATTTTGTAGATTGACTTATATCATAAAGTAAAAGTGGCTTGAAATCTTAGGTAATTTAGGTAGGTTGAAGATCCTCAAAACTCAGAAGTGTGCAGCACACTTGAATTAATGATGCTTCTCCCACTAAGGAGAAAGATCTTGCTGTACAAATGAGATACCAGTTTACCTTCCTTCATTTTCACATTCATGGCGAGGGATATCATTGGAAGGGAGTACAAAGAATCAAGATGTTGCCCATTGACTGCAAGATTCATGCTGTGCCCATTTTTAACATATAATGATGCATGTAAAAGAGAAAAAGGATGGAGCTGCCACCTTGACCTTTCAAATCCTGTTCTTGGCTGCTCCTGGCATGGTACTACCAAAGGAAAGTTGTTTCATCCTACTTTGTAACTGCTGATGGGGGGAAAAAGATCAAAGATAAATTCATTCTCTCCATATGAGCAAAAAAAGAAAAAGCATATGCTGCAGCCCTCTTGAGACTGCCAATTACTACATAGGAAAAAAAACCTCTGATAATTAACAGCTGCAATTGAAGTCTAATTCTTCTATAAAGAAGGAATGTTGATTGTGCAAAAGAGGCATTCTGGAAGCATGGAATTGCCAAATGTATTTGCAGGAGGAGCTACCATATTTCTATTGAGCATATAGGTTCTTCTTCTATGCTCCAATTTTGGTGCCATACTACCTTCAGATAAGTTTTTTTTTCCGAACATGTGCTTGTCCCTGGTTTTAAATGAAGATTGCTGTTGTTGTATTAGTATCTCAAAGAGTCCACATGTGTCAGTATTGGATAATTAGGAAAGCATGCAGATACCATCATAAATATAAACTGTCCACTAAGTGGGTTATTATTTGCAAAGCCCAATTATGTGAACATACTAATGAACTTAGTAAACTTACTAATGAACTCACAGATGTACAGAACACCAATTGGTATCCAAGAAAAATAGCAATATTTGCAGGGAGCAGGGCTCTCTGCAGGTTTCACAGTCCAAAACAATAGAGAAGTCAATGATATATGAAATAATATTGTTTTTTCAATGCTTCAGATTATAAAATTATATATCCATGTTTATTTATTTTTAAGTGCTGTTTTCCTGCCATGGTTGCATTTGTTACCTTCAATATATAGAATCTCATCAATTACAAATTATTTACATCTAGAATACATAGGATGGAATTGATTCTGTTATTATTCCCAGGCTCACATTTCAAAAGCAGGAGAGATTAAGGCTTTGTCTGTGGCAAAGTTTCTTTCCTCTCTTTCTTCTGTAGCCTCCAAAGCTTCCCAATTAGAGGTTGGGGGATATGACCAATAGAGGATGGAGAAAAGCAGACAGACAATAAAGATGAGCTGTGATTCTAAGAGGAGTAATTGTGAGCTCATAAATCAAAGTGTCTAATTTTTCTTCTCATTCCTCATACAATACCAGGAACAGGTAACATTTGAGAAATCAGATTTTTGCCACCCTCCCCACAGGAATGGTTAAGCGGGGGGGGGGGAGGAATGGGACTGGGAATTCCCAACTTAAATCTTACACCCAAGTTAGAAACCAGCCACTTTTTTTCAAGGAGGGATGACTTTTAAGGAAAGATAGTTTATTGATTGATTAGTCTTATCAGTATATCAAAAAGACTCTTAAGGATGGAAATAACCTTGTCTTTGACAGACTTTAATTTTCCATTTTCCCCTTTAAATCCTCTCCCCACCCCACACACACACAATCACATAGATACACATAAGCTGAAATCTGCACACCTTTCATTCATTTGAGAAATTTCTGATGTTTCATGTTGAAAAGCAAAAAAAGCAAAAGCAAATTAAAACTCAATGCTGAAATGTAACTGGTTCCCCACCAAATTTCAATGATGTGATGAGATGTGGCACAAATAGGATACCTACAATCTGTAGGTTGGTCACCCTTCTCTATTCCCTATTCTACATAGTGTACTTCATAAGCTCTAGTGAAGCTGGTGGAATGTGTGTATGTGTGTGTGTGGGGGGGTGTCTGGTGGACCAGTCTTTAGAACAGTGATTCTCAACCTCAGCCAGTTTGATATACTGTATGCAGACTTCAACTCCCAGAATTCCCCAGCGAGCATGTCTGGCTGGGGAATTCTGGGAGTTGGACCACATTTAGAAGCTAGCCACTATGCTTGGCCAGTTTTTTATTAAAAAGTAACCCTGTAATTTAATTTATTGAAATCTCAATGCCACAATACCTCCTGCAATGATGTTTCAATTGAAATTGGAGGGGGTTGTGGCTTGATAAATACACATCACATCCCCTTATAGGGAGCTTCCTTTGAAACATAAAATACTTTTTCATTTTTTAACAGGAAGGATTTCTCTTAGCCAATGGGCTTCTGCCATGGAATCGGTTCTTGATCTTGACATACCCTGGAGAACTCTCCGTTCTCGACTAGTTTGCCTGGCTCCAGATGGAAGTGTGGAATATCTTTCATGTTTTGACAATTTAGAAATCATACTACCCATCAAAGAGGTGAGGTGATTTGGAACAAGGATGATCAACTTTTTTTTCAGACGGTCTGACCTTTATTTTGAATAATAGACTGGACATTCCATAGAGAGGCAGGGCAGGACAAAATAACATGCAGAGACAGAAGGAAAAAATGTTATTATTTCATTTAATTAAATTTAATTATATTTATTTAAATATATATATTAAATATAGTTACTGTGATCATACCCTCTATGTTTATGCATACGCAATAAAAAAAGGAAACACAAACATATATGCTTCTCACATTGATAAAAATTGGTCTTGTTTTGTATGTTGCAATATTAAACATTAAAGGATCAGTATTTAAATCAGTGTATTTAACAATAGCAAAACGTGGGGATACATTAATATACAGTCCAAATTTTAAAATGGTCTTTCAGTTGGGACTCCCAATAGTATATAATGCTTATTCAAGTACATGTTGAGTTTTCAGATCTTTGCAGGACTGACATAAAAATACATATTTTCTGCCTATAACATGCTCAATAGGTTTTTCTCCTGTCACATTAGAAATTATAAAAATTCCATTTGGTGACAAGCTTTGGATGGGCTTTAAAGGACACAGTAGTGATCCTCAGTCTTGAGGTGTAGGTTGTACACCTTAATTTAGGAAATGGCTGAATTGACAACATTGTTAAGATGGTTTGTATAATACTATTAATTTTATTTAGAAACTTGTAGATACAACTGTTCAATGTGACTCTTAGTGTACACATGGGGAAAAAACAACTACCATTACTAATAAACGTCTGGAGTAGATAGTACATTAAAAGTTAAACCTGGAAGCTTTCTTAGGATAATGCATACCTTCCTTTCAATTAAATTTTAAATTAAAATCCTTTAGAATTTAGAATTTGGATTCTGGATGTTGGATTTCCATGGAATAAATTGTATTTTAAAATATATATTTTACAAGATATAAAATAGTTCGCAGTACAGGTAATCCCCGGGTTACGAGTGTTCCCTTAGCGAATGTTTGAAGTTACATGATCAGCGCCCCCTTGCATTTCTGAACAAGGCCCGAAACTACGAATCTTGCAGCACCATGGCAGTTGTTCGCCCTTATGAACAACCGCAGAGGCTCTTCAACATTCGTCCTGCACGTTGCTGGCCAAAATGGAGCTTCTGAGGGGCAAATCTGCCACTCAAAAGCCCCATTCGGCCATCCAGAGACCTTGCCTGGCACCGAAAGGGATGTCCCGTGATGCATCCACCCCTCAGAAGCCCCGTTCAGCCATCCACAGGCCTCGCCTGGAACCTTGCCGGCCGAAATGGAGCTTCTGAGGGGCGCATCCACCCTCAGAAGCCCCATTCGGCCATCCAGAGGCCTCGCCCAGTACCTTGCCAGCCGAAATGGAGCTTCTGAGGGGCGCATCCGGCCAGCAAGGTGCTGGGCGAGGCCTCTCGATGGCCCTCAGAAGCTCCATTTTGGCCAGGAGCGCACGAGGCTGGAGAGGAGACTGCTTGCCAGTTCTTCACAAGGTAAGTGACCCACCGCGGCAGGTTGGGTGGGGAAAGAAATTTGGGGAGCATGAGGTATTTCAGTGGGTCAGGGATGCCTTGGGTGGTCTTAGGCAGGTGGCCTGTTCCATCAGTAGGCCCCCCCATGACCTTCTCCACCCTGAAATACCTCATGTGCACTTAACAAACCTCACATTCGATTAGCAAATGCGTGGGCAGAAGGAGGGAGTGATTTCATTCAAGGTACAAGATTCACTCCCACGAATCCTTGGGTTATGAATGGAATGGGCAGGCTCCATTACATTCGTAACTCGAGGACTACCTGTATTGTGATTTCAACCATAGACTGGGTATTGTATAATTTCTAATCTGTCTCATTCTCTCGCTCTCTATCATATTTTAGGTTCAACCATATTTGGTGGAAACTCTGTGTAGATACAAAGCTGATTTGGAGATTATCTTTAATATGATTGACCAAGACCATTCTGGTATGTTAAAACTTTAGCTTCCCAAAAATAATGCCATAGGATCAGAATCAGAATCAGAATAGAGCTGGAAGGGACCTTGGAGGTCTTCCAGTCCAGCCCCCTACTCAAGCATATCATTTCAGACAAGGGACTGTCCAGTCCCTTGTCCTCGCTGTTAGGAAGTTTCTCCTTATTCCAGGTTACTTCTCTCCTTGATTAGTTTCCATCAATTGTTTCTTGTCCTGCCCTCTGGTGCTTTGAAAAATAAATTGGACCCCTCCTCTTTGTGGCAGCCCCTCAAATACTGGAATACTGTTATCAGCCTCATACTGCTATGAGCCTCAGTGGCGCAGTGGTTAGAGTGCAGTATGGCAGGCTACTTCTGCTGACTGCCAGCTGACTGCAATTTGGAGCCCACCAGGCTCAAGGTTGACTCAGCCTTTCATCCTTCCAAGGTGGGTAAAATGAGGACCCAAATTGTTGGGGGGGGGCTATAAAGCACTGTAAAGTGGTATATAAATCTAAGTGCTATTGCTATTGTTATTATGTCCCCTCTAGTCCTTCTTTTCTCTAGTCTAGCCAAACCCAAATCCTGCAACTGTTCTTCATATGTTTTAGTCTCAAGGCCTTTAATCGTTTTAGTTCCTCTTCTTTGCACTTTTTCCAAAGTCTCAACATCTTTTTTTGTAATGTGGTGACCAAAACTGGATGCAGTATTCCAGGTGTGGTCTTACAAAAGCTTTATAAAGCGGTACTAATACTTCACATGATTTTGATTCTATGCCTCTGTTTATACAACCAAGGATTGTATTAGCTTTTTTGGCTGTTGCCACACACTACTGATTCATGTTTAAGTGATCGTCCATTAGGACTCCAAGGTCCCTCTCACAGTTACTGTTTTTAAGCCAAGTTTCGCCTAATCTATACATGTACATTTTGTTTTGGGCTGTTGGTTTGAGCTCTGAGCTTTGCAATTTGGTTGCAAACGTTTCATCACCATTCGAGGAGACATCGTCAGTGCACTTTGAAGTGTGCTCATCTGTCAGAACACTGGCCTTTAAATACCTTTTTATGTGTTGTTTGTTCAGCTACTTCTGAGTCATGGTCTGATTTTGAACTGTTTGATTGGCTGGCTGTTACTGAGACATAGTCTTTGGTTTTAAGTACCATCTGTGTGATGCAAATTAGCATTAGTGTGTCAAATACATTTCAACCACATTTGGGTGTCCAATGCTCAATGCCGCTTATCGTTGGGAGATCTTCGCCTGCAGAGAAGTGATCACACGTGAGTAACTCTTCTGCCTATGATGAAACATACTTCCTCAAAGCGTTAACTACAAACCACCAATCAATCATCCAGCAGCATGGACAAAAGCAAGACAGAATGGTAAACACATGATCCGACTGATGATAATAGATGCTCACAATCATCTCAACAAATACACAAAGTGCCTCACTGAGCAAAAGCTCTTATGCAATAATACCATTGGACCACAACTTATGCAAAGTTTGAACACAGCAATCAAGCACAGAACAACAAATGCAAGAGAAAAGAAGCACACTGCCCTGCAAAGCAAGCTATCCAGACTAACAGCTAACAACTCTCACAACAATGAACAGGTTTGGCTCAAGAACCTATCCAATCGACAACTCAAAGATGAGGAACAAGTCCTGATAAAGGGACTCAACTTCAACCACAAAGATGTGTCAAACACAGAATTCCTAGCAAGCCTAGAAAATGCCCTAAAATTGAAAGGCCTTAGCGAAGAAGCCCAACAACAAATACGTCAGACCATTGTCCTGATGCTGAGATGCAAACAAAACTCCAGTAGTTTTACAAAACAGGAACAACAGGCAATGAAATCCCTCAAAACTGATAACAATATTGTCATCCTACCAGCTGACAAAGGTTGGATGACAGTGTTACTAGACAAAGCTGACTACATACAAAAAGCCAAGCAACTCCTACAGGACACATCCACCTACAGATGCATCAGCACCGACCCAACTGTGAAGCTGACCAACAAGATCAACAAAACCCTAAAAAAAGTTGCAAGAATTAAATCAAATCACCAAAGAAGAATGTTGGAGAATGAAAGCAAGTGATTCAAACATAGCACAGTTCTATGGATTTCCAAAAGTGCACAAAGAAAACACCCCACTCGCACCGATTGTCTCACTCCCTGGCACACCCACTTACAACCTTGCGAAAGAAATATGGACATGCCTAAAGTACCTAACTGATTATTCCCAATATTCCATAAACAATGCCACACAATTCCTGGACAAGCTCAAACACCTCCATATTGATGAAGACAAAACAATGATATCATTTGATGTTACCGCATTATTCACATCTGTAGATCTGAAATGTCTGAGAGCTGAGCATTTGATTCGGCATTTGATAATTTTCCCTTCCACGCATGCGTGCAGGCTTCCACGCATGCGCTTTGCTCGCACGCACAGCTTGCACACATGCACGCGGCTTGAAAATGTGGCTAAATAGGACGGCATAGCGCCGGGGTGGGTGGGCAGGCCCACCCGCAGGTCGCTACTACCAGTTCTCCTGAACCGGCCTGAACCAGCTGAATACCACCTCTGTCAAGTGATCAACAACATCTTCATGGATATCCGATTTACAATAGAAACCGAGAATGATACAAACTGCCATTCCTTGACATCCTTGTAACCAGAACCATGAATGGCCAATTCTAACATCTGTATACAGAAAGGCAACACATACAGATCAAATCCTCAACTTCCACAGCAACCACCCAAAATGCCATAAATAAAGCTGCGTCAGAACACTGTTTGGGAGAGCAGAATCCCATTGTAACACCACGGAGGCCAGATCAGCAGAACAGAAACACTTATACAAAGCTTTTGAGATAAACGGATACCCACAAAACTTCATCCGGAGATGTCTACATACAAACAATATAAACACTCAAAGTAATATAACAACTACAACAAGAACAACAACCAGATGAATCACAATCCCCTACGTACAGAATATTTCAGAAATGACAGCAAGATTACTACATCAACATGATCTCGTAGTAGCCTACAAACCAACCTCAGCTCTCAGACGGACCCTGTCAAAACCGAAAGGGCAGACAGAAACTAACCAAAGATCAGGCATCATATATCAATTCCAGTTCAGCAACTGTGAAAAGAACTATGTTGGCCAAACAGGAAGAAAGCTATCAACCAGACTGCACGAACACTTCCTGGCTATCAAAAGACATGACCCACTATCCCTCATGTCCATCCACCAAGATTCAGAAGGACACAAATTTGATCTAACCGGGACCACAATTGTAACCCAGGCGAAATCAAGGAGAGAAAGAGAATTCCTTGAAGCCTGGTTTTCCACCAATAAGTTAATAAACAGACACATTGACATCGATCCAGTCTACCAATCGCTGAGAACGAAAGAACTGCATCAACCACAATCCCGAAAATAGCATTTAAAATGAACAAACAGGCATCCCACTGTGCAGCAATAAAATTATAACCCATCAGCTCCCGAGAAATCAAACTACATCTCAAATAACAACAGCCAACCAATCAAACAGTCCGAAACCAGACCATGACTCAGAAGTATCCGAACAACACTAATGCTAATTTGCATCACACAGACAGTACTTAAAACAAAAGACACTGTCTCAGTAACAATAGCCAGCCAAACAAACAGTCCGAATTCAGACCATGACTCAGAAGTAGCCGAACAAACAACACCCATACTAATTTGCATCAGATAAAAAGGTATTTAAAGGCCAGAGTTCTGACAGATGAGCACAATTCAAAGCGCACTGACAATGTCTCCTTGAATGGTGATGAGACGTTTGCAACCAAATTACAAAGCTCAGAGGGTCAAACCAACAGTCCAACTACCAACCCAAGCCACAAACATTCAAACACATTTCAACCTTTGATTTTTCATGCTGAGGTGTAAAACCTTGCTTTTCTCCACATTAAATTTCTTTTTGTTGGATAGGGCCCAGTGTTCAAGTCTGTCAAGATCTTTTTGGATCCTGAGCTTATCTTCTGGGGTTTTGGCTATTCCTGCCAGCTTAGTGTCATCTGCAAATTTGATGAGTTCCCCTTCTATTCCCTCATCTAAGTCATTTATGAAGATCTTGAAGACTACTGGGTCTAAGACAGAACCTTGTGGTACCCCACCATCAGTGGTGATATTCAATTTTTTTTACTATTGGTTCTGTGAGCATGACTTGGTGGGTGTGGCTTGGTGGGGGTCCTGTGACTGAGTGGGCATGGCCAACTCGACATCACTCATGGCAAGGTGGGGCAGCACCTTGCTGTGAGTGACATTGAGTTGGCCATGCCCACTCAGTCACATGACCGACGCTGCAGAGACAGAGCAATTTCCTATGTACCTCCCCTCCCCCCGACACCCTTGGGCTGACAAAATAAAAGCCCATCTAAAGATTGTGCCGAGCCTGCCTGCTGAATGCTGGCAAAAGGAGGCTAGGGGGAAAAAAGAGAAGGGCTGATGGAAACGCCCCATTTTCCGCCTCCATTGGGCTGTCTGCGCCGCACTGGATCGAGATGAGGAGGGGGGGAAGCAAAAAGCCTACTCGGCTACTCACCAACATGATGGCTGCCTTTGCACAGGGCTGGATGGCGGGCAGCATCGAAGTACCTTAAAGGGACAGGCTGCGGCAGCTGCCTTCCAAGCAGCTCCACTGTGAAGGGAGGCAGAAAAGTTCGGCCAAGTCTTCTCCTTCTCGGCCTCAAACATACACACAGCAAACACGCACATACCGCATGGCGCCGGGACCTTCTGCAAGGAGACGGTGTGTGGGCAAGTCTCTCCGGCGCAGCAGGCTGTTCTCCTGGCCGGGTCTGGCAGTGAGCGGCACCGGCAGGCAATGGGGTGCATGGCCGGCATGAAGAACAGGCCGGTGATGGCGGCGACAGGCCAGGAGAATGGCGGGACATGTCAGGACAGCGCCAGCCTGAAGCTCATCAGCAGGCCATTCTCCTGGCCAAGTCTGGCCGCGAGCTGCACCGGCAGGCAATTGGGTGCGCATGCACGGCCAGTGTGAAGAACAGGGTGGCGACGGGATTTCAGACCTCTTTTTCGGCACGAGAAGCCTCCAGCCACCGGTAGTTTTCGGTCCCAGAAGCCTGCAGCTGCTGCCTCTTTTTTGGCGTGAGAAGCCTCCAGCTGCCACCTCTTTTTCGGCATGAGAAGTCTCCAGCTGCTGCCTCTTTGCCAGCTGGAACCGAGCAGGCAGCGGTGGCTGGAGGCTTCTTCTTGCGCCGAAAACTACCAGCGGCTGGAGGCTTCTCACAAAAGGCATCCGAGCCTCGCTGTGTCCCCCCCAAGACAGTCCTTCGGAAGGTGAGCGAGGCAGAGGGCAAGCGGGCGGCATGCAGGCAGAGGCCCCAGGGAAGGCCAGAGCCAGGGACTGGCGCGTCCCCTGACCTGAGGTGGAGGGCGAGCGGGCGGAATGCAGGCGGAGACCCCGGAGAAGGCCAGAGCCAGGGACTGGCATGTCCCCTGACTCGAGGTGGAGGGCAAGTGGGCGGGCAGCATGCAGGTGGAAGAATGGCGAGAGCCAGTTCCGAAAGGCAGCCAAGCCTCACCATGTCCACCTCGAGTCAGCGGCCTAGGCTGGCCCGGGAATCAGCATTCGACTGGGGCTTGCGGCGGTGGAGGCAGGTAGGCCGGGCCGAGAGTCAACTCGACTGAGGCTTGCGGCGGCAGTGGCCTAGGCTGGTCCGGGAGTCGACTCGACCAGGGCTTGCTTGCAGGCTCACTCACCCAGTGAGATCAGGGCCACAGCAGAAGGTAGGCAGTAATGGCGGGTGAAGGCAGGCAGCAATGGCGGGCGAAGGCAGTCTAGCAATGGCAGGCAATGCAAAGAATGAGCTAAGCAGCTCTGCTTTCTCTCTACTGCCTGTTACTTCCTTGCCATCTTCTCTCTTTAGTGGACCGACTGTTTCCTTGACTTTTTTCTTGTTATTTATATGTTGAAAGAAAATTTTTAAAATTATCTTTTACTTTTGTTGCAAGTATTTGTTCATTCTGAGCCTTTGCTTTCCTGACTTCATCTTTGCAGATTCAGGCTATCTGCTGATATTCTGCCTTAGTTATATGTCCCTCTTTCCATTTTTTGTACTTATCCTTTTTGTCTTTCAGTTTATCAGAGAGATCTTTGTGCAACCATGCTGGTTTCTTCTTGGATTTCTTGTTTTTCTTTTTCAGTGGTATTGTGTTGGACTGGGCTTTTAGGATAATATTTTTCAGTGTTTTCCATGCTTCTTGAATTGTTTTTTCCCTTTAGGATTTTTATCCATGAAATTTTGCTTAGCCTCTGAGTTTGTTAAAATCAACTCTTTTAAAGGTGAAGACACTGGTTGGATTATATTCTATTGCTTGTGTTTGCATTATATTGAATTACAGTATGATGTGGTCACTCTCGGCCAAGGTTCTGGCAACTTCAACTCCCTCTATCACTTCTTCTGTATTAGTAGGAATTAGGTCCTACTAGGTCTTTTTCCTCTAGTTCCCTCCTCTACCTTTTGGGTGACAAAGTTGTCAACTAAGTTGATTAGGAATCTGTTCGATCTCCCACTTGCTGCAGAATTTGTCTCCCAGTTGATATCAGGGTAGTTAAAGTCTCCCATTACTACTGTGGTATATTTCCTACATACATTTGTTAATTGATTAGCAAAGAGTTCATCTATTTCTTCTGCTTGGTTGAGTGGCCTGTAGTATATGCCTATAGCAATGTCATTTTTTCCCTTTTATATTGACCCATATGGATTCTAGGAGGTTTTCATCCTTGGTTTTGTGTATTTCTGTAGAGATGTAGTGATCTTTGATATATATATAATGCAACTCCACCTCCTCTTTTGTTAGGTCTGTTTCTTTTTGAATAGTTTGTATTCTTCCATCAGTACATTCCAGTCATGAGTTTCATCCCACCAAGTTTCAGTAATGGCAACTACATCATATCTGCCTTCATGTACTAATGAAGTGTGTAGTGTGTCTAAACCTAGAAAAGAGAGTTACAGATACCATAGTAGGATGAATTAGAGGAAGAGGGGCTTGTATTTATTAAGTTATCTTAAAATACTTTAAGTTGGCTTTTCTTAATTAAAAGCACTCAAATATTGAACTGAGGGATATGTGCAGCAGTTGTTTATTTCCACCTAATGGGTGAAGTTAAATCACAATACATAACTAAAAATAGAGACAAGATCATAAATAAAAATTTAGTTGATTTTTCTAGTCACTTAATTATCCTAAAAAGAGAAGTATCTCTTGATCATGTGATGCTACACTCTAGAGAAAAGCTTGATAACATCTTCCTGCCAAATGCCTCCATTTTTCTTTTTCCTCTTTGCAAGTTGGATTCCCAAAGTGATTTGATTGCGACAGTATGAACCATGATGCTCAAACAAGCAAAAAAAAAATGGTGTTTAGTCTTGATGCAAAACAAAACCCCTGTGTCTTATGTCCCTATCCTGCACTTATAACAATTTCCTTGATTGATGACTATTTTGTTTATTGTGCTACTGATTAGCACAGCATTCAGAAAATAATTTATTGGGTGTTCAAAAACTCCACTGAATTTTTAAAAATAGAATAATAAGCAAACAGTGCCAATAATGGGCATATTAGTATGTTGTGGAGTCTATTCTGCACAGATGTTTCATAACTGGCTCTTTACAGCCAGGACCTTCTCTGAACAGCAGCTATGGAATCTTTGCCCTGAGAGTCACATCAATTTTCTGTACTCATCCTGTCTTGGAGGCTACTGCCCAAAGCTGTAAGAATTCTTAGTAGAACAATAATCTCTTACAATCCAATAAAAATAACAGAAAAAAAACTTTTCAATAATTTGCAAAAACAAAAACCAAGCCATGTTTTTAGGGTGAAGAATTCCATGTTATAATTACATATACAACTCTCCCTCTCAGCCTCAGCTTTTCTGTTATGACATACTGTATTTTATTTCTGAAAGAAGAGATTCTAGTCATTCACATGGATTATACAGATTCATATGAAGCTAACCTGCATTTATATAGGAAGGTAGGAAGATCCATGGTGGTGCAGTGATTAGCATGCATTACTGCAGGCTACTTCTGCTGACTGCTGGTTGCCAGCAGTTCGAGTCTCAGCGGCTCAAGTTATAGTTTTAAAGTCTGTAACCAGCTTTTGAAATCACACCAGGCATAGACATGTGCAACTGATGTAGCTTCAAGTTCTACATTGTTTTCTTCAGACTTATTTTTATTTATTTATTTATTTGTTTGTCAAACATGTACAAGATAGCAGGTATAGGTATAAACATAAACATAATCAAAGTGAATACAGATAGATGAGGACAATAGGACAGTAGGACAGGGACGGTAGGCACGCTGGTGCGCTTATGCACGCCCCTTACAGACCTCTTAGGAATGGGGTGAGGTCGACAGTAGACAGTCTAAGGTTAAAGCTTTTTGGGTTTGGGGAAGAAACCACAGAGTCAGGTAGTGAATTCCAGGCATTGATCAAACATAAACATAATCAAAGTGAATACAGATAGATGAGGACAATAGGACAGTAGGACAGGGACGGTAGGCACGCTGGTGCGCTTATGCACGCCCCTTACAGACCTCTTAGGAATGGGGTGAGGTCGACAGTAGACAGTCTAAGGTTAAAGCTTTTTGGGTTTGGGGAAGAAACCACAGAGTCAGGTAGTGAATTCCAGGCATTGATC
>QLTV01004225.1:509206-523869 GCA_003457575.1 Thermophis baileyi
GGTGGTGCCGTAGGTGCCGCCAGCTTGTTGTTTGCTGCTGTGCATGCGTGTGAAGCGCGCATCCATGACCCGCCCGCGCAGCGTGCCCCTGAGCAAACCAGCAGTAAGAAAATCTGGAACCCACCCCTGTACTATACACTTCAAAACTACATTTTTACACAGACAGAGACCTTTTTTTTTTCTTCCAAAGGGGAATTTTAAAACTTTGGAAAACTGCTGATAAAACTCCCTATAAATTTCCTTTCTTCCAGATGAGGTACACCAACCATCTGTATCGCCTAAGCCTTTAATCAAACTTCTTGCTTTTCTATGACCTGTTCTTCTTCAAAAATAAGACATACCATGTTAAAAAAAAAATAAGACCCTGTCTTATATTTTTTTTTTGAACCCTGAAATAAGCACTTGGCCTTATTGCCATGCACTCAAAAGCCCGATTGGGCTTATTATCAGGGGATGCCTTATTTTGGGGGAAACAGGGTATCACTGGTTATACTCGTAGTCAGCACTTTCAGCGGGGCTGTGTCTGACATCTGTGGAGATGGACATCCTTTTGGAACTGAAGCCGGGATGATTGCTTGCACTATTTCCTCCTGATCACTAGCATACTGTGGCTTTCGGGATAAGGCATCAGCCAAAAAATTCCTCCTGCCCAGTATATACTGCAGTCGGAAGTTAAAACGGTGGAAATATAACACCCACCTTACCTGCTTGGGTGAGAGCCTGCGTGGGGTTTGGAGGGCTTCCAGATTCTTATGGTCAGTCCAGACCTTGAATGGTAACCCCCCCTTCCAGCAGATGTCTCCATGACAGCAACGCCCACTGAACTGCAAACACCTCCTTCTCCCAGATAGCCCATTTGCGTTCGGTGTCATTCAGCTTTCAGGATATGTAGGCACACGGTTGTAACTTCCCCTGCTCATTTGCTTGCAAAAGAACCGCTGCCACCACCACATTGCTGGCGTCAGCCTGCATGACGAATGGCTTGGTAGGGTCTGGATGTTTCAGCACTGGTTCTCTTGCAAACAACACTTTTAGCTGTTCAAACGCTTGCTGACAGGATATCGTCCACTGTAAGGGAAGACCTGGACGTGGCTTCCCACTGTTTAGTTCGGAGTAGATCAGTTAATGGTAGAGTCACTCGGGCAAAGGACGGGATGAATTGGTGGTAAAAATTCGCAAATTTCAGGAAGCTTTGCAGCTGTTTACATGTCCTCGGTGCCTGCCAATCCATCATGGCCTTTACCTTTGCGGGGTCCATTTCAATACCCTTTGGAGAAATACAGTAGCCTAAATAATCCAATCGCGATTTGTGGAACTCGCATTTCGATGTTTTAACATAGAGTTTGGCTGCCAACAGCTTGCTTAAGACCTGGCGTACTAATGTGACATGTTCCTCTAGGGTTTTCATATAAATTAAAACGTCATCCAGGTACAGATGTTCTTGTAGGACTTCGTTAATAAGCTGCATAAAAACAGCAGGTGCTCCTTGTAACCCGAATGGCAATACCTTGAATTGATAACTCCCTAGAGGACAATTAAATGCTGTTTTCCATTCGGACGGGAGCCTGGGGCACATGGAGAACAAGCGGCTTCCAGCCACTTTCCTTGCTCAGCTGCAGCTTGTGCCACTACATGTCCCCACTGAGTTTTAGCCAGCAGGAGCTCCGAACTCTTTCCTGAAGAGACTTTGGGATCGGCATGTAGGGTGGGCGGGAAGACATTTTGCATTGCTATCCGCTGCCCTCTTTGCTGCAAAATCCAAGCCGGAGTAACGGGGAGAGAACTGCAGTTTTGCAGGTCCTGATGTATCTTCTCCGCCACCGGCGGGGACCTTCTGCCGCCTCCCGCCACTTTCTGCATTTAACTTTGGAGATGCCCGAGTGAGGACAGCCCACTACATCCAGGCCCGGCTGCATCAACCGAGTGGCGATCCCAACCCTGGCTGCTGCCGCCACCTTGCGAGCCAGCCAGCAAATTTACAAAGAAAGGACTGGGAACTTCAAGCCAGGAGTGCCCCACAGCCCCCGCCTAGCTCACCCCCACCATCAGCTCTGGGCTGGGCAGCGGTTCGGCTTTCCCAGCTGGCCGTGACCTGCATGTTGTGGTCTGCCAGCGGCCTGTGCAGCTGGTGGCAAAGTCGGATAGCGAGGAGGCTGGAGAAGGCTCGGTGCCAGAGGCAGGGATTCAGCCAGGGCCTTCAGAGCCTCCAGAGGCTGCCATGAGTGAAGAAGAGGAGCCTGTTCTCAATGCGCGCATGCGCAGAGCTGCCGAAAGGCAGGAATGGCTCCTGAGAAGAAGGACTACTTGGGAGTAAGGCTTGGGGATAATTGGCCACTCCCATAGCCTATTTAAGTGAGGAAATCGACTGAGGAATTTGCAGGAAACAACTTCATTCATTTCAATTCCTTGTCTTTGAATTCAAACCTCTGTTCTGCTCCCGTTTGAAATCGTCAAGGTTGCCTGCAAATTGTTCCTGGGTGTTTTGCCAAAAACAGTAAGGTTCGTGTGGGTTATCTGCTGTTATCTGAAAGACTCTTCGTCAGACTTGTGTTCTTTTCCTTGGACTATTGCCAACTGTTAAGGAGATTAATTAACAGCTGTTGCACAGAAAAGACTGGTTTACACTTTATTTGAATTTAGGACGACTGCTAAGCAAGACAATTAGTAGCCGTTACTATTAAAACAAGGTTTGTACGGACACTGTTTGTGCTGTGTTCCTTTGTCAATATGCTGGGTCAGAACAGTGCATCTCATAATCTCGCTGACTCTCCGCAGCTGCTGGGCCTTGCTTGCCATGGCTTCCAGCGGGTGGGGGTGGCCAGGGATCGTGAGGCTGCACGGCCCGCATCGCCCCTCCACCAGCTGGTCCTGGCTTGCCCACCCACCCGATCAGGACGGAGTGTGGGAGTGCCTGGCCTCCCGGCCGCCTGCTCGCCTGCAGAGGAGGTGCCAGGTTCTGGATTCATAGTAAAGAACCACAGAGGGGTTGGATGTAAATATTAGACAATAGCAATAGCACTTAGACTTATATACCACTTCATAGAGCTTTTACAGCCCTCTCTAAGTGGTTTACAGAGTCAGCATATTGCCCCCAACAATCTGGCTCCTCATTTTACCTACCTCAGAAGGATGGAAGGCTGAGTCAACCTTGAGCCAGTGAGATTTGAACTGCTGAACTGCAGCTAGCAGTCAGCTGAAGTAGCCTGCAGTACTGCCACCTCGGCTCTGGGGTAAGCGGGGAGAGCTTTGGTGCTGGGCTGCTTGGAGCCGTCTTTCGTGCGCAGTGGCAGGTGGGATGGCAAAGTGCCTCCTAGGTTTTCTAGGCTTCAGCCCCGGCTTTTCTCTTACGAGAGGTTGTCGGTGGAAGTGAGGAGGAAGATGCCTGGGCTCCGTTCATCTGAGTGGAAGGGGCATTGCTGCCAGGAGTCCGGTCGTGACTCTCACTATCCTCAGCCCTAATTAAGGCTGAGGGGGAAGAGCCCAAATGGTGGCAGTGCCTGTTGTGTTTATTTCGAAGGCCAGGCAAGCCGCCCTGTGAGGAGAGGCCAGGCGAGGAGTGGCTGTGAGGGGAGGGGTCAGGCGAGGCAAGGCGCCCCTCAACGTGAGTGATGTCGAGTTGGCCATGCCCACCCAGCCATGCCTATCCAGCCGGTCATTAGGGCAGAGAACTGGTTGTTAAATTATTTGAATCCCACCACTGGTCCCAGGGAACCAAAGACATTTTAGATGTCTCTGTTGTGGTTGATCTTTTTACTTTCTCCAGGTGGTTTGTATATTTTTTTAATAGTGCTTTTCATTTTTAATATTTATTTGTTTTATTTTTTTTTATTTGTTACTTTATTGATGTACACCATCCAGAGTTGCTTCTTGTTAAATGGGCAGCCATATAAATATGATGAATAAATAAATATAAATATTGACTATGCTCAAGATACATACATTTGAAAGCACAAAATTTCATCTTAGTTTTTTTTATTACATAATCCATTAACAAAATAACTTAATATTCACTGTCAAATCACATATATATATATATATCAGAAAAAAGACATTTGGTCCTTTCATAAGCACTATTATGACCTATTAACTGGCTTTTGTTATTAAAGTAGCTTCAGTTCTTTAAGCAGAAATGCAGAATTTCTTCCAGTTTAGACATACTGTATATCTTCTGGAGATAATTGTTGATTTTTGTTTATTGTTTTTGTCTGGAGTTGCAATATTTGAGTTTGGTTGGTTAATAATTGTTGTTTATGATCATATTACAAGATACCATTGCTCCAAATAGCCAAGTCTGGCTTGCTGAGGAATCTTCCTCTTCCCCTGCAGTTTCATGTATCTTTTGAATGATTATTCGGGAGACCAAAGAGCTTACCTGGACAGGAAGACAAGCACCACAAACAGGGCATGCAGGGGAAAGTGATCATTATCTCCTCTAATGAGAAACCCCACTAGTTCCCTGTGACTTCTATGCTCAGAAACAAAATAGTGTAGCCGTGCTTGTTAAGGGCCAGTTAAGTTCTTGATCATCTAGCACACTTTATCAGCAGTACATTCTGCCCAGTTGTCTGTCCTTTATATAGTAAAATCCATTCCTGAGTGTTATAGATATTAAGAAATGACATCAATTGTTTTTCTTACCTCTTTTCCAATACATTCTGAAGTAGAGATTGTTTCACTTGAGAACTTCTAGCATTTGTGGGTACATAAGTTTACTTATGTTAAAACATCAAAGAGAAATAAATCTATTTTGTGAATATCTAAGATGTACAAACAATATCCTTTCTAATGAAAAATATCCTTATATATTAATTTCTCTTATCCTCCTATGGCAGGATTTACGGTAATTCTTTTCCTCTTAATTGTTAAATAGCCTATTTTCAATTTCTCTGGGTCATTTTATTTTTGAATTATCACACAATTAAGTTACATGGATATAATTCTACAGCAAATTACAGCTGTATATACACAATAATGCATTTGCAAACTCCCTGTATTCTGCCTCTGGATCAAACATCCTTTGGGAAGATACTGGAAAAATAATCAAAAACAGATCTGCGAACATCTAGAAACAAATACAGTTAGAACTAGTAGCCAGCACAGGTTTGTTAAAAACAGATCATGCCAAATCCATTTTATTTCATTCTTTGACAAAGTGACTAAATCAGTAGACCAGCAAAATGCTGTGGACATAATATACTTAGATTTCAGCAAGGCATTCAACAATGTAGACCACAACCTACTTTTTGATAAACTAGAAAAATGTGGGATAGACGGCATCACCACCAGATGTCGACCCTGAAGATGGCATATGTCTAGCCATATTTTATTGTAGCCTTTGTATGTTTTTTTTAATTAGCTTTTAGGTTTGTAAGTAAATGAATTTAATAATACTTCAGGGTCACCACTTTCTAACTTTGGAAGGAGGGTTGTAAAGATAAAGGGGGAATGTTATGTCTAGGTGGCATTCCTTTCCCGCAGAGTTGGAATTACACCAAGCCCTTGCCAATTTAATGTATACCTAATAAATAGACTTTGAAAAGAAGATGGATACCTTGGACTTTATTTTTTGGGACATGTTACTTGGAGGTTTGACACCAGATGGATTTGTAACTGGCTGACAAACTGCACTCAACGAGTAATCCTTAATGGTACTACAAGAGCCGAGGTGGCGCAGTGGTTAGAGTGCAGTACTGCAGGCTACTTCAGCTGGAAAAAAAGCAAGGTTTTATGCCTAGGTGGAAAAAACCAAAGGTACAAGTACAAATTAGGCGAAACCTGGCTCAAAAACAGTAACTGTGAGAGGGACCTTGGAGTCCTAGTGGATGATCACTTAAAGATGAGCCAGCAATGTGTGGCAGCAGCCAAAAAGCTAATACAATCCTTGGTTGTTTAAACAGAGGCATAGAATCAAAATCACATGAAGTATTGGTACTGCTTTATAAAGCCTTGGTAAGACCACACCTGGAATACTGCATCCAGTTTTGGTCACGAGATTACAAAAAAGATGTTGAGACTTTGGAAAAAGTGCAAAGAAGAGCAACTAAGCAGCTAAGATGATTAAGGGCCTGGAGAGAAAAAACATATGGAGAACGGTTACAGGAATTGGCTATGGCCAGTCTAGAGAAAGAAAGGACTAGGGTTGACATGATAACAGTATTCCAGTATTTGAAGGGCTGCCACAAAGAAGAGGGGGTCAACTTATTTTCCAAAGCACCAGAAGGCAAGACAAGAAAGAATGGATGGAAACTAATCAAGGAGAGAAGCAACCTGGAATAAGGAGAAACTTCCTAACAGTGGAACAATTTGCCTTCAGAAGTTGTATGTGCTTCATCACTGGATGTCTTTAAGAAAAGACTGGCCAATCACTTATCTGAAATGGTATAACAGGGGGTTGGACTAGAAGACCTCCAAGGTCCCTTCCAGCTATATTCTGATTGAACAATTGAACTTGAAAACAATGCCAGTGGGTTCCATTCAGTTGGCTTCAGTTTTGTTTACAATTTCAACATAAATAAAAATAGCAAAACATTTCATTCTGAATTATGAATAGCACTCTAAATGTTGCTTATGCCAGCTTTCTTTCAAGTATAACTTTATTACATGAGACACTATTTAAAAATACACAACTAACAGTACAGTTATTTTAACATGTTCCTAGTACTTTAGCTAATAGTGGTAGTCTTACAAGTAATTTCTTATTACTAACAAGGAATTGGTATGTTCAACAGCTGTACCTTAGTTCATTTGATATTTTTCTTTGCTATTATTATATAAGGAATTTTAAAAGTCCCACAATGGTGGGAAATGTACAAAGATCCTGAAAAAATGACTGATCCAAATATTGTTTTGGACAGCAGGAACAGGCAAACGTATTTAGCAACATTTAATAGTTAAATAAACATTATATATAGCAGTAATTTAGTTGCTGGACTTTATTTTCTGTATAAAAGACCTGTCCATGCTTGTAACAATTTCCTGCTGTGACTTTTACATCATATGCTACCTGTCAAGTGGCAAGGACTTTTCTGATGCTTATTCTGAAAACTTCCTACAGATACATGGAAGCTATCTGAGGAACAATTTAAACCATCTTTAAGATCTCCCTCCATACAAAAAATTGAAAACATAGCACTTCAATCATTAGTTGTCCTCCCAGTTTACAATATGTGAACAATCAGTAGAATTAGCCAAGCATTCCCAGAAAGCTTCTCTCTCTCTCTTCAAGATTTTCAGAAGTAGTTTGCCATTGCCTCCTTTCTAGGGCTGAGCCTGAGAGTGAGTGAACAGCCCAAGGTCACCCAGTTGGGTTCGTGCCTAAGGCAGGACTAGAACTCATGGTCTGCCAGTAAACTTTAGTAACCAATACATCTTAAAGCATACATTAGCTGTTCAGCCAGTGATCAGATGGGGGCAGATGTTCTACCCATTGGTTTGCTGGCTAGAAATGCTTTCTTTTTCACTGCATTATTTTTCACTGCTTTAGTACTCTCAAACTGCTTTAGTACTCTCAAACTGCTAAATACCCATTTCCGTCTTTATACTATTCCTTTCCATGAAATATTTCCCATTAATTTCAGCTTAGATTCATGCTAGCTTTAATAGTGATCCTCCTCTTCATAAATGCATAATAGGACTCATTTTATTATGACAAATGAAGTGCTGATCACAATTATAATCTAACATTGATATGCTTAAATTTAACCAACAATACAAAATTCAAAATCTGAAGCAGATTTGTATGTGTCTGTGTCTGTGCACATGTGCATGCTAGAAAGCTACTTCTCTCCCTTGAAATTAAACTTAGCTTTTTCCCCCCCTGCACCAATAAGACAATGATTAATTGCAGGTACCAGAGTCCAAGATGATCCAGACAATGCTCTGCAGGAGATCTGCACAGAATTGTGCCTTTGATCTTGCTCCCAGGCTGAGGCCTTATGTTCATGGTAAAATGATGCAGGTAATGTTGAGGTAGCATGAGGAGCTACAGGGCAGCCTTTCCCAGCAGTCTCCAGATGTAGTGGGACTCAACTTCCAGAAGTCCTAGCCACTGAGGCCTCAAAAAATTATGATTATAGGAAAAATCCTTTAAGAATGGATGCTTGTATTTTGGACAGTTTACTGCATCAGGCAGCCTGTGCTTGGAAGAAATTCATGGAGATAACTAGCTACTGCTTTTGTTAGATAAGTCATGGTTCCATAAGCACCACTTGGAGCACTGTCATAGAAAAAGTAGCAGATACCTGTGCCTGCATCTTGTTCCAAGAAGCCATCAGCTGCTCCGAGGGATTTCTGGAGAAAAAAGTAAAGAGAAAGAGGTATATAAATACAAAACAATCCTCACTTAAAGAATGGTCAAATAACCTAAAGCGTTATTTTTCAGAATAGTTCATCAGCTTTAATTTCCAAAAGGGGCTGCTCCTCAATCTTGAATGAGCTGCTGAGACCTGTATGCATGTAGATTTATTGTATGAGGGTCAGTCATACTTTCCCTCCAATTCTACAATATGTTGTCAATTGGGAGTGGTGTCAATCAAAGTCAATATGAGTTTGCTCAAGTGCTGGAAGCCATTGCAAGGCAAAAGGTGAGTCATGCACTTTAAAATAGCAAGAGAGAATGCTGCAGCAGGGAATTACTCAGCAAACACCAAGGATATAAGTAGAGTCCTCTTAACCTCCAGGCAAATTTTATCAGCCAGCTGTACCCACAGGCTGTGTTAATTTCGGGCAGGCAGGAGAAAATAAAGAGAAGGATTATGTGACCCGTTTCTCCATTGCCACTAGCAGCACTAGTCCTAAATCCTATAAGAGTCCCTCTGCATTTCAGTCATTACAATACATCCTTTCCACCCATTCCCTGTGATTCAGCCACTAGTGTATACACTCTCCCAAGTGACCAGATCTCTTGAAAGCATTAGCAAGGAATAAATAACAAGGGGGCTTTATACCTGCACTACCCAAGATAGCTGGCCTCCTTCCTTAACTATATTTATCCCACTGGTCAGCAGTAGGCAGGTACAAGGTTTTTGACTGAAGTGGCCACCCCTGCTTTGCCTTTTTTTTGCAACTAGTTGGTCATGAGTTTGCATGGTGGAGTGCCAATTCCACTGCCCAGTATTTAAAGCAGTGATTTTGAATTTTAATTTTTAAATTAAACTGATAATCTAGCGTGGAGCAGAGAGCGGCATGGTGGCCAAGTGGTGAAGATGATCGCCTCCCACTTGGAAGGTTGAGAGTTCAATCCTAGGCAGCTGGAGATATTTCTCTTTCAGGGCACAAAGAGAAAGTATCTGCTGCACACTCCACACAGGTACCAGGAAGGGCATCCAGCCACTAAATGCTCAAGCTCCATTCAGTCGCCTGACTCTATCCCAAACTAAAAGATTACAAAGTCATAAACAGAAAAAAAAATCTAGTGTAGAGTAAATAGAATAATAGAGAGAACAGAATATGACTGATAAGAAAGTCATGTATTATTCGATTATTTTATTATAATAAAAGTCAGTGAAACTCAGTCTGAAGAATAAATCTGGAATAAAGGAATAAATCTGCATACAGACGTTTTGTTATTCTTTTTCAGAAATTACATCCATAGAAGGAAAAAGCCAAGAAATTAAGCCACAATCCATAAATTACTACAGAAAGAGAATTCAAACAGGGTTTACAGATCACAAAAACAAATTTATTTTGGGAAAGTTTAAACAGAAATTATTACAATGATCTGTTTAAGAAAGGGATGTATTTTTTCAATAGTCAATGGTGAATGGACTATAAATATGGTCACAGAACCAGAATGCAAGAATAAAAGCTAAATGCAAAATTAAATCCAACTTTTTTCTGAATATGAGAAATGGGGAACCTGTGATACTGGGAGCATAAACAGCCCCCGAGACTTAATTCTGCAGCCGAAAAAGCTTATTCAAGATTGAACTTGCCAACAGTTGATGGCAGTTTCCTGTCATTTTGAAGTAGGAAACCCCAAAACAAATAAATAAATAAATGGAAGCTCTAAAATAAGCCAGTCACAAATAAACTAGTCACAGAAGTCAGGGAGGCTTGCTCTATTATCCTCTAAAGAATCCAGAAAGAAAATTAAAAATCCCAATCAAACATGCATGTCTGATTTGCCTATGACCATTACCTGTTCTACTTAGGTGATTCCCACAAAACCCATTATATAATATAGATAAGCAAGAGCAAACGAATGGTTAAAGCTACAGGGATTTTTTGATGTAATGCAGAGCCCAAATGTAGCTCTAAAGAAAGGGCTGATATTAAAGATTGCCACAATCAGGTCCTTTCTAAAATATACTAACCTATTAAGGACATTTGGCAATTGTTCTTTTAACTGTCTCAATGAATGCCTTGCTTGAGAGAATGCAAGCAAGAAAAGTAGCTGCCAATAAGTCACCTCTCTGTAGATTGCCTTCAGGATTGGGCAAGCAAATGGGTATTAACAGTGAACAAATAGGGTATATAAAAATGGGGACTCTCCTATGAACCTCCTACCCAAGAATCCTCCCATATTCTACAGCTCACACATTTAGAAGTCTCTTTAGGTAGGAGGAAATCCTCCATTACACCTACCTGTTCCTGAAGGAAGAGGTCATTTGCTATGTGCACAATTCGATCCACATGAATTATACCCCCAATGCTGTTCACATCTATTTCTGACAATAGGGTCAGTACAAGGATGGCCTCCACTAATAACTGTCTGTATTCAGGCTGGGGTACATGGTTCAGCACTGATTCCACATGGACAGCAAACTTAATTTCACAAGCAGTCATCTATAAGAAAATACGATATTGGTAGGAAAAAGGGAGAAAGAGAATAAGACTGACAAGAATGACATCACTGAAACGTCTAAAATAATGTTTGAATGATGTCAGTGATACTAGATTTGCACTTGAAAGTACCTTAGATTCCAGGAAGCAGACAAGAGATAGATCATCTCCATCCCATATACCCTAAGCATATATTCCACTGATAGCAGAAGCCTAAGGATATACAGTATAATGTGCTTTTCATGTTGAATAGGACTGCATGTGAACAGAAAGAGATACAAGCACTATCTTTCTTGAGAAGAAACCTGGGAAATTTTGGTATTCATAGAGCACAGATTTGTATACAGTTGCAACTTTCATTCTAGCAGCTTTCACTTACTTTAGGTGGTGTGAGTGCTATATATAAGTTTCCTGCAGTCTCAGGATAATTGAGAACTGGATTTAATTTAGAATGTGTTCTATAAAAACTTATCCAAATGACTCTATTGCAACATCTCTTATACAAAAAGATATTAGGGGAAGGGCTATGATGAAACAGTAAAATTTATTTTGCAGCATTTCTGTAAAAAATCAGAAATACTTAAAAAGAGGACTAAAATTAGTTTGTGACTTACATTTATATAGTGAGGAAAAAGGAGAAACAACCTCAAAATCAAATAAATTGAGAGTTTGTCAGAATACTGTCAGAATAGTGACAGGTAACACCTCATCATTGCAAGCAAACCCAAGCAATCTAATTTGTGTCAGAAAAATGTCACAATGTCACATGGAATCATTTAGGCTTATTATATTTGATTCCTATTATAGAACAAAATTGAATTCTGCCAAGTTCTGTTAAATTGATTCCAGAATTTTCAAATCTTCCCTAATTTATCATCACACAATTATATTACCAAGACAGGAAAGATGCCAAAGCACATCACTGTTTTTAGTTCTATTTCTGCAAGTGTACAAATAAACTAGCACCCTGGTAGATAATGGTTGGAAATTACTTTTGCCACTTGGTGGATTCCTGCTCCATCTAAAGCGTGATTGGTTGGGAAAAAAAGAAGAAGCATGGAGTGTATCTTGTTTACATTGCTACTCTGTTTGGGAAACAGGCAACAGACATCTGTGGGTCAGGAAGGATAGACAGATATAACCCTAGCAAGGAGCCGCTCGCTCCTTTAAAAAAAAAAGAAGTTAAAATGGAGTTACAGAAGAAAAAATATAGAAACCATTTAAAATTGTAAACAGTACCATTGCATTGCACTTGGACATTTCTTCAGCAGAGTCCTGTCTATTGCTTACAAGGCAGGAGTGGTATGCCCAGATATAATATTAATTTACAAATTCTTGGCACTTCAAAAATATTTTTTAAAAGAAGTGGACCAGATTTCTTTCTTTCTTTCTTTCTTTCTTTCTTTCTTTCTTTCTTTCTTTCTTTCTTTCTTTCTTTCTTTCTTTCTTTCTTTCTTTCTTCTTCTTCTTTTGTGCTAGCATTGTGAGAAATTTGAGTTTTTTCACTCGTATGAATTGGTCTTTTCTAGCTATAAATTAGTTTTGGTTTCAAATCATAGAACATATTAAGTTCATTTTGGAAATAAATATATTTAAAGATACAAGATAGTAAACTATATTCCTAACATACAGAATTTGTATTTTATGTAGAACTTTGGCTCTATTGAGTCTAGGACTTGGCAAAGTGGATAATTAATATAAATGGAAGGATACTTATTTTCCTGACACTAAGGAAGTGACTCAGGATAACAGACTATTGTATTTTTTTTTTAAAAGCCTTTATCTTCTAAAAATTATTAGAGGAAGCAATGTTTCCACATAAGCTTAAGGATTGTTAATTCTGAATTGATTCTAAATGAATACTACTGGATCTTCTTTTTTTCTTTAATTAATTTTTTTCCTTTTTTGTATTTTCATTACATATAGTGTATTTTAATCCTCACAATATACATAGGTTCTTCCTCACTGCTATATTTCCCCCTTACCCTTGGTGTTATAATGGTTTATATTTTACTAGTATTAAAACTGCTTCTATGACCCTAGACAACAACCAACTTTCCATTTTTCTTGCTAAAAACTGGACAAATAAATTTCATTGCTAAAATTAGCATTTGCCACGAAGCCATAATTAAGAACCCTTGGCAAGAACTGAGCTGCTCAAAGCATACAGCTAGCAATGGATTCTCCTCCCTGCCTCTTTTTTTCTTCTCCTCAGGAAGTAGCGGGCAAAGGAAAGAAACCCAATTTTTTTTTCAAGAGCAGAAAACACAGCAGTATTAAAAATAGGAAATGCCAAATTATTATGGATGAAATACACTGCAAGTTTTTTATACCTTACTAAATAAAATAAAATGTTAATACATTTTAGTTTTATGACATAACCTTAAGAAAAAGAAATTTGCTTCATAACTATGCAAATAATTGCTGCAACTGTCAGGCTGCCTCTGTTCAAAACCCAAGAAAGAAAACCCCCAACTCCATTGAGATAAAGAGGTACTTTTAGTGAGTTTGAAATGATAGCAGCGAAAGCAAGGCAAAATCTGATTCAAAATGCGTGAAAGTTACAGATGGAAAGTTTCCCCAAATCCCTCTCCCCCAGGGTCCAGTGCTGAGGGTCCAATCAACGTCCAGTATGATCGCTGAAGACTGAAAGTAGGGAAAAGACCTAAAAAAACCTAGTGTTAGAGATAGGGTAGAAGCTACCAAAAGAAGATAACAGACACAAATTAGCTCCTAGATTAAAAATATCAACATCTAAGGGCTAGGACCAGCGGAACCCCCCCAAAAGAGAAGAAAACAACCAACCACGTAGAGCCAGGAATAGCCGGATAAACGCTCAGGCGGCCGCAAAGTATAACCGAGGCCAGCTGAGGGCGAGAAACCCAAAAGACGACCGGCTAAGGTGTCCACAGCATCCCAACCTCAAAAGAACTGCAGCGAAGTACCACGAGGCTCGGAGGAGTTCACTGAGGAGCTCTGAAGTGCTAGATCGGCCGGCTGAGGCGATCACCGCATCCCCACCTTGAAAGGTTAGCCACGAAGCTCTGTGAAGCTCGGGGGGATCGCCCACGCAACCAAGCCTCAGGAGAAGCGCCGAAAAGCTCCGCGAAGCCCGGGGGATCGCCCACGTAACCAAGCCTCAGTAGAAGCTCGAGAAGCTCGGAGCGCTGAGGGGATCACTGTGTGGCTCAGCAGAGACTGCTCGGAGGGGACCGCTCGACGACCATGACCGGTGGGGCAGTGGCGACCACGATCACCTGAAGTCATCCGACCCGGTGTGACTGAGATTGTTTGACCTGACTGAGCCCCGTGTAGCCTGATCCTGTGTGTGTGTGTGCGTGGCCCCAACAAAGATCGGATCCTGTTTTGAGTGTGCGTGGTCCCAACAAAGATCGGTGGAGCGCCCGTTTCAGCGCCCGTTTCTACGTGTCCCATCGGAGCACGATACAGAGACTTTCAACGTGCTCCAGAATACCTCAGCGTGTTCCAGCTTGTTCTAGCTTGTTTCAGCGTGCAAACCGGGAGAAGTCTTGCCTTGTCGCAACCCAGAAACTGCGGCCGACATCCCAGCGTTGTTCCAGCTACTAGCGGCTCGGAAAGGACCCTCCAGACACCACGTGGAAGGACCAACAAGAGCAAAGAGCCAAGGAGGGCTGCATTGTTCCAACCACTGGCGTCTCGGAAAGGAGCCTCCAAACACCACAGTATAGTTTATTGATTATTAATTGATTACTAATTGATTGATTGATTGATTGATTACTAGTTAATTATTAATTAATTGGTTTATTGATTGTTAATTAATTAGCAACTAGACTTCCGTGCAGAGCCGAGGTGGCGCAGTGGTTAGAGTGCAGCATTGCAGGCTGCTTCTGCTGGCTGCT
>QLTV01004225.1:527301-544176 GCA_003457575.1 Thermophis baileyi
TTGTCAACCTAATCTTACGTAGGTTCTTCTCCGGTAATATTACACTCTTAACCAGAGCATACAAAACATTCGCCAGACCAATCCTTGGATACAGCTCATCTGTCTGGCACCCACACTGCATATCGGACATAAATACAATAGAGCGTGTCCAGAGATACTTTACGAGAAGAGTCCTCCACTCCTCTGCTCGCAACAGAATACCTTACGCAACCAGACTTGAAATTCTGGGCTTAGAAAGTTTAGAACTACGTCGCCTTCGGCATGACCTAAGCGTAGCTCATAAAATTATCTGCTACAACGTCCTTCCTGTCAATGACTACTTCAGCTTCAACCACAACAATACACGAGCACACAACAGATACAAACTCAAAGTGAACCGCTACAAACTTGACTGCAGAAAATACGACTTCAGCAACAGAGTGGTTGCCTTCGGCATGAAATAAGCGTAGTTCATAAAATTATCTGCTACAATGTCCTACCTGTCAACGACTACTTCAGCTTCAACCACAACAATACACGAGCACACAACAGATACAAACTCAAAGTGAACCGCTACAAACTTGACTGCAGAAAATACGACTTCAGCAACAGAGTGGTTAATGCCTGGAACTCACTACCTGACTCTGTGGTTTCCTCCCCAAATCCCCAAAACTTTACCCTTAGACTGTCTACTGTTGACCTCACCCCATTCCTAAGAGGACAGTAAGGGGCGTGCATAAGCGCACCAGCGTGCCTACCGTCCCTGTCCAAACGTTCCCTTTTATTTGTACCCATCTTATGTATATAAATAATGTTATATCTATGTATATTACCAAATACGTACTTGACAAAATAAAATTAAATAAATAAATAAAATGTTGTGTGAAGCTCACCTTCAGGTATTTCACCCATCTGGTGTCTTAGGACGGTTGGCCTTGACAGGGTGTAAACAACTCCACTCAGCAGCGCAATAATTCTTGAGACCAAACCTCCCTTTCAGTTCACATGGGACTTCACCTCACCAGCTAACTTCCCCAACCCAAATATCATGCCCCCCCCCTCCCCATTACTATGGCAGCTGATAGCAAGCATGCAACAAAGTCGAACCCCATGCTGGAGATCCAGCTGATAGCAACTGTGTGGGAATAAGTCTATCTAAATTAATATGCCTAGGGTTGGATTCTAAGTTTTAATTTATTTATTCACAACTTACTAGTTTCTCCTCAAGGATCAGCTAAATACAGTAATTCAAAAAAGAGACGTGGTTCTTTAGGTATATTGAGTGCTAATCTTAAAAAATTACAATGCTATCATTTCAAGAGACAGTTGTTAGCATTCAATGTGCTCGGAACCAATTATTTTTTTCACTTGCCTCCTAATCCAAAATAGGTAAATAATGGACTGAGTAGGATTCAGAGATACACACTTTTCAATATTAGCAAACCACTGCTATTAACTGCAAGTACCAATACTATTTGGCATTATCTCATTTTACCTCATGCTATACTAGGCTTCCTTATACCTCATTGTCTCTATGATAAAATGAAACAGTTTCTCTTACCTCCCTTGTGGTTGAAGATGGAAGGACATACCCATCAATAGACAGTCCGTGACACTAGAAAAACAACACTGCTTTACTATAAAAACAATAAAACAAACTAGTATGTAAAATAATTACAGGAATTTGTTAAGATGGAGGTTGGTTTAAGTTATTTCTAGTATTAATTAATGTCACCAATACATTTAACACTGATTTAGTATAACTTTCAAAGAAAACATTTTCATACTAGACTAGAAGGTAATTTACATGGGCATCTCAATTCAGTTTTTTTAGAAGAGGTTTGCCATAAATTCTTCTGGAATCTTGGATTTCTTAGCTTAGCCTTCAGCCTTTGGGGTTTTTGGTGGTCTGTAATCCAAGTGCTAGTGAGATTAGATTCTTTTGGGGAGGGGAAGAGAGTCAATCAAATTTAGCTAAGTGCTACTATCTGATGTAACTAATGCATTGAATCTGGAATTCTCCATGAAAAGCATAGTTTTTGGAACAGAAAACTGTCTCTCTCTCTCTCTCTCTCTCTCTCTCTCTCCCTCTCTCTCTCTCTCACACACACAAATTTTACATGTTCTTTATGGCACTAAGAGGATTAAGAAGTGGATATTTTTGCATGAATAATAAAATCATGATTATTTTAATGGAATTATTGTTTATAAAAGTTTAGCAAGCACCAAATATTTTAGAACAGAAAGGATAACCTAAAGGAGTATTTTCAGTTAATTCTGCTAAATATGCTATTTTACCCTGAGAAGTTTGAATGTCAAACAAATAAATGCATATCATTTCATTTGTTTCACTAAGTTCTCATTAAGACATCTGCCATTTTAAGGAGCTTACTGCTGTCAATTATTGCAAACAGGCTGACAATAGTGAAAAAACATAAAGCCTGCGTCAACCTTTCACAATTCCATATGTCAAATGGTTCTCCATTATGCTGAGGTGTATTTCACCGCTCCTCCATTTATTGTAAACAAAAAAAAAAATCTGACTCTTAACTTTTTACATTTAACATTAATTTACATTTTTTGAATGATCAAGATTTTTTTAAAAAATGTATGAAATTGCTAGGGATCAAAGTAATTCTGGTGTTTGAAATTGTGATTTAGTATACCTACAAATACTTGGATTGAATGAGTTCTATCTAGTTCACAGGAGGATGTACCATAATTTTTTTTTTAAAAAAAACACCCCAAAGCAGAAAAATATTCTGAAAATATTTTCAGAAAATATATAATATTGAAAATTGAATTTTAAAATAAAGGGTCAAGTGTCCTTATTTTATTCATAACTATTTGAAAAACACATTTCAAAATATTTCAGTAAGTTTAGCCAAAGATTTCACTGACTGCTTTAACGTTTTTTTAAACCAAGTAGCTAGATTCCAAATGTAACAATGCACATTAAACCCACATGGCAATATTATCAAGCAACATTGTTCAGCCTTCTGCCTATTTCCAATTACCTTCTGAAGGATCTTCCACACTTTCTGATAGAAACCCACAGGGACTCTATTAATGGCACCATCAAGCCGTCTCCTGCGAAGCCACTGCCCTTGCCGGTCACCCCAGCTAATAGAGTGTCCAACTGACCCAGTTAGGGATGATGTACTAGTAGGAGAAGATGGGCTACTGCATCTCTGTAGAAAAGACAAAATTAATCCCGTAAGGCAACATAAACACCAATTTCTCAGAAACACCACTCTGATGCCCCAAAGAAGAATGCATGCTTGTAGAAGTCATTCCTGTCCTCGTGTCTTCAGTGCATGCCCAGCCTATTTTCTTGTTAATGCAATCTTTCTTTTCATATGCCTTTCTTTTTTAAAATCTGTCAAGAATTCCTTGCACAATTTGTCAGCAACATCGAATGAGGAGCTAAGTCCACAGTATAGATCTAATATTTATAGCCATATCAAGTTATCAAATGAGACCGCTGGTTGGATGAAAAAGCATGGACATTTCATTAAAACCACCATAACCTTTTCCCCCCAGTCTCACTCAGAAACCTGAAAACCAATGTGGCTGATGTTTTGCTCATGTAAGGAAAAAGTTCCTCTGAAACATTTCATAGCTAACACAGCTTTATTAACTATATATAAATTAGCAAAATTAAACTATGCTTTATTCAAAATATTTAAACAGCTCATGTACTTTAAATTAATTAGTTATGGGGATGTGACGTTTAAGAACAAAATATCTATTTTGTTGTATTTCAAAGATCCGTTACCCCATTTAATACCAAAGGTCCATCTGTTACCCCATTTAATACCATGCATTTATCAAAATGGACAGCCAGCACAAAAATGGAGAATCAGCTAATTATTTAAATGCTTATTTCCATAAACCATTTTTTTGGATTATTGTGCTATTCAGCCATCTATTGCTTCATATGGGCAGGATGAACTGTCTGCCTCACCAAGGTTAATAAAAGGCTGAGGCTTATTTATTTCTTTATTTTTTTGGATTTATATCCTGCTTTTGTTCAACTCAAGACAGCATACATAATGCTCCCTTCAACTATTTTCCCCACAGCAATGTGAGGTAGGTTGGGCAAAAAGTCATCTAGTCAGTTTCTGTGCCTAAGAAAAGATCCATAATCTCTGTAAGTCCAACACCTTAACTGTTAGGTCAGGGGTGGGCAATTAATTTCCCCAAGGAGTCACAAGAGGAACTGGGACTGTTGTGGAAGGCCAAACCAATATGTCCTAATTGTGGTTCCCCCACTCGCCCAAGGCCACACTTCGACTGAGGTGGCTGTGGGTGGCTGAGCCTGGGTCCCCTCAATTAATGAACACTGCTGCCTCCACAGGCTGCTCCAGGAGAGAGATGAGCACTTTGCAGGCGCAGAAAAGCATTTTTTCTCCTCATCCTCCTGAGACGGCCAGCTGACTGAAGGAGTGCACAGCGACTGCACAGAGTCGGACCCGACTTGGCTTCTTCTCTCACCCCCTGCAGCATGCTTATTTATGTTTGACTTCTGATTTCCAATTGACCTCACACTAGACAGGAATAGTCAAAAGGCTGGATGTGGCCCAAGGGCCGTAAAATGCCCAGGGCTGTGCTAGGCTCATACTGGATGCAAAATTGAAATAAAACATTTATTAGTTTCTATAATCTCCCCTTTTGTCTCCCCTTTTACTGAATCAGGGGAGATATTCTTCTGTGAACTAATTTAGACCTCAGTAGCCATTCTTGAGTTAAGTTTTGATGAGCTTCCAATAATGAAACAATTATATCATGATAAACATATGCCATATTATTTACAAAATATTACATTCATTCACTTAGATAAAACATTGATTATAAATTTATATTTTTTGTATTATACATGCTAAACTAAATGTCTTCAGGCATTTTATGCAGAACTCTGGCCTGCTGTAGACATTTAAACTACAATTTCTAAGGATGCCAGTTAGCCTTGCTTAATGTAGGACATGTCAATTTTTTCAACTTTCAATTTCCAAACATTAGGGATGCTGAAAAGTTTGACATGCTTGGGGATTCTAAAGATATTTTGGTTATTTTAATATAATTTAGATGTGCTTGGTAAGCAACTACCGTGTTGTCCCAAAAATACGACCGGATTGATTCTGGAGCTGTGTTATCGGCTACAGAGGCCTTCAGGAAAGCCTTGCCGGACGAAGAAGTTCCTGAAGGCCTCTGATAGCGAAAAAGAGGCTGGAGGTGACGCGCGCAAGTGAGGTGAGTCAATGGACGACATCCCTCCCGAAAATAAGGCCTGGTGCCTTTTTTGGTGGCAAAAAAAAAAAAATTATATAAGACAGGCAGTGGTGGGTTGCTGCTGGTTCGGACCGGTTCTCCCGTACCGGTGGCAGAAATTTGCATCCACTCGCTGAACCGGCAGCGATGGCCAGCTGTCCATGCCCCCGAACCGGTTCTCTGGTCACCGCGGCTGGCAAAAGAACCCTCTGCGCATGCACAGACGCTTCTGCGCATGCGCAGAGGGTCATTTCCGTGATATGACATAGGCGCGCGTGCAAAACACGCACTTCCATCACGATGCAAACCGGTAGGAAAGGTAAGTGGAACCCACCCCTGAAGACAGGGTCTTGTTTTCAGGGAAACACGGTACATGAATATCATAACTTTTTAATATTTTGTCTTATTTGTGTTTCCCAGCCTCAGCAATTTTAAGAAGTGTGGACTTCAACTCCCAGAATTCCCCAGCCAGCTCACCGAGGAACAGCAACAATATAAATCAATATTTTTCAAAATGTTTCACAGAATTTATAATGGCAGAAAGAAAAAGGAAGTTTGGTTTTCATTGTTAGAATGTGCATTATATCTCAAATCTCAGCTAAGGACCTTTTAGTGCAGCCCCATTTGACACAGCGTATTTTTCTAGATTTTCTTTAAGATGCCATCCATGCTTCAGGAAGAAACAAAATAAGCATTTTTGATAGTTGTGTCAAAATGATTATAAACTAGCATTAAATCTCCTCCTGGAGGTGATAGAAGAGTAGTTTGCTTTACTTAAAAATTCTTCACTTCAGTCCCCTCCAAATGTTTTGGATTGCAATCTTTATTATTAGCAGATAGCATAGCCATTGGCCGTGCTGGGATAGGGGATGATTGGAGTGGTAATCCAATACATCTTGATGGCACTGTGTTGGAGAAGATTACCGTGTTTCTACAAAAAGAAGGCCGGGTCTTATTTTCTTTTGACGCCTGAAAAAACAGCTATTCCTTCTTTTTGGAGGGTTCTAATTATTGACCCACCTCACGGCAGTGGCACCGACAGCCCCGCCCAGCAGGAGCCAGCTGCTGGCCCACTTCTTCTGCCGCCACTCGCACGCATCGCCCCGGCCTCCGTTTCGCCTTCAGATGCCTACCGGAAGCTTTCGCCTTCAGATGCTTGCCAGAAGGCATCTGCAGCCGATAATAGAGCTCCGGATCGATCCGGAGCTCTGTTATTGGCTGCAGATGCCTTCCGGAAAGCCCACTGCAGCCGATAATAGATCGGCTGCAGATGCCTTCTGGCAGGCATCTGAAGGCGAAACGGAGGCCAGGGCGATGCGTGCGAGTGGCGGCAAGCGGCTGCAGAAGAAGCAGCCACAGAAGAAGGCGAGGCAGGTTTCGAGTTGTGCGAGGCCTGGTAAGTAGGGCAGCTCCACTCCCCCATCCCCACCCTAGCTTATTTTTTACCTGTGTGCCTCCAAGAATTTAAGATGACATACAGTAAATGATTCTCTCCTCCACAGATGTTAACCTTAAAGGTTTGAGGGTATATTGAGTTGAGAAAATCCAATGGCTCAAGCTCAAAGTCTCATGACCAATTTTATACTATCCCATACTGTGACTGTTATCATAGTACCTGGGTATGGACCATACCATCAGGTGTTAAATTGCCAACCATAAAGTAAACTTCTTGATAGGTTTACTACAATATACAAAATGTCAGAACATGTATGTTAACTATATCATTTAGGAGGAATTAAAAAGATTATGACAGCAAGTACTGTATTATCTGGCAACTCTAGTAGCATTTGAAAACTCTTGCCTCGGAGCCTGGAGAAATGCTGCCAATCAATGCATTACACTGGACTAGATGGACCAATAAATAATCTGAAGATGTCATGTTGCAACTATCTTATCTCTGTGTACTTCCTCAGAAATATAAAGACATCCTATGAAAGACCTCATGCTTTGCTGATTTATTCTCATGTATCAGGGGTGGGTTCTAACTTACCTCGCTGCTGGTTCGCTTCCTCCCGCGCCATGTGGCCACGCCTTGGGAGCGCGTGAGCATGTGCAGTAAAAAATTAATAAAAAAATTTAAAAAGCCGAAAACAAGATGGCAATGCATGCGCAGTGCCGGAAACTCGGCTTCTGCGCATGCGCAGAAGAAAAAAAATTTCAAAAAAAAAAATTCAAAAACAATTTAAAAAAAAGATGACGGCGCCCATGGACCGGCACCAACCGAACTGGATCGGTGACATCATCGTGACGTCACCAGTGGGTCGCTACCGATTCGGGCGAACCGGTCCAAACCCGTAGCAACCCACCTCTGTCATGTATAGTGTTATGCTTTGAGAACTGAATTACTGATCTATGTTAATTCTATTTAAAGCTAGATCAGAGGAGAAGGAAACAAATCCAACTCACTAAAGTCATTTGAATGACATATGCTGTCAGATACAAATAGTCATTGACATACAACCATTCACTTAACAGTGTTTGGAAATAATAGCAGCTCAGAAAGAGTGCTTTACAACCTGTAAAGTACTTCCAACCATTGGAAAATATCACACTAATCCTCTCCCCACTCACATAATAGTGCTCTAGGTGCTAGGCAATCTGTTCATACTTACGACTGATTGCCAAGTGTCCCATGATCACAGGATCGCCATTTGCAATCTTCTCTGCTGTCTTCCCCAGAAAGTAAATGGGGAAACCAGCAGAGAATGTGACAAGTTGCTGCCACCTGCTGAAAAAATTCCCTCTTGTGTCTGGAAACTAGCTCAAAGAGCTGCCTGTCCAAGGATTTTAGCTCCCCAGGGATCTGCTCCCCAGGCATGGCGGGATAGGGACCAGGTCCAGGGCTGTGGCAGGTTTCCATATGTTGGTGGACCTGTAGCCTGCATCGGGCCTCCCAGGGCCTCTCCCACCCCATGAGGCACCCCTGCATTGTGCTCAACATCTTGTGCGACTTCTTAATGATCACAACTGGTAGTCCTGGGATTGTAGTTGTTGAGCAAAGCAGGTTTGTTGAAGACTATGTACATTGAAAAAGCTATTCAGCTGTCAGCTGCTCATCTTTGCTTTCTTTGAAGTTCGCTAGTAACTGCCATAACCAGGGAGGAGGGGGCATCGGGGAGGGGAAGTGTGCTGGAGGTATCAAATAATGCTGTAGGAAATTGGGCAGTATAGACACTAACAGGAACCAGAAGTGCCAAACCGAGCCTTCTGCCAAGCTTCAAGGATGCCCATCTTGGGAAAGGAATTTACACCAGTGCCTGAGGCACTGAGTTCTCAAAACATCAGAATAAGACCTGATTGGACTGCTCTCCCAGGGGGAAGGATTTTGGACATTGGGGATTGCTTTCAATGTACAATTTTCGTACAGTTTTTCCTCAGAGCTTGTCTCATCCACGCTGCACTCAGCATCTCTAGTAAAAGTACCTTTTCTCTAAAACCTATGGAGTCAACGGTTGTTCTTTCCTAGGTAGTAGTTAGGGCCAGTATGAAAGTAGACAAGCTCTGCTGTAGCAGTCAACCAGGAGACCAATCTACCGAGGGGACTGAGCAAAAAATGACAAGCCACAAAAGTGGCCTGGAGGAGGCTGGAACTCACGGAGCCCCCCCCCCACCAAACCGCATCGCCCCCAAAGAGGAGCTCGAATGGCTGGGGAATGTGAGCATCGGCGAGGAAGCCCCAAAGCCCCATTGCTCATTCAGTAAAGCAGGATGTGGAAGAAAAAGCCCTTGGCGTGACGTACACCTGGGGAAGCCGCGGAGCCAGGAGATGGGAGCATCGTGGAGGTCGGGGCAAAGAAGATCTGGTGGAACAAGCTCAAACGGTGTTGAGAGATGCCTTTGGGAACCGGTGGGCCAAAGAACTTGCCCAGCTAGCAGTCTTGACCCCCATTGGGACTGATGGGAGATGGCGCCACAGTGCAGGCGGATGCAATGGGGGGAGCGGCAGTCTCACTGGACCTGTCCTGGCCCAGGCAGCTCCGCCACCAGCTACTCAGCAACGCAGTCCCTTCCCAAGGGGGGGCTGTCATCCAGAGACAAGGGATGATGACACCTCCTGCCCTGGGATTGAAATACACAGGAGACACAAAACAATTGGGGTTTTTCCTTGTGCAGGTGTGAAATTATATGCAGGAGTACATAGCCGACCTGGTCACTGAAGCAGCCTGGGTCTGGTGCGTGACCATGTCCCTGGAAGGCCCCACTGCAGAGTGGATGGTCTCCTTCCACAACGACGATGCGCCAGAGCTCTGAAGCTTTAACCGATTCATTATGGGTCTTGCACAAGTGGTTCGAAGAACCACTCGCCCAATGCAAGGCCTGAACTGCTGCAAGAAAACCCCCAAGGAACCCTTTAGCCCTGTGCCTACACCTCCAAAAAGTTAACAGACACAGAATGGAAGTGGGCAGTCTGGGAAAACAACAATTCTGGTGACCATCTCTCAAAAAGGACATGGAAAACTATGTAGCCATGTGTGTGCGTCAACCAAAAGACAACCAGGGAAACCCATGGGACTACTGCAACCAGTGGCAATTCCCCATGTCCCTTGGAAAGAAATCTCTATGGACTTTATAGTGGAACTGCTGAGAGTTCCACTATTATGAAGCTGGGAACTTCATAATTTCGGTGGTTACTGATTTGTTCTCAAAACAAGTCTACTTTATCCCTTGCTTAAAGATCCCATAAGCCTGTATTTTGCCTAAGCTATTTGTGCAGCATGTTTACAGACTTCACGGGGTTCCTTATCAAATTATCTCGGACAGAGGGATGCAATTCACCTCACGCTTTTGGCGCAAATTTTTGAAACTCATGGGGACTGCCCAAGGCTTAAGCTCCTCCCACCACCCCAAACGAATAGGGGGGTACGAACAGGCCAACTCAGTACTGGAACTGTACCTCAGGTACTATATTATCAACAAGATAATTGGACTGATCTTTTACCGTTTGCAGAAGTGGCATATAATAATTCAGTGCATAGCAGCACCGGGTTTACCCCCTTCAAGGTAGCTTCAGGTCAGGACTTTGTAGCAATCCCAGAACTACCTTTGGACAAACCCCAGAACCCCTCATTACAAGAATGGATACAACAACTACAAAATACGTGGCCAGTAGCGCGCAAAGCGCTTGAGGAAGCACAAGAAGCCTACAAATGGCAAACCAAAGGAATTTTGAAGTGGGAAAACACGCCAAACAAAAGGAATTTTGGAAACAGAGTATACCTCTCCACAAAGTACATACAGTGTACCCAACAATCCAAAAAACTGGGCCCTAAGTACATTGGTCTGTTCCAAATTAACAAAATCATCAACTCAGTCACGATACAATTGGAATTGCCCAAAAATCTGAAAAGAATTCACCCCATATTTCATTGTAGCCTGCTGAAACCAGAAGTAACCCCTCCCTTTAGCCACCTCCTCCCACATCACCCCTTCCTATTTTCATAGAAGGGGAACAACATTTTGAGGTGAAAGAAATTTTGGACTCTCAAAAATACAAGGGCAGGATCCAATACTTGATTGCATAGAAATATTTTCCTGCTTCCCAGTCCAAATGGGTTGACAGACACTACGTTTGAGCTGACAAACTCCTTCGTGCTTTCCACAAGAAATATCACAAAAAAACCTAAAATGTTGGACCTCGTATGAATACTTCAAATTCTCTTTTCTTTTCTTTTCTTTTCTTTTCTTTTCTTTTCTTTTCTTTTCTGGCTAATGCCTTTGCAAAGGGGGGGGGCGAATGTTAGCTGCTCATCTTCGCTTTCTTTGAAGCTTGCTAGTATAACTGCCCTAACTAGGGGTGAAGGGAGGGGAAGTGTGCTAGAGGTGTCAAAGAATGCTGTGGGAAATTGGGGAGTAAGGAGACTAATAGGAACCAGAGGTGCCAAACCGAGCCATCTGCTGAGTTTCAAGGACGCCAGTCCTGGGAAAGGAGTTTACACTGGCATCTGAGGCACCGGATTCCCAAAACATCGGAACGAGATCTGATTGGACTGCTCTCCCAAGGGGGAGGGTTTTGGACACTGGGGATTGCTTTCAATGTACGATTTTCACAGTTTTTCCTCACAGCTTGTCTTATCCACGCTGCACTCAGCATCTCTAGTAAAAGTATCTTTTCTCTAAAACCTATGGAGTCAAAGGTCGTTCTTTTCTAGGGAATACCTGGGCCCAGTCTGACACTGAGTCACCTTATGGTTCAGTGGAAGTGCCAGCATTGAAGCAATTATAGCCCTAAGTACTATTTTTTTGTTTGTACCTATAATGCTAAAATTCTTCTACTAATAAATCATTGGAAATCAATGTTTCAACCTAGGTGAAAGCCTGTTCCAATAAAACATCTTTTCTGATGGAAAGGAAGGAATTGGGAAAGAAAAATAAAGTGTCTTCTTCCATATCAGTAGAATTTCAGATTGACCCAGACTGACCATTCACGCTGCATTTACCATTATGCACTTTGGCATTATGACATGCAATGATGGTTGTATTAAATCATATTTAAAAAGGGATGGATTATATGCATATTTTGGTTTTAAACCTCTGAGATTGCCCTTGTGCTCATGGCGTTGGGTATTATAATAGTTTCTAATTATTTGATTTTAGTATTTAAATAATTGCATCTTTGTATGTGGAAAGAGATTATGTCAATTTATCCCTGCTCATCATTTGAAAATATTTTTTTATTTAATTGATGGAAACTCATTTTCTAGTGTTTAATTTTATAAGGATAGTTCATGTGGCAAATTATGAGTTCACAATCATTTTAATAAAACAAATCTAGATTATATATTCTGGGATTCATTTCTCTAGTAGATTACAACCAATATTACTAATTAAAGAAAACTTGCAGATTAATAGGGAGTTTGAACAGTTACTTTATACAATTTTGTCCCTTTTCTAGTTTTTTGTGTGAAAAATGTACATGCCCTGTGTTTTGAACATATAATTCCAATCACACGATGTATATAATACATCATAAAAGTTTAATTTATAATTAATAATTTGTTATGATTTTTACTGTAAAGGAAAAACATTACAATATCTTTAATACATGAGAAATTAAGGCCAGTTGATCTTAGCTATGTGCCTATCCACAGTAAGGGAAAAGAGAGATTTTAAGTTTCTGAATGATGAATTACCATGGACCTGGATGAGTGCATGCTGCTGGATGTGGAATGGCCCCCATAGAAGAACTATAAAACAGAAATACAAAACATAATAAAATAATCAGTAGGTAAAATCAACAAAACATGGATAAAATAAGTATGCATTAAAAAAGGGTAAAACTCAAAATACTCATTTTTCTCTTTGCTAATGTCTGCTAGATGGTTACATTACTGTATTTTCAGTAGTATTAGAGAAAACTGAATATTTTCATTGTGCCTGAATGAAAATATATTCTATTCTGTTTGACACTTCTGGATTTTGTGTCCAATACTGTTACTGAAAATATTGATGTATCAAATAATAAATGAAATCCACAAGCTTTAAAATCTGAAGCAAATTTGCAATAAAGATCAAAATCTTGGCCTATACCATGAAGATGCATGCAAATGCAATGTCAAAGACCAGGTTATTGCAAAAATTGAAGTTAATGGATCATTTTCCTAAAAATGCAAGGGTTATTCATATTATTCATATATGCATGTGTTTTATCCATGTCGTAAATCCTATGAATCTTCTAGGAGTGCAACGGTATAATAAAGTAAATAAAAAAGTAAATCATTTCTGAGAAGCTGCTTTCTCTTCTTTCTCTGCAAATACCAATTCGGTGCATCTTTTTCATGGATTTTGAATTCACAGAACCACAGAGAGGAATTCATTTTCCCCATAGTTTAACTCTAGTTTTGCATGTTCTCCTTGCTGAGCTACTCATTGCTAAATGCAGAATTGGAAAGACTAGTTTCCTGGAGAGGGATTTGAAAAGGTCTATGAAACCAAACAGAAGTAGTGGGAAGTTAAGCTTTATCAAACTACCATACAAGTTGACTGCAAATCTAAAATACTATTTCTAATTTTTGGAAAAAGGCCAGGACACAAATATATTAACAAACCACCAATTTGCCACAAAGCAATGATATCTGCATGTGTGAAATGGGAGGGTCAAACAGATGAAAGCAGGATCACAATGCAAGTGTTGCACCTTTTCTGTATCATTCTGGCAAAGGCAGCAATTGCCTCATACGGTCTGTTTTGGCCTTGGAAGGGCTGTGAATAGGTAAGTATGAGTTCCATCCTCAAAAATCCAGTTTTGGGATTTTGGAGCATCCCATGGTGAAGGATGAAAGAAGCACTCTATTTATTCTTTAAAGACTAAAGTTTGCAGAAATTTATAGCAAAAGATATATTCACTATATAAGTTTTTGTCAGTGTGTAAGAGTTCATGAATTGGAATAGACATGGCAACAGGTCAGCCAATGGGGACTGTTTGGTGACTCAGACAGTTTGGAGCCTGGGCGTGGCTTAGCTTGACTGTTATGTATAAAAGAGTTGGTTTGTTCTTGCATTATTGCTTCTGTGATTATTGATTCTGTACTTCTGGATTCTGATTTCTGGTTCTGGCTTCTGCTGCATGGGTATTGTACATAAAGAAGTTTCTTATATAAAAGAATCCTGCTGAATTATTTACTTGTGTGCTGGTTGGATTGCTGCAAACTCTAACAGGTTATGGGGCCAGAGCACACCAGACACAGTAAGACTGAACTGTAATTAAGCTGAAGGACTGCCTGTGTTAAAAAAGTAAAGGGAACAAGGCAGAGAAGGCTTTCAGGATGGCTGTTGAATTCAAGGAGAGCTCTCTGCCTTGATTGGGACAGAAGAATTATATTATTTGGGCTGCAAAATTGGAATGCTTCCTGAAGGCTGAGGAGCTCTGGGATATTGTTGTTAATCCACCCCAGGGGCCATTAGCAGCAGCAGATCAAAGGCAGCATGATAAGGCACTGGCCTACATCATCTTAAGTTTAGAAGATGAACAATTCCTGAATGTAGCTAATTTAAAAACTGCAAAGGAGGTTTGGCTGAAATTAAGAAGTGTGCATGTGAGTGCATCAGCATGCAATATTGTGCAATTATTGAGACAATTATACAGAGCCCGTTTGCAACCACAAGAGTGGGTGGAAAGGCATTTGCTGCATATGCAAACTTTATTTATTGAGTTGGCACAGCGTGGCATGCATATTCCTGAATCTCAGAAGGTGCTGTTTGTGTTAAATAGTCTTGATGAAACGTGGGACATTGTTTCAACTGTTTTTGACTGCAAACCAGAACAGGACTTGAAAATGGAAGCTCTTAAAGCCTGTTTGATTTCAGAAGAAAACAAACGCCACTTTAGAAGAAGCCACGAGGAGAAATTCCTGAGGTGGTGGCCCAAGAAGCAGAGAGAGAAAAGCAACAGACAGGATGTCTGCAAAGACCAGAGTAACAGATTACAGCCCAGCAAAGATTTTCTACAAAGAAAGCAACAGAACGACAGTGTCTTATCTGTGGTGATAAGACTCAATTGAAGAAAGACTGTTTACAAAGAAAAGATACAACAGATGGACAGGTTGCTGTTGCAAAAGTTAGCTATTGTAATAGCAGAGATAAATGGTTAATAGACAGTGGGGCTAGTCAAACAATTGTTAATAATTCTAAATTGTTTTTCAGAATGGATCCAGCTGGAGGAGATGCAGTAGCCTTGGCAAATGGCCAGAAGGCTAAAGCCATTGGAAAAGACAGTGTGGTGATTCCATATCTGGAGGAAAAGTTTAGTAACATATTGTGTGTGTCTGAAATGGAGCATAATTTACTGAGTGTCTCTAGTCTAGACCAGCAAGGATTTGAGACCACATTTGTAAATGGGAAGTGTCTCATAAAGAGAAATGGAAGTGTATGTGCACAGGGCATAAAGCAGGATAATCTTTATGTGTTGCAGGGACAAAAAGTTCAATGTGCCCATACATTTGGAAATGAGGCACAACATGATTCATGTGTTCATCTCTTGCACAGAAAGCTTGGCCATGCCAGCTTCAGAGTTTTGCAAAAGATGCAACAGTATGGAGAAGGGTTAAACTTAAAAGGTTGTAAGGCATACTTGGACTGTGCAGGATGTAAATCATCAAATTCCAAGGCATTCCCAGTAAGCAAAAGTAGCACAAGGAAGACAACAAAAGCTCTAGAGCTGGTACATGCAGATTTGGTGGGGCCAATGCAAGCCAGAATGGGAGGAGCAAAATATGTGCTGGTCATTGTAGATGACTACAGCAGATTTGGTTTCTGCTATTTACTAAAGAGTAAAATGGAGGTGCTACAGAAATTTAAGCAATGGGTAAGCTTCATAGAAAGAAGATATATGGGTAAGCTTTGTAGAAAGAAGATACAAACAACAGGTATGTCAGCCACAGACTGACAGAGGTTCACAATTCATGTCAACAAGTATTCAACAGTGGTTGGGACAGTTGGGAATAAAACACAGACACACAAATCCGTACACAGCAGCTGAGAATGGCGTGACTGAGAGACGGAATGGTGTCTTACAAACAATGAAGGACTCACTGCTGGAGGATTCTGGTCTGAGCAGGTCATTTTGGGGTGAAGCCATGTTGACTGCTAATTATTTAATCAATAGGCTGTGGAGTTCCTCAATTAATGATACTCCATATGCTGTGCTATATGGGAGAAAGCCATCTCCGGCACATTTAAGGGTTTTTGGAAGAAATGCATGGGCATATTCCAAAAGCAATCAGGAGAAAAGGTCAACCAAAGGCTACAAAGCTCAGGTTTACGGGCTATGAGCCTGGCTCAAAGAGCTATTGCTTTAGTGATGGGAGCAAAAGAATAGTCATTTCCAGGTCTGCTAGCTTTGCAGAGCAAAACTGGAACAGAATTGATGCAAATCTTTGGAATGATCCACTTAGTGATGGTAATTCACTTAGTGATGGTGTCAGCGTTCAGGGAGAAGAAACTGACAAAGAACAAGAAAAGCAGTCAAGAGAAGATGATGACTCAGATATGAAGCAAGAGAGGGTTGAAACACAAGAGCAGTCAATGACACACAGGTCAGAGCGATGGAACAAGGGGATTCCAACTGACAGGTATTCTGCTAGTAAAGTTAAGGTGTGTAATGTGTGGTATGAGCCAAGAAACTAGCAGGAAGTATTGGCACTACCCAAAATTGAACAAGTAAAGTGGAAAGAAGCCATGGACAAAGAAATGAAATCCATGGGTGAACATAAAGTATTCAAATCTACAGTTGCAAGAAAAAGTATGTGAACCCCTTGGGATTACGTGGAGTTTTGCATGAATTGGTCATAAAATGTGCTCTGAACGTCTTCTAAGTCACAACAATAGAAAAACACAGTCTGCTTAAAATAATACTACACAAACATTAGATGTTGCCATGGTTTAAGTGAACATAACATGTAAACATTCACAGTGCAGGGAGCAAAAAGGATGTGAGCCCCTAGCCTAATGACTTCTCCAAGAGCTAATTGGAGCCAGGAGTGAGCCAACCTTGACTCCAATCAGTGTGATGATATTGGATGTGTCGCTGACAGCTGTCCTGCCCTTTAAAACCACAAAACTGGTTTGGGTTTACTGGTTTCAAGAAGCACTGTCTGCTGTGAACCATGCCTCGCAGAAAAGAGCTCTCAT
>QLTV01004225.1:544231-555604 GCA_003457575.1 Thermophis baileyi
TCATGCAAGTCAACAATTCTTGATCGTAGGTCTTCTGAGAGCTCTTTTCTGCGAGGCATGGTTCACATCAGACAGTGCTTCTTGAATCCAGTAAACCCAAACCAGGTGTGTGTTTTTAAAGGGCAGGACAGCTGTCAGCAACACATCCAATATCATCACACTGATTGGAGTCAAGGTTGGCTCACTCCTGGCTCCAATTAGCTCTTGGAGAAGTCATTAGGCTAGGGGCTCACATACTTTTTCCTCCCTGCACTGTGAATGTTTACATGTTATGTTCACTTAAACCATGGCAACATCTAATGTTTGTGTAGTATTATTTTAAGCAGACTGTGTTTTTCTATTGTTGTGACTTAGAAGACGTTCAGAGCACATTTTATGACCAATTCATGCAAAATTCCACGTAATCCCAAGAGGTTCACATACTTTTTCTTGCAACTGTATGACTTTGCCACAAGGTTGCAAAGCCATAGGATGTAAGTGGGTGTACAAAAAGAAAGTACTACCCAACAATGAGGTACAATATAAAGCAAGATTAGTGGCACAAGGTTTTTCACAAAGGAAAAACTTGTACTATGATGAGGTATTCACACCAACTGTAAAGAGTGAAAGCATAAGGTTGGTACTAGCGTTGGCAGCGGCACACGGCCATAAAATTGGGCATTTTGATATAACCACAGCATTCCTCAATGCAGAATTAGAGGAAGAAATTTACATGGTTCAAGCACCAGGTTATGAAAACAAAAAGTCCAACACTGTATATAAATTGAACAAGGCCATTTATGGGCTGAAGCAGTCAGCCAGAAATTGGAATATCTGTTTAGATATCTGCATTGAAGGGTCTTGGGTTCAAGAGTTGCAAGGCTGATGGCTGCATATACATTGGAAAGTTACAAGGTGGGGATTGTCAAATTATTAGCATTTGTGGATGATCTCTGTTTCATTGCAAAAGATATGTCACAAAAAAAGGAATTTGCTAATCAATTAGAGAAAAAAAATTGAATTAAAAGATTTGGGAGAAATAAAAAACTATCTCGGTGTAGAGATACAAAAAACTGAGAAAGGTGGTTATGTTCTCAGTCACAGAAGGAAAATTGAACAGCTGTTGGAGAGATAAAACATGAAGGATTGTAATTCTGCTCTAACACCTATGAGCACAGATTTTCACAACAATTTGGGTGAGGACAAAAGTGAAGCCTGTGATCAAGAGATATATCAGTCTGCAATAGGGAGCTTGTTATATCTGTCACAGTGGTCCAGACCAGACATAGCTTGTGCAGTAAGCATCTTGAGTCGCTTTACTGCTGCACCAACACAATTGCATTCGATAGGTATAAAAAGGATTCTCAGGTATTTGAAGGGAACTGTGAACTTGGGTCTTTAAATACAGGTCTCTGAAGAATTGAAATTAAATTGTTATGTTGACAGTGATTATGCCAATGATGTAAAAACCAGAAAGTCCAATTCTGTGATTGTGGTATTGTTTGGAGGGACTTTAATTGGTTGGAAGTCCAGAAAACAAACAATTGTAGCCATTTCTACGGCAGAGGCAGAATTTATTGCTCTGTCTGAGTTTTGCTCAGAGGTAACTTGGTACGTAGCGCTGTTAAAGGATTTAAACGTAAAAGTAACTGAAGCTGTAACAGTGTTTGAGGATAATGCTGCTTGCATTAAAATGGCAACAAGTGACAGAGTAAAGAATAGAAGCAAGCATGTGGATATTAAATACTGTAATGTAAGAGAAGCCATCAAATGTAAATTAATAAGCTTGCTTCACTGTTCTTCAGAGGACAATCTGGCAGATATAATGACCAAGCCATTGGGTGGAGTGCACCATGGGAAGAATATTAAGTTATTCGGTTTTATGTCTATTCCAGTCATGAAGGGAGGAGTGTCAGTGTGTAAGAGTTCATGAATTGGAATAGACATGGCAACAGGTCAGCCAATGGGGACTCTTTGGTGACTCAGACAGTTTGGAGCCTGGGTGTGGCTTAGCTTGACTGTTATGTATAAAAGAGTTGATCTGTCCTTGCATTATTGCTGCTGTGATTATTGATTCTGTACTTCTGGCTTCTGATTTCTGGTTCTGGCTTCTGCTGCATGGGTATTGTATATAAAGAAGTTTCTTATATAAATGAATCCTGCTGAATTATTTACTTGTGTGCTGGTTGGATTGCTGCAAACTCTAACAGTTTTCACCAACCTTCCCTAAGTCAGTTTATTATTATTATTAAAATTTATATATCACTTGACTCCCAACAACACTGGGAAGTACACATGTAAACATTCTTTTAAAATGAAGATAAAGCTAAGTAAAATTCCAAACTTGGATCTGTAGTACTCCTGTTAAGTGTCCTGACTTCCAAAAATTCATTCTTTTACAACCACCCCATCCCTCTAATCAGTTTATACTGTAATGCAATAATACCTGTAATGGAGGACTTGTAATGGAAAATTATTCACAGTTAATATACACACATTGCAGAGAAGTGGAATATAACTTGGGCACATATATTTTGAGATTTTTTTTAAAAAAAGAGCATTACTTAAGCATTTAGTAATAGTGTTATAGGAAAATTAATTAATTAATTAATTAATTAATTAATTAATTTTGTCAAGTACGTGTTTGATAATATACATAAGTATAACATTATTTGAATACATAAGATGGGTACAAATAAAAGGGAACATTTGGACAGGGACGGTAGGCACGCTGGTGCGCTTATGCACGCCCCTTACTGACCTAATTCTAGGTAGGACTGCTTCCTAATCAATTCTAAAAATTACGATTAGACTGGGATAAATCATATCTAAACAACTGGACTTGGATGTAGGAAAAAATGTCCTCTACTTATAACTATTTGTTTAGTGGCCGTTTGAAGTTATAACTTCACTGAAAAAAGTTACTTAGGACTGTTTTTCACGCTTATGATTGTAGCAGCATCCCCATGGTCATGTAATCAAAATCTGGATGTTTGGCATATTTTCATATTTATGATGATTGCAGAGTCATGAGGTCATGTGATCACCTTTTGCGACTTTCTGTCATGTGATCACTTTTTCAACTTTCTGACAAGAAAAATCATTGGGGAAGCCAGATTCAACCATGTTACTAACTTAACAGCTGCAGTGATTCACTTAACTACTGTGACAAGAAAGGTTGTAAAATGGGACAAAACTACTATGTTGCTTATCAGAAATTTTGGCTCACTTGTGATCGTAAGTCAAGGACTACCTTTACTTCAAAGCAGAATATGCCAAGAAATGTCAAATTCAATTCTTGAAGTTCTCTGGGTAAGATTGGGTAGACCTTGTTTGAAATCTGCCAGTCAGTGTAGATAATACTATTGGACAAGATAACCCCAAAGACAATTTTCTTTATTCCCTTGAGGGGGAGGGGGGTTATGCCTAATAATTGAGATAGCAGTTCTAAACAGTGTAAAAAAAAGGTGTTAAGTTGTATTTATTTCCACTATCAATTTGAAGTCAGGAAAGAAGTAGTAAAAATACGTAGCAAACACAGCCTCCAAGAGCTCCAGGTGGCTGAATCTCTACTTCTCAGAGAGTCAAAAGACAACAGGAATTCTTGATAATCCTGACTTGTTAATTGGCCCTAAATCATACACATGTCTTTCTAGTCAACTTTTCCCTTTACATGTTTAAATGTGTAAATGTAGTGAAATGGCACTGAGAAAATTGCTACTATAGCATGATGGTACTGCTTTGCTACAATAACAAATTAGAAAAATATTATAGATTCAAGAAAACAGCCTTGATTTAATGACTCTGAAAACAGTGTGGAGCCCACATAAGCAGAGCAAGCCTATAAAAGCTTCATATTACACATGTGCCTCATAAACAGGTATTAGTAGAGGCATATATCACCCTCATACCAAAAGAAGAGTCAGACCTGCAACAAATAAAAAACTATAGACTGATCTCTTTGTTAAACGCGGACTATAAGATATTTGCATCAATAATGGCTGAAAGACTAAAGAGACTGTTAAATGAATTTATACATACATATCAAAATGGTTTTTTTACCTAAGAGACAGATTAGAGATAACATGAGAATAATTTTGAATACTTTGGAATATTATGAAGCACATCCAGAAAAACAAATGGTGCTGATGTTCCTTGATGCACAGAAGGCGTTTGACAACGTGAATTGGCAATTTATGATAACACAATTACAAACTATGGATTTTGGGGGGAGATTTGTAAATACGATTAAAACAATTTATCATAAGCAATCAGCAAAGGTGATGATAAACGGAGATATGACAGAGAAAGTAAATATTACGAAAGGTACAAGACAGGGGTGTCCTTTTTCCCCATTATTATTTGTTTTGACATTAGAGGTATTAAACAGAAATATAAGACAAAATGAAGAGATAAAAGGTATGAAAATTAAGAAAGAAGAACATAAGTTACAAGCATTTGCAGATGACCTGGTGTTTATTTTAGAGGAGCCTCAAGAAATAGGGCCAAAACTAATAGAACAAATAGAAGAATATGGAGAAGTGGCGGGGTTGAAAATTAATAAAGACAAAACGAAAATATTGGTGAAAAATATTACAGAGAAACAGAAAAGGGAGCTTATGGAAAAATTAGATATTCAGATTACTAAAAAGGTAAGCTATTTAGGTATACATTTAACAGCAAGATGTATAACAATTAAGGAAGATAATTATTATAAATTGAAAAGACAAATTGAGATAGACTTGGAGAGATGGAAGAATTTACAATTATCATTAATGGGTAGAATAGCTATAACTAAAATGAATATATTACCGAGATTGTTGTTTTTATTTCAAATGATACCGATAAAATTGGAGAAAAAATAATTTGAAAATTTTAATAAAACAATAATGAAATTTATATGGCAAGGGAAAAAAAATGAGAATTAACATAAAAATGCTTCAAGATGCAAGAATCAGAGGAGGGTTTGGATTTCCAAATTGGGAATTATACTACCGGGCAACAGCATTATCATGGATGAAAGAATGGATTGTATTAAGAAATACAAGGTTATTGACATTGACATGATTTATAACTGGGTTGGCACGCTTTTTTATGGTACGGGAAGAATAAAATACATAGTTATTTTCAAAGACATTATGTAATAAATGCTTTATTATTAGTATGGGAGAAGGTTAGAGAGAAACATTACTTGAAAATACCAACGTGGCTTTCAACAATGGAAGCATTAATACATCCAAATATGATCAATATGGGAAATATTATCAGATATAAAGATATTTTATCAGAGAAGGGGGAATTGAAAAGCAAACAAGAATTAGAAGAACAAGGGATTGATATGGTTTGGTATACACAACTGCAAAGACAATCGAGATATGAAAAAAGATGCTAAATTATATGGTTTTTATTTGGAGACGACAGAATTGGATGAGATACTCACAGGAAGAGAAGACCGAATGATTAAAAAACTGTATAGTTGTTTACTTAATATTAAATTAGAAGACGAGCAAGTAAAAGAAACAATGATAGCATGGGCAAAAAAATTTGGATACACAATAGAGCTAGATCAATGGCAGCAATTATGGGAAAGAAACTATAAATTAACAATGGCGACAGCATATAAAGATAATTTGTATAAAATGTTTTATAGATGGCATATGTCACCGGAAAGACTGGCAAAAATGTTTAAAGATAAATCAATTAAATGTTGGAAATGTCATCAGACACCGGGATCGTATTATCATATGTGGTGGACATGTGCAGAAGCGAGAAATTATTGGGCACAAATTCGAATATGGTTAGAGAAGATGACGCAACAACATATTGATCTAAAGCTGGAGCTGTTTTTGTTGGGTATTTTGTCAGAGAAATATAGTAAAGAAAATGTATATTTAATTATTCATTGTATTTGCACAAAATTGGAAAGTGGAAAAAATCCCAACAAAGGGAGAGATAATTAAGAAAATACTAGAATGTGCAGAAATGAATAGATTAACATTGGCAATTAAAGGTAAGGAAGAATCGGAGTATTATAAGATATGGGAGTGTTTTTATCATTGGATAGAAAATGATTATGGACAAAAAGAGGTACGAAATGAAAAGCGGGGAGGAAAATGCTTTAATAGAAGATAACTTAAATTGAAATGTAAAAGTAGAGATATATAAGTATTAAGAAAATGGCCGTAAATGTAAAACATGTTGACACAAAAATTTTGTACCCAGATGACACACTGATTGATTAATGATGTAATGTTTAAGAGAAAAAATAAAAATTTATTTCAAAAAATAAAATAAAAAATAAACATGTATTAGTAATTTTATTAATAATTTTTGTTTTGCTATTTTATTGCATGCAGCTGAGAAATACCACAGAAAAGCATGCAGATTTAACAGCTTCCTGTACATAGATGATGGTTCATTTCACCTGTTCATTACTACTTAGTCTCTTATGTCTCTAGAAAAAGGGGGAAAACATTGTCAATAATTATATTAATAATGGTATCAATATTAAATAGTCTAGAATTATGAATATGGGCAGTACAATGAGTGCAACCTGCAAGTTACTACTATCATTTCAGAGATATATCACAAGCACTCTTCTTTTACAAAGTATTTGTAAAATAATGGTAAACGATAAATTTCCCTTTTTCAGTCGGTCATGCAATATTAAGCATTGCTCCAGAAAGCCCATCAATCTGAAGAGACTGTGATCAACGGTGGCATTCGTATAGCATCATTGTCACTATTTCAATTTTTCACACTCATTTCACAAGTCCTTGGGTAAATAAATTTGGTCTAGTGGTTAAGGTACCAGCCTAGAAACCAGGAAACTGTTGAAAGCTGGCTGGGTGACTCTTGGCCAATCACTCCCTCTCAGACAAACTCACTACACATGGTTATTGTGGTGGGGGAAATAGGAAGAGGAAAGAGCATGAGGTATGTTCATCCCCTTGAGTTATTTATAAAAATAATAAAAATGGGATATAATAATAAATTAAAATATATATAAAAAATAAAGACATATGATAACGTTGGTGTAGTGGTGGTGGATGCCAAAACTAATATACAATCTTGGGAGCCCAGAAAAGATATATACAAAAATTAAGCCGTGCTTAGGTCAAAGTTACTGATGGTTGTGGCCACCATAAAGTAATAGTTTTCTGTCTTAAGGTGTTTAAAGAGAGCTGTGGTGGTGCAGTGGTTTAGAATGCAGTACTGCAGGCTAATGCTGCCCAAAGCCCTGGAGTTTCGATCCTGACCGGCTCAAGGTTGACTCAGCCTTCTATCCTTCCAAGATGGCTAAAATGAGGACCCAGATTGTTGGGGGCAATATGCTGACTCTGTAAACCGCTTAGAGAGGGCTGTAAAGCACTGTGAAGCGGTATATCAGTGCTATTGCTTAAAGCTACGCAAAGAGGAAACATGTGTTCACCTGTTTCATCTCACTCTTCAGTCTCGTAATGCCACTTCTTTCTGTCTTTGTTGCTCCAGTGTGACCCACTTCATGGATAGATATAGCAGGGCTGGATGTAGAAGAATCAAGAGGACGCACTAAGGATGGAGAAGAAAGAAAGGTACAAAAAAACTGTTTAAATACACAACAGGGTTTTTTAAAATAAGAAAACAAGAATGCTGTGTGTGTGTGTGTGCGCGCGCGTTGTGTGTGTGTGCGCATATGTGCATATATTACTGCTCCTTTCGACTCCAAATTCTTTTCCACTGAGAATATGATGAAGGAGATTTTTCATATCAAAGGGACTCAGATTCATTAAACTTTCAGAGGCTTCTTCACCTGTAGGGGGGAAAAAATAAGAGCCTAAATTTCAAGGGCAAGTAAACTGAATGAAAACATATTGTCAAGATCATTCATTTTGCAGGGATAAAGTTGTTATTGCTCAGCTTAGTAAAGGTATGATGAACATTGCTGTCAGTCCCTTATCATGTAAAAATAAATAGCTAGTGCAATTGTTTTTAGGAAGATAATTTTAACAATTTTTTCACTGTTATCCTGTCTATAATTCCATCATCAAAAAATATCATGTTATGCCCATGAGGCAAAGTACTAATCTTCCCCCTCCCTTAACTCAAACCCGTATCTCGAAAGAGTATTTCACTTTTAACAACTAGAGCTCATCCTTTTATTTAGCTATATAACAAAAATATTTCCTGTACTGAAGCTTTTCTTGGACTGCTTCTGAAAATGGAATTTGGGGCACATGACTTGACTGTTTTATTACACAATCTGTTGTAGTCTTTGTCAACCACGAGAAGCTGTGAAATACAGGGACAAGTAGCCAACCAATGGATTTTTCTTTTCTTTTTTTCACGGTGAAACTATGAAACATAGACATGACACATAGAATAGCTTTCCTCAAATTGGTTCTCTCTTGTGTATGCATTACAAATTATTTCTAGTTATGCCTTGCTATTTGGGAATTAGAGAAGCTGTAGCTTGTGGAAAAGAATATCTGGTTGCAAAGATTCTGCAGAGGAAAAAATAATAATAATTGAGCTTGTAATCCTGTGCATGGTAAATCCTCTCTAGGGGATATGAGGTTTTATCTCCTTGGAATTTCAACACAATCCATTAATGCATTTAGCTGCAAACTCATCTGGATATTGAAAAAGAAGCCATATTCTCTGGATGGAAGACCTTAAGTTCTGTAGCAGTTATTATATAATCACTGAATTGTTTTTATCTATGTAAATTACCCTAAGACCACTGCCTTTATTATAACTCTAACCATTATATATCTGTGCTCCAGGTTATAATAGGTCATTTATTTATTTGCTCAGAAAAACAACCACTATAAAGGCAAATATAAACCAAGCAATAGAAATGTCAGATTTTATAACTTGCTTGAAATTATATTCTTTGAAGAAGGAACAGAGAAAATTAACCAGGGAAATTGATTCTGAGTGTAATCACCATTGGATCACATGCTCACAAGGCAAGAACAGGCAGTATCAAGGGATCCCCAAAATATCTTGTCAATTAACAGTGTTAGTTGACAAAAATAAAAAAAGGATCTATTACCTATGAGTGTATTACTCCCTTAACATGCTTACTACTGACCTTTAGTCAGTGGTGGGATTCAGATAATTTTAACAACTGGTTCTCTGCCCTAATGACCAGCTGGGTGGGCGTGGCTGGGTGGTCATGTGACTGGGTGGGTGTGGCCAACTCGACATCACTCATTCGAGGGGTGCCTCGCCTTGTCTCCCGAGCTCTTCTGGTCTTTGTCTATTAATTTGTCTACTACTACAGTGTCTGGTTGATTATCTAATGCCTGCCTGTCCTTCTGGATCTGGAACTCCCACAGATTCTTAGCTCTATTATTTTCCACGATCTTCTGTGGAAACTCCTTGATGGTTAGCTGGGGAATTCTGGGAGTTAAAGTCCATACATCTTTCAGCTGAGAGACACTGATCTACCCCTTGGGTTCTATCTAGTGTGGTAAATCCCTGCTTCTATGGATCTGGTCAGAGGTGGGATTCAGCAGGTTCTGACCAGTTCTGGAAAACTGGTAGCAGAAATTTTGAGTAGTTCAGAGAACCGGTAAATACCACCTCTGACTGGTCCCACCCCCATCTATTCTCTGCCTTCCGAGTCCCAGCTGCTCGGGAGGGAATGGGGATTTTGCAGTAACCTTCCCCTGGAGTGGGGAGGGAATGGCCTGGAATGGGGTGGGAATGGAGATTTTACAGTATCCTTCCCCCAGTATCCTTCTCCTGCCACGCCCACAAAGCCACACCATGCACATCAAGCCACGCCCACAGAACCGGTAGTAAAAAAATTTGAATCCCACCACTGGATCTGGTGCTTAGTGCATGTTCTTGTGTTGTTATGATCAGTGATCAGTGCTGCCTTTTACACACACACACACACACACACACACACACACACCAGAGCAGGGGTCTGCAACCTTAACACTCAGAGCCATTTGGACCCGTTTCCCACAGAAAAGAAAACACCAGGAGCCACAAAACCATTTTGACATCTAAAATGAAGATAATGAATGATTATAATGAAAAATGAAGATAATGAAGCTCAGAGAGAATCGCCGCGAAGCTCCGCGTAGCTCGGAGGGGATCGTTGAGAAGCTCCAGAGCGCTCGATCACCCAGCGACCAGTGAGGCGGTGAAGATCGCGATCGTCTGATGTCTTCCGACCCAGTGAGATCAAGATCGTCTGACCCGGTTGAGCCCGTGTAGCCTGATACTGTGTGTGTGTGGCCGCGACAAGGATCAGCACCTGTTTCAGTGTGTCCCATCGGAGCCCGTTTCAGAGTGTTTCCAGCGTGTTTCAAAGTATTTCAGCGTGTTTCAGCCTGTTCCAGTGTGTTTCAGCGGAGCCTGTTTTGGCGCAGCCTGATCCCCCTGCACCCAGCAGATCGTCTGGTAACCGCCATTAAAGCAACACAAACCACGTAGCTCAAAAAAAAGAAACCCTTTCCTTGATGACCTTCAATACTGCTTCATTACCTCAATACTTATAACACTGATTACTTCATTACCTCAATACTTATAACATTGATTAATTCATAGTTTGCCTAATACAAAATAATATAATCGATTAAAGCATTAATTAACTAATTGATTAGTTAATTAATTAACTAATTGATTAGTTTATGGATAGATTATTGTTTAACCTATAAATTGATTAGCGTGACTAGTGTAACTGGTCGATTGTGATTGATCACAGTATCATTGATTATTTAGTTGATTAATTGATTGCCTACTAGATTAATAGTTTAGCTTAATTGATTAGAGTGACATTAATTGCTGATTTATTATCTAACTGATTAATTAATTAATTGATTGATTGTCTAACATATTGAATACCAGCAAATAAGAGATTAATTAGAACCTTAATTTTTTAAACTAGACAATTTGAACTATAGAACTTTAAATCCTTAAACTAGGCACTCTTTAAATGTTAGAACCTTAAACTTTTAGCTAGGCTTGAGTCCCCCAAATTTTAAAATTTAAATGATCTGTTAGAATATCTGTATTCCAAATTGAACATTTTTCCATTTTAATAATCTGTGGTAAAAAACTCTACACTTTCACTCTCAATTTTTTTTTAAATCCACTCATGGAAGAAGGAACTGATACTATTGTGATCTGCAGAACATGTTCCATGTATATACTTATGCCCATAGAATATCCAAACTACATACCGTATTTTTAGGAGTATAAGACACACTTTTTCCCCTCCTAAAAGAGGCTGAAAATTTGGATGCATCTTATACTCCGAATGTAGCCCCGCCTACCCACTGGCCCCCACCCTTCAGCCTCCATGTGTCCTCTTCCTGGCTGCAGAGATTACCACAGACAATGGCTTGCGTTTTTGGGCTCCGTGCCTCACATTTTCAGCCTCCAGATGCCTTT
>QLTV01004225.1:560129-575710 GCA_003457575.1 Thermophis baileyi
TTCTCTGTCTTTGGGGGGGCTTATTTTCGGGGGGGGCTTATTCTCGCGCATGCGCCGAAACGCCTGATTGGCCTTATTATGGGGACATGTCTTATTTTCGGGGAAACATGGTAGCAGCCAGCACGGGTTTGTTAAAAACAGATCATGCCAAACCAATCTCATTTCATTCTTCAACACTGTGACTAAACTAGTAGACCAGCGAACTACTGTGGACATAATATACTTAGACTTCAGCAAAGCATTCGACAAAGTAGACCACAACCTCCTTCTTCATAAACTAGAAAAAAGTGGGATAGACAGCTTCACCACCAGATGGATTCACAACTGGCTGACAAACCATACTCAACGAGTAGTCCTTAATGGGTCTAAGTCTACATGGAGAGAAGTAAGCAGTGGGGTACCACAAGGTTCCGTCTTAGGCCCAGTACTCTTCAATATCTTCATAAATGACTTAGATGAGGGAATAGAAGGGGAACTTACCAAATTTGCAGATGATACTAAGCTGACAGGAATAGCTAACACCCTAGAAGATAGGCTCAAGATCCAGAGGGATCTTAACAGACTTGAACACTGGGCCCTATCTAACAAAATGAAATTCAATGAAGAGAAAAGTAAAGTCCTACACTTAGATAAGAAAAACCAAAAGTATACATATAAACTGGGTGAAACCAGGCTTAATAGCAGTGACTGTGAGAGGGATCTTGGAGTCTTAGTGGACAACCAGCTAAATATGAGCCAGCAGTGTGCAGCGGCAGCAAAAAAAGCCAATGCAATCCTAAATTGCATTAACAGAGGGAAACAATCAAGATCAAGTGAGGTACTAATACCACTCTATAAAGCCTTAGTTAGACCACACTTAGAGTACTGCACACCACACTATAAAAAAGATGTCGAGACTCTAGAAAAGTGCAGAGGAGAGTAACCAGGATGATTAGGGGACTGGAGACTAAAACATATGAAGAACGGTTACAGGAACTGGGCATGGCTAGTCTAGTGAAGAGAAGGACCACGGGAAACATGATAGCAGTGTTCCAATATTTGAGGGGCTGCCACAGAGAGGAGGGGGTCAAGCTATTTTCCAAAGCACCTGAAGGCCAGACAAGGAATAATGGATGGAAACTGATCAAGGAGAGATTCAACCTAGAAATAAGGAGGAACTTTCTGACAGTGAGAACAATCAACCAATGGAACAGCTTGCCTTCGGAAGTTGTGGGAGCTTCATCACTTGAGATTTTCAAGAAGAGTTTGGACTACCATTTGTCAGAAATGGTGAAAGGTCTCCTGCTTGAGCGGGTTTTTTGGACTAGATGACCTACAAGGTCCCTTCCAACTCTGTTAATCTGTTAAATCTGTTAAACACTGCATATATCATTTTTTACCTTTATGCTTATAGTCTATTTAACTCAGTACTATTTCTTCTGGGTCTTAGATGGAAGAAGAGCTTTCCTATCACTTGCTGGAGATGTCATGGGTTAATCTGGGAATTTCTGTGAGCAAATTCTAATTTACTGGAATTGCATCTTTGGCTTAATTGTAATGATATATTCAATTAAATTTGAAGCCTTTTATATAATTGTTTCTTCCACTTCAGGAATAATTATAAAAATGATGATTTCTCACTCATTTCTTTACTAGTAGTAGAAACAAAATAAGCAGCCATAAATGTTACATAAAGTTGGAACCTATATTTGGATTCTGATGGATATTTATTGTTGCGAATGCTTTTGCAAAACAGTGGCTGGGAAGACTTGCCACAGATAAGTTTACAAAACACCTATTTCAAATAACATTTCTTGATTGTGTATTCTTACTTGCACTCTTGTACTGTACCACTGCATTTTGGATTCAAATGGAAAAAAAACATATTTTGGAGAGCACAGAGAAAGGAATGCTGCACCTATTTGCAATTCTTTAAGGCAGCTGCATTTTTTCCCCTGGGATTATGCAACTTCATATTTTGTTTAAAGAATTGCAGACAAATGCATCCCTGTCCACCATAGCAATGCACAGTCCTATGCTTATAATTTTTCTGCTTTTTCAAAACAGGTGGACGCACTTCTAAACAAAACACTCTTTTTCACATTGCAGGAAAGTTCAGAAATGGCTCAGTGAGTTAACAACTGACTGGCTGATTTTGGGTCAGTCATTCCCTCTCTCAGCCCAGCCTACCTCACAGGACTGTGGTGGGGAAAATAGGAGGAGGAGGGATATTTGGAATGTTTGCTGCTTTGAATTACTTATATAAATAATGATGGAATATAAATAAATAAATGATTTTTCTGGAGAATGGTGTTTTGCTTTATGGCAAGTCAGCTTCCCATTTTTTAAGAAGTTTAAACATATTTTGAAGAATATATAAATACAGGTGGAGTAGATAAATTGCCAAGCAACTAGCGAGGTACGTACAGGCATACATTGGCCCTCTGAGTGGTACAAATGGGGACCCCAGGCCTCAGATAATTGGTAGAGCATATAGAGATCTAGTAGTCATTAAATCACCATTCTCTGTCTTCTTTTTTAATACTGCAAATCCACCCTTCTCAGAGGACCCTTTCTGCAAATTCAGAGAGCCTATCAAAATAGTCAACATGAACAGTTTGTAGGAAAAATTATCACATGAGATTTAAATAATTGGAAAATACAGTATAAAGTAACTGTGTGGAAACCGGGTCCAATATTTTTATTTTCTTAAAGCATTGTCGCCAAAAATAGTTGTTTTCAATTCTAAGGTACTTCTAACGTACTGCCATTAAATACCCTTTGCTTTCAGTCACCAAAAGTGAATACTTCCATAAGTTTCCAAGAGCTTAATTCCAACACTCTATAGAGTCACTAGGAGTTGACATATAATCCATTCCAACACCACAAATATGCAGGGCTTTCTCCCTAAAAGTCTCTCATATTATTTTCTAATCTATTGAAAAAAAATTTAATCTTCCCTTCCCCGCTCACCATTCTCCCCCCCCTTTCCCACACATCCCGGGGCCAAAACCCCCGAAAGTGACCGCCCTACCTGCCAGGATGTTGTAAGAGTTTGCCAGGCTGGTAGCCCCCACAAAGGAGACAGTCGAAGCGGCGACCTCGGCGTCTTCCTGGGCCAACAGCCCCTTCAGCTCCAGCAACGCCCTGTGATACTTGTCGATGGCTTCCTGGCACTTCTTCTGCTTGTAGCACTGAGCTCCTTGGCTTTTGAAATCCAGCACTCTTGGATCAGCTGCTCGGGCTCGGCAGCCAGAGAAGTGGCGCTGGATTTCAAAAGCCAAGGAGCTCAGTGCTAAAAGGAGAAGTGCCAGAAAGCCATCGGCAAGAGGCCTGGGAGGGGAGCGGGTGAGGCACATTCAGCCGGCATCCGGAGGCAAGCGGGAAACGGCAGGAAACAGTGGGAAACAGTGCGGGCGAGCAGCCTGCCTCCCGGGGAGAGAGGCAAGCGGGAAATGACAGGAAACGGCGCGGGTGAGCGGCCTTCCTCCTGGGGAGAGAGGCAAGCAGGAACCAGCGGGAAACGGTGCGGGCGAGCGGCCTGCCTCCTGGGGAGAGAGGCAAGCGGGAAATGGCGGGAAACGGTGTGGGCAAGCGGCCTGCCTCCCGGACAGCATGGGAAAGTGACCTCCCGGGGAGAGAGGCAAGCGGGAAACAGCAGGAAATGGCGCAAGCGAAGGAAAGTCCATGCACGGATGGGCGCACTTGGTGGCAGGAGGCAATGCGGCACGATGGGGCTGTTTTGTTCGCTAACAGAGCCACCAACTGCAATGTAGAAACAAGAAATGGAGCAGCCAGCATGAGGGAAGGAGGAGGAGCAGGGAGAAGAGAGGGAAAGCGGCCTCCTCACCTCGCGCCGGCCGCCCCGTTGCCTGTTTCGCCATTGCAGTGCCGCGCCACGGAGCTTTCCCCACCCACCACTGCCCAGATGCCCTCACTTCTCCCAAGCATTTCTTTGCCTACCTGATTTCCAGCTCTGTTGCATTTCTCGCCGTCGTGTGCAGGGAAAGAAAAGTTTGTGGGACTAAAAAAAAATTTCACTCAATCAATTAACTTTGCGAGATCTTTTTCTTTCACGAGAAGTTGGAATTGATTGATTGAACTTTTTTTTTAGTCCCACAAACTTTTGTTTCCCTGCACATGACGGCGAGAAATGCGATGGAGCTGGAAATCAGGTAGGCAAAGAAATGCTTGGGGAATTTGGGGAAAGCGAGGGCATCTGGGCGGTGGTGGGTGGGGAAAACTCTTCTACCCACAAAAACCTCGTCTTTGACGGCTGACACCGAAAGGCAGAGCAAGAGCTGCCTGGAAGAAGCCAGTCAGCCCGGGAGTCAGGAATACCCTTTCTCCCCCACCCCACCTGCCACACTCCCAAATTGTATCGAAAAAGGGGGCGAGTGGCTAAGTGAGGACCAGGAAGCCCTGCCATGCCTGGCGACAGGGGGGGGGGAGAAGAGATGGCAAGAGGAGCTCCATCTCGCTCCACATGCCACAATGAAAGGCTGCGGCAGCTTCCCTTCCCCGCGGGTAAGGCAGGCAAGCAGGGTGGGGTGTGGGGACCATGTGGGAAGGCAGGCAAGCAGGCTGGGTCATGGGGGCCGCAGGGAAGGCAGGCAAGCAGGCTGGGCCACATGGGCCGCGTGGGAGGCCGCGGGGAAGGCAGGCAAGCAGGCTGGGCCACGGGGACTGCGGGGAAGGCAGGCAAGCAGGCTGGGCTGCAGGGGCCGCGTGGGAGGCAGCTGGGCAAGAAGCGAAGGAAGGCTCACCAGGCAGAGATCAGCTGGGCCGCGTGGTCGAGGCGAGGGAACCAGAAAGCAGCAACAGCTATGTCGCAGGCGTGACTCTAGGCATCGGCCAAGGCGAGATAAGGAGTGGGAGGGGCGGGGAGGGGCAGGCGGGGAGGGGCAAGCCAGCGGTGCGATTAGCCGGTTCTCCGAACTGCGCAAAATCTTAACAACTGGTTTGCCCAAACCGGTCCGAACCGGCTGAATTCCACCTCTGCCTTTACCCACAATCTTCTCCTGCCTTGTCTGGACGTTCTTTATCTATTTCCTCCATTATGTTTTATTCCTTTTCACTATACTTATTATATGCAAATCTGCTATTGCCATCCACCTTCTCATCTCTGAAATATACTCAGAATCCCCTCTTTTAATCCAGAGTAATAAGAAAGAGAAAGTAACCTTACCCGAACAATTCAAGCTGCGAGCAAGTTCTGTTGCCATCACTTGAATAATGAGCCCAATGCGGAGTCTGAGCATTTCTGCAAAGAGACTAGGTTGTGACCGGACATACATGGCCAGGTACACTATAATTTCCTGCCAGGGTTGGGGAAGAGAAGAATTGATTTTAGAGATCTCTATCACACACGGTACACAATGGCAATAATAAAATAATTTCTTCAAAAAGATTAGCAATATTTTTTTTCATATTACCTGTGTAAGGACTGCAATGCTGATATCCTGGCCACTGGCTTCATATATTAGTTTGGTCAGCTTTTCAGGAGGCAAAGGCCTACAGAAATTGAATTTAATTAAAGGCATAAGCAAAAATCTGTCAGTGACTCTATGGCTATTTTTCAAGAAGTCTTTTCAGTAGCTTAGCCTTATAAATTACTCTCCCAAATTATCAGACTGTAATTTTTATTAGAAGACTAGCAGGGCAGGCTGTGTTGCTTGGTTTTAATCTTTTTTGTCCTCTAAATCAGCGGTCACCAACTGGTGGTCCATGGACCACTGGTGGTTCACGAGAAAATTTTGGTGGTCCACAGAAAAATTATTTGCATTTTTTATATTGCACTAAATCAGGGGTCCTCAAACTACGGCCCCTGGGCCGGATACGTGCAATGAATGTTTGTGTTGCTGCAGAGAGTCTCCCCCTTGGGGTCTTTTTGTGTGGGTCGGAGGGGGGGAAATTCTGACTTGGGGTCTGCTTCAGCCTCCTGGTGCATGCTGCTGGTGACGAAGGCCTGGAGGGCCTTGTTCCAGTTCCATTGCCTGGAACTGGCTGACCATCTCAGCCCGCTGAGCCTCCAGGTGCCAGTACCTGGCCTTGCACTCCCGCAGGTCTTCCCTCTGCTTGGAAAGCCTATGTGTTGTGGTCTGCCAGCAGCCTGCGGAGCTGGCAGCAGAGTTGGACAGCGAGGAGGCTGGGGAGGAACATGGGCCAGTCCTGGAGTCTGGAGAAGGCTCTGTGTCGGAGGCAGAGTTGGGGCCCGGGCCATCTCGGAGGTCTGTGCTGACTCCGGAGCCTCCAGAGGCTGACATCAGTGAGGCAGAGGAACAGGGGGAGCCTGTTCCCAATGCGCGCATGCACAGAGCTGCCAGAAGGCAAGAACAGTTAAGGAAGAAAAGGACTACTCGGGAGTAAGGCTTGGAGATGGTTGGCCCCTCCCATAGGATATAAAAGTGGAGCAAACAGATGTGAGCTTTGCAGGAAGCAACTTGGTTCAATTCTGGTCAGTGTAACTCAGCAGCTCCGTTCTGACTCTGTGTTCTGTTTGGACTTGCAAAGCTACTTGCCAATTAGGTCTTTGGCAGTGTGTCAAGAGAGATAACGGTGGGTACTTATCAGCCTTCTTCCGAAAGACTGTGGCAGACTTCTATCGACTAATTAAAACTGTTTCGGACTTACTACGGATGGGAATGAAAATAATTCACAGCCGTTGAAATAAAAAGAGGATTTTGGGGACTACGTTTGTGATTTATGATTTATCAGGAAGCCTAGGTCAGAACACTATGCTCATAGTCCTCAGTGAGGTGCTTCTGCTGAGCCTCCTTCTCGGTAAGATCCAATTTGAACTGAGCCAGCTGTTTTCCCAACTCTTTCTCATGGTGGCTGCTTAGCTCCAACAACTGCTTCCTGTTGGGGCCCTAAGGAGCCCGGGCGGGCAGGCGAGGAATAGCTGGGAGGGAAGGGGCGAGTAGAGGCTGCCGAGGCACCCCTTGACGTGAGTGACATCGAGTTGGCCACGCCCACCCAGTCACATGACCACCTAGCCACGCCCACCCAGCCGGTCATTAGGCAGATCATATTAGTGGTCCGCGGGATTTAAAATTATGAATTTAGTGGTCCCTGAGGTCCGAAAGGTTGGTGACCCCTGCTCTAAATGACTTGTAAAAGAAAGCCTGCCTTAATGAAGCCTAAGATTGGAGAAAAGTAAACTTGCAGAATGAGAATCTTTCCCTATCTCTACCAAATGACTCACTTGTTTTGAATTCATAATTGTTCTTGATTACCAGGACAGTTTAATAAATTTTAAACTGTAGAATGTATTGAAAAAAATCCTCCTTTTCCAGAATTTATTTTGTACTCAGTAACATATAACTGGGGAAAAATGGTTCCATTCATTCAAGCTTTTCCTTGATCATCAAGTACAACAGTGGTGTTGCTAATGAAAAGGACCATTTTTGCTATTATGTATTTTAACAAACTGGCTAAGATCCCGTCTGATCTCAGACATGACTCATGTTTCCCAATTAATATTTTTACTACTAAAAATACTTTCTAAAAATCTTATCATAAAGCTATCAAGAAGTATGAAAAATAAGACATTGGTTTAAGATAGAGAGGTTCACATACGCTGTAATTGTTTTTTCACGAGGCTCAGGTGGGAGGCCAACTGTAAGTTGCTTCTGGTGGGATAAAAGATCTGTACAGGCCTTACACACAACAAAGGAAAGAAGAAAGTTCAAGTTATTAAGTATGTAGCAACTGCATTACACTTAAATTTTGAAAAATTGATTTAGTCATTACATATCACTGTAAATGTGAAGACCAAATCCATATTCTATATCTGAATCTGATATAGAAAAACACAATAAGATTATCTCTCAATGTTTTGTAGGGAGGTTCAGCAAAGGCAGCAACCAAATACAGGGTTTTTGTTCTTCATGCAGTTAGACCTACTGGAGAAGAATGCAGAGGAACATGCTTACCTGTTCCCTTGCAAGTGAGAAGCAAGCATTATAGAACCTGCTCTACTAATGTGAGCTTCTCAGATGATGTAGTATCTGGAAAATCAGTGTTCAAACATACTTTGGGAGCTTACATCTGGAATGATCTAAAAGGCAGCTCAGTATGCTAGGTCATTATGGAGAAACTACATGGGCACCTATATTTTATTATTTGAATTCATATGCAGCCAAATACCTGCACAGAGCTTATGTCATACAACATAAATCTTGTATTAATAGTGCTGATATTATTTCTCTGGCTTAATGGGTATGGATGTACACTAATATCCAGATGAGTGAAGAAATAAATATAATGGTTATGAATTTATAAACCAGTCAAAACTAGTGGTGTACAAAAGAATCACTTGCAGCCAATGTAAAATTACATCATACAGAAATTCAACATATAATTATGGTAAATGCTATAAAGATTGTAATATTTCTGACACTACAAGCTCTATGGTACTTAAATTCCACATGCCTTCTAGAATAACCAGGTTTTATAAGTTTCTGGAAGGCCAGGAGAATAAGAGCTATTTTTATCCCAGGGACAAGTGTTTCAGAGCAAACCAAACCCCTTCTGGCCATTTGAACAGGGATTCTCTGTAGGACTTGATTGCATGCTCCATGGGCAATCTTTTTTTTTTTTTAAATCGCTTTTCAAGGTTGAGAGAAACTGAAATGGAAACAATTTGTTTGATCCATACCTCAGCCAGGACTTCAACTTTCTTTTTTAATATGCCAGAAATATAGCGGATGAGCCCCCATTCTTGGTTTACACCTGCTTTGCTGTACAGTTCGTTGAGGAGGCAATGAACTGTGACTCCAGACTGGCCATAGAGCTGTGTTTCCCAATCAAGACCTCTTACAAAACAAAAAGTATCATGATGGTTATATGTCCTTATTTATTTTTTTTAAAAGGAAAGTGGGATATTGTAAGTCATGGGGGTCCAACATTTTGGTTTGTGTGGGCCACACAGAGTGAAAAGGAATTGTCTTGGGTCACATATAAAATATATAATATAGTTAAGGTATATAAATCACATAATAATGTTAAAAGTTTATGATCTTGTGAGGCTGCATTACTAACTGTCCAGGGCCACATGCAGTCCGTGGGCCACAGGTTGGACATGCCTGCCATGGGCTGTATCAGTCCTGACTAAATTGCCAGAAATAAGTAAAAGTTCCAGTCTGAAATTCAACTCTCAAAACTATAACTTTTAATACAAATATATACATGAAAACTTGTATAAAATTAGAAATTAATCAGTATTTTTACATTAAACTTCCCACAGTGCTTTTGAAAGCCCCCAAAAGCAATTCTTGATTTAAGAAGTTAAAAATTCAGTGAAGGTAACAGAATTACAGGTAGTCCTTGTTTACTGACTCAATTGGTTCTAGGAAAATGGATGCTAATCAAGACGGTTGCTATGTGAAGAGAGAGAGAGAGGGAGAGGGAGAGGGAGAGACATATCACTGGTTGTTGCTGTGTTATTCAAATAAATTTCTCTTGTACAGATAGTCCTCAACTTACAACAGTTCATTTAGTGACTGTTTGGAGTTACAATGGTACTGAAAAAAGTGACTTAGGACCATTTTCACACTTACGACCATTGCAGGTCCTCATGGTCATGTGACCAAAATTCAGACTGTTAGTAACTGGCTCATATTTATAATGGTTGCAATGTCCTGGGACAGGGGTCGGCAACCTTAAAAACTCAAAGAGCCATTTGGACCCGTTTCCCAGAGAAAACAAAACACCCGGAGCCACAAAACCTGGGTGGGCATGGCCAACTCGATGTCACTCCCACCGAGTCACATGACCCCCCCCAGCCACGCCTACCCAGGTTTTGTGGCTTTATGTTTTCTTTTCTATGGGAAACAGGTATCTCTCTCTGTCTCTTTTCCTTCTCTCTTTCTCTCTCTCTCTACATCTCTCCTTCTCCCTCTCCCATCTCTCTCCCTCCCTCTCATCTTTCTTTTTCTCTCCCTCTCCCTCCCTTCTCTCTCTCTCTTTCTCCCATCTCTTTCTCCCACTCTGCTGAGGAACGATCGCCACCCCCGGCAGAGGCTTCCCTTTGTGTGACACTCCTCCCCCTCTCGCGACTCCCTGGCTGGCTGTGGCGTACGTGGGAAGACCCTCCTCAAGCGAGCACCAAAGCACAGCAAAGGCGCGCGTGGAGGGCGGGTGGCTGCTCGCTTAAGGAGGGTCTTTGGACGCAGCTTCTCTCCTGCCCTAAGGATCTGGCCATTGCCTTGCCATGTCCCCACCCCCCCCGCAGCTCTTCGGCCGAGCGGGGAGGGCATAAGCTCCAGCCCGAAGTGGCAGGAAGCGAAGGCTGCCTTACGCGCAAAGGTGGCATGAAGGCAGCTACAGGGCTGCTTCTCTCCTGCCCTAAGGATCCAGCCATCGCATTGCCGTGCCCCCCCCACCCCGCATGAGAGGAGAAGGAGGGGGAGGAGGGTTGCCAGAGCGAAAGCAGCCTTCGCTTCCTGCCGCTTCGGGCTTGAGCTTACGCCCTCCCCGCTCGGCCGAAGAGCAGCAGGGGGGGGGGTTGGACACGGCAAGGCGATGGCCAGAACCTTAGGGCAGGAGAGAAGCCGCGTCCAAAGACCCTCCTTAAGCGAGCAACTGCCCGTCCTCTCCGCGCGCCTTTGCTGTGCTTTGGCGCTCACTTGAGGAGGGTCTCCCCGTGCATGCGCATCCTCCTGGCCCCGCCTCAGCCAGCCAGGGAGTTGCGAGAGGGGGAGGAGGGTCACCTGAAGGGAAGCCTCCACCGGGGGTGGCTATGTTCCTCAACCAGCGCCGGAGAATCAGCCCCAGCCGCTTCTCCATTCCCGCCGTCGCCCTTACCTTCTTAGGCCAGGTGAGGGAGGGGAGGGCGAGGCCAGCCAGTGATGGGACAGGGAGCCACAGCAGGGGGCCCAAAGAGCCGCATGCGGCTCCAGAGCCGCGGGTTGCCGACCCCTGTCCTGGGACCATGATCACCTTTTATGACCTTTTGACAAGCAAAGTCAATGGAGAAGCCAGATTCAATTAGCAATTGTGTTACTAACTTCACAACTGCAATGATTCACTTAACAACTGTAGCAAGAAATGTTGTAAAATGGGGCAAAATTCACTTAACAACTGCCTCACTTAGCAATAGAAATTTTGGCTCAATTGTGGTTGTTAAGACAAGGGCTACCTGTGCCTGATCTACTTCTCCCCCCACACACTTTTTTTTTTTTTGGCCTCACAGGGTGGAGAGATTACTTAAACAAACTATATCTTCCTGAGTTGTTTTCCCCCCCTGTATTGCACCATGTCCCTAAAAAGTGCTAACAGCAAGTTAACAAGCTCATTCTGTAACCTTAATTAGTTGATTAGAATCTTCCCACCAGACCAGACCATAGTTTCACACTGAAGGCTTCCGGTACTGTGAATGTGCTTACTGGTCAAAAAATGATTTTTATTACTATTTATCACCAGCAAACAGTTGCTATCCAAGGCAGTTGCTAAATAAGGACTATCTCTACTGTTTCAAAATTAAACAAGCACTTATGCATTTTCTTTATTCTTGCTCAAAAGACTTTTGCATGAAGAGTGTTATGCCTTTAAAGGCATATGTCAGATCCCTATCGTGATACTGCCATTTCTGTGGGAAGGGGGACCTAGGTCCATTTATTCGCTTATTGCCCTCTTCCTGTTTCCTACATATCCTGTAACCCCTTAGTTTATAACCCTTGCCCTGACACCTATCTGCCCTGTGCTTTGATTTACCTTTGGGGGATGTGTAAGGGGGGACGGCCATCTGTTTTGTCTCCATTCTGAAGCCTCCTGAAAGAAGTGCCTGGGAACAGTTCCTTATCTCCTTCACAGGACGGCCATTTTCACAACATCTTCGCACCTGTGGATTGGCTCATTCAACATCGGACTGAGGGGAGGGGTTTCTAACTCCTTTATCCTAACGGAATTGCCTAAGGGGAACTTAGATCTTGCTTTGCTTTTGTCTTGCAATTACATTCTTTTCAATAAATGTTTCCTTTTGAAATACTGAAGTTTCAAGAGTTTGTGCTTTCTTGAATGGAGAGGAGAAGCAGACCTTACATAAAGCAGGATCTGCAAAAGCAGTCAACCCAGAGAAGCAAATTCGCTCTACCGAGGGGACCCTGAAAATAATGTCCGAACAAAGTGGCGAGCAAGGAGAGGCCGAATGCTGGGGGGAGAACTCTACCATCACCCAGCCAGATGCCAGCTCCATCTGCCCCATCAAAGACATCGAAGCCGTATTGGAAGGTTCCACGAAGCCCAGGTGGTCGATCAGAGTGGGGAAGAAAGACAACTGGGATGGCAGAACCAGAGGAGTCACCCTCACTGCAGCCGACAACTGGGCTGGAAATGTGAGCTGGAAGCCCTGTCAGACCAAGAACTGACTGAGATAAATGATGGAAGCTTTTGAGAACCTCAGAGTCCGGGGGGAGCTGGATCATCGCCAGAGGGGGGGTGAGGCTGCAGCGGCACCACTCCAGCCAACGACACTGCAGGAGCGGCAGCTGCCCCGCAAAACCTGCCCCATGCAGCGCCGGCTCCTGCGAACGTCCCTGGTCAGCCCGGAGCACCGCAACTAGAAAGGAAGACCCCCCCTCTGGGAGTAAAGTATGATGGTGACCCGCAACAACTGGGGTTCTTCCTGGCACATGTCCTCACATACATGCAACAGTATGGCCGGGATTTCCAAACCCAGGGTGCCCAAGTCTGAGTCGTCACCCTAGCCCTGGAAGGGGCGGTGGCCCGATGGATGGTGAGCCTCCACAATGCCAATGCCCCTGAGCTGAGAAATTTAAACCGTTTTATGATGGCTCTTTGCCACCGGTTCGACGACCCCCTGGTGGACCAAAAAGTCTGCGATCACATCAGAACAGTGAAACAGGGTCGCCGGCTGGTGGCCGAATACACCGAAGAATTCTGAGACCTCGCCTGCAGGGTAGACTGGCTGGAAGACATCCTGGTGAGCTGGTTCAAGGATGGCTTGAATGATGACCTCTACCAGGCCTGCCTAGCCAGAGGAGCCCCAAACTGTCTGCATGAATGGTACATCGTAGTCAAAGAGGTGGAGATCGACCTGGCCAGGAACCAGTACCGAGCAGGGAGAGCCTGGAAGAGATCCCCACCCCAGGGGAAACAAGAAGCATCCAAGCCGCAAACCGCCCTCGTGCCAAGATCATCAGCCTGCTTCAAGTGCGGGAAGGAGGGGCACCATGCAGCTGAGTGCTGTTCGAAAACCCCTGCCTGGAAACCTGAACACCCGTCAGGCGAAAAGCCCACGAAAACCAATCCCCGCAGAAAAGACACCGCACTGAGAAGTGGAGAGGCCATGGAGTTTCACCCCCTCGCAAAATCGGGGGAAGGAAGGAACTCTGGCACCACCAAGGACCAAGCCTGTCCAAAAGCAACCCTGAAGACGACCCGCTGGTAAGCGAACCAATCGAACCGCTCACCCTGCCCCTAAGACTATTCATCTCCAGCCGGGGGAAAAGAGTAAAACTCTCAGCTCTCCTGGACTCAGGGTGCACCCGGTGCTTAATTAGCCCAACTGGTGGGGAAATTGGGCAGCCACCTGCAGAAGCTAAAAACCCTCATAGCATTTTGCCAGTTAGACGGATCAGTCGCGCGGGGGGGGGGGAGCTGACAACTTTTGCCACAGAACCTCTAGACATAGCCATGGGGACTCATGATGAGAGACTCAATTTATTGTGGCACCCGGAATGGAATGGCCACTAGTCCTGGGAAGTGGAACCCTAGAGTAAACTGGAAGCAGGGAACCCTAAGATTCCAATGGGGAGTGACCAGACCAGATGGCCAAAAGGAGGAACTGGGAGGAAATCCAAACAAACAGCTGTGGCCAGGAGAGCAGTGCCAACTCAGGGCACTCCCAGGGAATACAAGGACTTAGCTGAAGAGGGCTCCAACGAGCTCACCCCCCAACATCCCACAGACTGCGCCATCGAAATCCTCCCAGGCGCCAAACTACCAAAACCCAAGATGTATAGCATGTCCCTCAGAGAACTCGAGGAATTGAGAACCTTCATAGATAAGAACCTGGCTAGGGGTTTCATCAAACCAACACGACCAAAAATTGCCACCCCGGTGCTGTTCCAAGAAAAGAAAGATGGGTCATTACGCCTATGCATAGACTATAGAAATTTAAGCACTGTAAGCATAGAGAATGTGTAAGGGGGGAGGGCCATCGGACTGAGGAGAGGGGTTTCTAACTCCTTTATCCTAACGGAATTGCCTAAGGGGAACTTAGATCTTGCTTTGCTTTTGTCTTGCAATTACTTTCTTTTCAATAAATGTTTCCTTTTGAAATACTGAAGTTTCAAGAGTTCGTGCTTTCTTGAATGGAGAGGCAGACCTTACAGCATAATTTGTAAAAAGAAATAGCTGCTCCACTAATGAAAACCAGATGATGTATCAGATGAGTTTATTGGCACAGGTAGTCCTCAACTTATGCTACAATTGACCTGGGAATTACAGTCATAAATTATCGTGTTGTAAGTCATGGCATCACAAGACTGGATTCAAAATTACGACAGTTTTTTATGACGGTTGTTAAGCAAATGCCACGGTTGTTAAGTTAACCCATTTTTGCTAAGGGGCATTTTTAAAATTGAAAACAGGAAGTAAACACTGAAAACATTGCAAATCACGGTCATGTGATTGCAGGATACTGGAAATGGAGGTAAAGGTGAGCTGGTTGCCAAGCACCCAACAGGTGTTCATGTGATTATGAGTGTGTATGCAGCCATTGTAACTCCGAAAACAGATCATAAGTAGCTTTGAAGAAGTCCATTGTAACTTTGTGATGCAATCGGTCATAAGTCAAGGACATTGTTAGCTGGAAGTAAAATAACCAATACTAACAGGAATTTCAAGATTAGAATTTCAAGCAGGATAGAAACAAATGGCAACCTCACGTAAAAATTAGTACAGCTGAATATTTAGTTTTCTGGAACATCATTTTTAAAAATAAATTAAGAACATAAAAGAAAACTTACTTTATTAAATATAAGATGTATAATATATCAGCCTGGTCATGTAAAGTAGGGCATTCTGTTAACTGCCCAATTAATTTCTCACAATCCAAATCACCATGAGCATCTTTGGGCAAATGAAGAGCAGTCTTAGATTCCTATTAATCAAAACAAAGCACAAAACTTTTTTTAGAGTTTGTAGTTTACCTTAATTTTTCAAATAAAATAAAAATTTATTCAACACCCCCACCCACCCAAAAGAAGCACACAAAATGACAAAAGTCAAAAGGAGAACATATAAGGATACATGGTAGAACATTAGTCATGAGTACTTTCAAGGCAGTGCAATATATAATAATAATAATAATAATAATAATAATAATAGTAATAGTAATAGTAATAATAATAATAATAATGGAGCACCCAGTGAAACACTATCTTGATGTGGTTGTGAGAACGATTAAGCAGTGGAAGAGTTTGCTTCCCAGAGTTGTAGGTTCTCCATCGCTGGAGGTCTTCAAGAAAAGATTGGACAGCTATTTGTTCGTGATGGAATACGGTCTCTGTCAGATCCCAAAGAGTGATCGTGCCATTCAGTTGAGAGAAGGGGGGGGGGCGGGGGTGGGTTAG